>CM029125.1:13631807-14059307 GCA_016859345.1 Istiophorus platypterus
TGGTATGGGCGCACAGAGACGCTTCTCTGTGCGCCCCACTGTCCTTTTCCCTTATGGACAAGCTGTGTGTCCTAAAGCAAGAATGTTCACACAGAGCCCAAAAGTCGTGTGATAAAAAAGGAAAAAAAAGAGCTTCCTCGTATATCAGTTGGTGTTTTATGAGGATATCACACTTGTAGAATGTGTTGAATAAAAACAAGCTCCCTAAAAAAAAACCTCCCACATTCTGAGTGGGTTTGTCGGAGTCAAGAGCCGTAAAGCTTAACCTATTTATTAATTCATTAGGTCGTGTGCCGCAAATCAAGCCAAATTCTGCTCAGCCACCGTGAAGCCCAGCAGGGCGCCCCGGACCGGTGCTTTGTGCTCGGGGTAAGGTTGTTCAACAGTCTCCCTCTTAATCTTTTCACAAATGATTTGGTTAGAGGAAACACTTATCAGCTACCTGTCAGTGCAAACAAGCCGCCAGCTCATCTCTTTTTCCGACTCGTTTGCACTGTGGGCAGGGACTGCAGGCACCTACTAGTGCTACTGCCAAAAAAAACCCATTCTCAAAAGCCATTTAATCTGGCATGGGAACTTTTCAAAAGTAAGATTCGCCAGGGTGGGTGGCATGATTTCACAAGGCAAATCAGGTGTCTTCTTGAAAAATAAACTATTTTCTGGTCACCAAGTATACTCGGCACCTTATCCAGCTTTATAGGTTGTCTCTGAAAATACTTGAAACAAGTGAAATTTCTTTGTAAATAAGTGGAATTTAGGGGATTGAGCGATATCAATACTCAACAGGGGGAACATTTCCATCCATTTCAAGACAAATGATACTCTACAACTGAATGTGTAGCTAAGATTTTTGGATAAGATGGACATTTTTGCAGCTCAGCCTCCAAATTGATATTCCTGCTCAAATTAGCCCCTGTCACTCAAGGAAAAACGATCTATAATTGTATGTAAAACACCTCTATTGGCAAATTTCCTTGGAGTAAGTTGTGTCTCAATAGTTAAGGGAGAAGTTGCTTGTTCAAGCGCTCCCTAAAGTATGGAGAATTATAGTCTTGACTAGACCTCAGGGAATTGATTGATTAATTCATTTATTGCACACACCCAAGGGAGCTACAGCAGCCGCGTGCCTAGCTCCATGTAAGAATAGAACATTGCCTTTCTACAACGTAAGATAACGAGGAAAGTTGACTATATCCGTGCGTAAAACTCCGTGCGTAAAAGCCTATTGGATTCATGCGTAAAGCCGTGGAGCAGCGCAAAGACTGTTGGCACAGCGTAAATCCCCATGTGATAACGCTTATGCCTTTGTCAGAATAGTCAACAAAAGACCTACAGTCACACTTCTTTACACGTACAAGCTCTAATTTGGTGGCTTCGCAATAGCATGAACGATAAGAACAATCTCACCTGTTTTAACTTACTATGGCCTTCCGCTGACCAAAGGTCATAAGTTCAAATTGCGTCTCAGGCCCAGTCAGGGGTGCCTAAAAGCCCTTTCATGTACATTTCACACTTGGGGTCGGTTGTTGTGTTTTCTGTAAAAGCTCGGATGCTGAGTGGAAACGAGTGGGATGATGAGCCAGAAGCCACGACCACAAGTATTATATATATATATATATATATATATATATATATATATATATATATATAAATCTGTAAAATGGAAGGGACTAAAATGTTTTTTAAAGGCTCCAAAAATAGACAAAACCCTTTGTCAGAGGATTTAACACCTCGTTAGTATAATTTGATACAAACCTGCAAACACGGCTGTTTATACAGCAGGTGGGGCATTTTACTCAGGTTGAAAGTCCTAACGAAGAAACGTTTCTCTATATTCTCTGAATGAAATAAGAGTAAAATTAAGCCTCCCCCCGTTTTCTTGGGGTTTCATAGTCTGTGTGTATGAGGACCTATAGGTCTGTTCCAGAGGAGATGTGGGGAGGGCTGAGAGGGACGCCGAGACCGCACGCACAGTGAATATTTCATCGGAGCTCGTGCTCACGCCTGGTGCGAGGCACGGGTTCAGGGACTCCCGGCGCGCGCCCGGCGTCATCACCACCACCACCACCACCACCATCACCATCACCACCGGCATTTTATTATTACTGAGCCAATATCACCCAAGCGCTTTTAATAATTCACCAGCATCTGAGTGCTAAAAGTCATGCAGGAGAGACGCGGCATCCTGCAGCCCGGAGAGAAATCAAGGTTTCACATCTCTCCGTTGTCTTGTGAGCCTCATCTTGGCCGTTCCTAACGAGCTATGAGCTTTGGTAGCCCGCTGCCTATAGGAGGCTGGAGTATTTAAAAGAATAAACGTGTCATCTTCCGCGCAAGTGCGTTTTTAAAAGGCGCATCCGTGCGCCTCGCTCCTTCACGCTGACCGAGTCCCACCCATTTATGAAGTCCTGAACACTTTTCAGAGAAAAATGTCACTGTTTTCGCGCACTCCATGCGAAAAGCCCAAAATTACAGCAGCCTGCGCGAGAAAAATGTCTGAATGAGCCACGCCATGCCCGAATAAGCCCGGCTGTTTGAAGCTGTGCACATCCCCAGGGCTGGAATAATAAAAAAATAAAAAAATAAAGGCGCTTTAAACAAGCTGCAACGTTAAGCTTAGATGTGCAACAAAACACTGGGTGTCTTCATGAGATATAAGGTAACATGGATGTGTGCACACAAGGCGATAAATACTGTTTCGGGGAGATACAAATATAGATATGAGGAGAGGGGCACATTAATATTTTAAATACACTGTCACAATCATGAAGGCCGAGTGTCCTGACTGTCCGCCCGCACATTACTTCTCCGGCTGGATTTTCTAAATTCGCCTCAAGCCTGCAGCCTTTTGTAAACTCCCGTGCCGGTGCATCTGGTTTTTTTTTTTACAGTGAAGTTAAAAGGCTCGGTTTGAAGAGTTCAGCAGAGGGTAACAAAAAAAGAAAAAGGAAAAAGAAAGACTTCACTTAAGGTGCGCAATCGGTCTGACAAGGAGGTTGTTGCAGTGCGCAGTGATGGTGCGTTAGGAGACGGGCAGTGGGGGGGGGGGAAAGGTTATTCTGTCTCCTTACCTGAGTCATTAGCCTGTCGGCACCGGTGTTCTCCTCATCCTTGAATATGATGTCTGTGTTATAATTGGGAGTCAGTTCTTTAAATCGCTCGGAGTTTCTCGTGATCTTGCCTTCGTATCTGCCGCTCGCCCCGAGGGTCTTCTCCGCCACGTTGGGGATGAACTGCTTGTACGCAAGAGGTGTCAGCTTCTTCGGGTGTCTTCTCCTGCCGTAGCCCCTGCCCGGTCCGCATCCCATCCCAGAGGACACCAAGGACAAGCAGACGAGACCGACCAATACGATTCTGGTCCGGAGCAGCATTTTTTTTGTGTGTGTGTGTGTGTGTATGTGCGTGTGTGTGTGTGCGTGCGTGTGTGTGTGTGTGTGTGTGTGTGTGTGCGTCCTTTAAGATCTCAAACGAGTCGCCGCTGCTTTCTCCGCCGTCTGCCTCTCCCGGCTCTCGCAATGTCCTTGTCTCCTCCTCTACCTCGCCTTCGCCTGGTCTCTACCGTGGCAGGTGCGGAAATGAACGCCTCAGACAAATGGTAATAACGGGGCACATCGAAGGAGGGTTTAAAAAAAAAAAAGTAGTGAGGGAATTAAAAGCCACGGGATCTCTAGTCGAGCTGCAGCCGCTTGTGTGAGGCGACCGCTTTTACTGCTTTGTATTATAGCACCGATCTATAGCAGGGGAGGGACTTGATTGGCTCGCCTAGACAAACCCTCCTGATGTTATCCCACAAAAAAATCTTAAAAGATTTCTTCCACCTGAGGGTGAGCCTGTGTTGCGGGGAGGAGGGGCAGTTCCATGGGAAAACATCAATTATATACCGTTTTTTTTTTTTTTTTTTAACCCTCCCATTTTCCAGTATTCACAGGAAAGGCAGGATAGACGGGAGCTCTCGCAAAGCGCCGAGCTTAAATCTGAAACGGTGTAGTTGAAGCACTTTCGGTGTGTGTGTGTGTGTGCGTGCGTGTGTGTGTGTGTGTTTGTGTGTTTGTGTGTGTGTGTGTGTACGGTAATTGAAGTGCGTCTGGAAGAACTTCCCGCACAGAACGCATTTCCCCGGGAGAATAAGACTGCTCATGGACGCGAACTGCGCACTCCTGCGCTGGGTCGATTTGGCTGTAACCCCGTATCCACCAAATTCATAAATAAACATAAGGACGGGTGTACTTACTGAGCTAACTGTTCATTTTGTGGATTTAAATTCGAAATAGCCCCTAACCTAGTTTCCCTCGTAAAACGGACGCACGCCAATGTGAATCATACGCACGAAAATAACTTTGGAGACCTTTCATTCCATACTGGTAAATCGAAGTCTAAAGAAAGCTGAACAAATATAACGGAATTTACCTCATGGTTTGCCATCACTCAAACCCTGTCAAACCGCAGTTAAACTGAAATATAAGCCTGCATTGATATCTGTGCAGTGCGCGCACTGTGCGCACTCGTTGCACTCTCCATTTTTACGCGTCAAAACACCTATTTCATCTCTTATTGATTCTCCCTTCCGATTCATTTTTTGAAATCTACGTCTACATTCAACTAATTAAAACTAACAGTTACGGCACGTTGTTGTAACTCTGACACGCATCATGATTTTGACTGCTTAAGAATGAGGGTGGGAACGGGACATACTTTGTAGACAGTAGCAGATGAGGCTTTAGAGGGTGAATTCCAGATCTGTCCAACTCATCCAAGGCCAATTCTTATAGGAAACAGGGTCTTTAACGCGTGAAATCTTCTGTGTGCATTTGCTATGGGCTAAGTATCAGCGGTAGGTTCTACATCCTTGCAAAGTCCACTTGGTTGACGGGTTTAGTCTTAGCATCTGCTGTATTTACTTGACATGTTAGCGACAGACATGTTTGTGCTTAACTCCGACTTTCTCTTCTACTCTCTCCTTTAATGGACAAGGGCTAAAGGGGGGTTTCTTGCACTCATGGCAAGCAGTAACTCCCAGCACTTCTGTAATCAATTCTCCACACGTATGATTTTGTTTGGATGTTAAAACATATTTTATTTCAATCACCAACCGTGTCTTTAGCCCAAAACACACACCGTTTCCTGTGATTAGAGCCAATTAAGAGATATTTTTGTGTTGTTGATTAAAACTGCATGGCACCATCACACATACAACACCACTGTATCCGCATTCAAGGCTAATAAGCTCAGACAACAACAGATATGTAAAATATTTCAGGAAGGAAAATTATTTGTGTGATAACAAAGAATAATTACAGGAAGAGGGACTGTTTTGGGGCAACTTCAGCTCTCATCACACTGACAATGTGGCACAGGTGCTCTGAAGTGAGGACAGATATGCCAGCCTTTGGTGTGGCTCCAGTCTCATTAAAGCTCACTCTGGCTGACCTCCAGTCTGGTGTTGTTCAGTCTGTGCCAGGCTTGTGGCACCACAAACAGGGCAGGTGAGACTACCTGCCGTGCACTGAGACCATGAGCATCAAGTCTTGGCCAAAATATGGCCTGTGTGCTCGACTCACTGCTCTGTAACCCCAACCCAAATACTCGCCTAGCGGTGATGGCTTTCAGTCTACATATCACCGATTCCCCTCTGTTTTTGCTAAATGTCGTGGAGATTTGCAAAATGTCTTTGTTAGACCCGTTTCTGCAGCTGTCTCTGCAGCGGTGCTGTTCAAACACAGAGCTGACAGCAGTTGTGGTGTCCCGAGGGTCACCGGAGGTGCTGTTTGGCCCCTGGTCAGAGTCTTGGTTCAGGTGTCACGGCTCTGAGGTAAAACCTGGCATGCCGCACCAATGCCTCAAAACCTCAGAGAGAGGAAGAGGAGGCGATGACAGTCCTCATGTCCCGAAAGAGGTACAGAGGTATAATAATAATAATGATGGTAACAGGGACTGTGATGGGTTCTTTGTAAATAAACCAAGTGACAAAATGTGATGCTAAGTCAAATGAATAATGCAGAGATTGCCATGAATAATGCAGCCTAAAAGAGCAAGGTGTGCTGATGCGACAGACTAGATTTGAACTTGAGTTTCTCCCACAGAGGAAAACATACCAACTATCAGCTAGACATGGGGTAAATACTATTTGCAAACATTAAACTTCATTGTTTGGTTTTGGCCTCCTCCAGTGCCAGGTGGGTGGAGTTTGCAACCAAAGGCAATCGAAATCAAAGCAGTCACTTAAGACGATCAATCAAGTTAAGTAAGTTCAATATATAAATGAACTTTTGATTGAGAACTTAATCTGATACTGTTTGAAAAACTCAAACACCTGCTGTTCACAGTGAACGCATGCTGAGATTTAAACAACATGTCAACAGACTGTTGCAGGGTTAAATCATGATCAAGAGTAATATAATCACACAGGTATGGAAAATCTAGAATTTACCCTTCAGCTTCAGAATAGCTGTTTTCCTTATGCCAAATGGGTTTTGAAAGGATTTTATAAACCCAACAGCTAAACCACAAAGGAGCACATAATCCTGTCATTTAAGTTATAACAAGCAAATTGGAAATTTTCCCCATACAACTGCATTATCCCAATTTTTTGGAAGTTTTTCTGTTGTAAAAACCATCTAAACATCACAAAAAAAGGAATTTTTTTTATGTCTTAAACAAAATAAAAGGCTGTGCTGCTGTGTGACACTCTGTTACTCTTTAATTTCCATTAAACCTCAGTTGTGCATATGAAGGTTATGCAGCAAAAACTGAAGCCGCTTTTATGAAATAATTCTGGAGGGATTGAGGCCATTTCTTAATTATTATTAAGAAGCCTGTTGCATGTGATGGCTAATCCAACGTGAGGCGTGAGAACGGCCAATGAGTAATCAGTTTTTGGCTCCTTCTGTGCACCATCAAGACTTGTACCCCCAAAACAGAGATCTGGCTTCCAATCATTTAACCCTCCACTTACTCTGAAATGCCTACATCTGTTCCGTTACACTCATTTTTTTCTTCTTTTCTTTTAAAAATTCCTTCTTCAGCCTGACACTCAAGGGAATTAAGAGATACATTATGCTTCGAATCAGACTAAATCCACGCCCATGTTTGATTTCTTGTGCTAGAGTCTCGATCAAGCAGGAGCGAGATGCAACTAGAAGTGGTTGAGCAGAGTTTTACCAGTTTAAGTCCCCCCAATTACTGCTTTAAAGCCTCCTCCTGTCTGAATGTTTTGTAACATTGTTAGACGGATTAGGACTACAGAATAATCACGCACAAACATATAAGTAGTATCAGGCTTTCTGTGTTGTTTTCCTTTGCTGCAAATATGGTCTCCTTTCCTATGCCCTACAGAAAGTCTGGCCCTACCACAACTCACTGTGGTTTTCTTTCATAGCTGCATTCAAACCTTTATCCCGTTCTGAACTTTTGACAAAGAGCATGTAGCACAGACTATTCCATGAACATGTGTACTCTTTTGTCAGCGTAATAAAGTTTGAATAATGTTCCTCTAAATGGTTTATGTAAGCTGCACGCATCAAGCTTTATGTTGAAGCAAAGATTCAAAACTCAGCTGAACACATTTCAGGTGCCCTGAAGCACAATGGAAATTTCACAATACAGTATCTGGAATCACAGCCCTCAGCATGCCCCGGAGTCTGTAAAGGCATTTTATTTGCACTCTCCAGCCGCTCCCAATACTTAAACATTAAACGCCAAGGCTAGACAGGCAAAACTACTTTGAACTGCAGTGCAGGGTGAACTCAGTGGGAGGGGAAGGAGGTGAGGGGAGAGCGTGGGGCTGGTGTGCGCGCAACACTCCACCAGGTGAGTCAGTGCTGGCCGCCATGCAACACAATCTTAGGCAATGGTGTTGGAGAAGGGAAGGGCTCAGTGGTATTGACAGGTATGTGTAGCTGTTTACCTTCAGACCTAACTGTACTGACAATTTCTGAGGTAACACTTAAAAGAAATTACATGAAAACAACTTATGTTGTCTGTTTCCGTTCCTGAGAATTTTCCCTTTAATTCCTTTAAAAAAAAGGGGGGGGGGGACTACCACTGGATTGAGAAAATTTCACCTCTTTTTAAATCAAGTCAACTTGTCATTTTATTTTCTTGACAGTGCATGTGGCTTGACAGTCTTGTTGTCAGGCTACCAGCTGAGAGTCCAGAGAGTCACTGCAGGCCAAGAAATAGTCCTGAATGTGCATTAGACAAGGAAGTCTTATTGTGGTCATTAATGAGCTTTAGAGCTGCTGGTAGTTGCTTTTTGTTAGACAGAGCCAGGCTAGCTGATTCCCCTTGCTTCCATTTTTTATGCTATGCTATGCAAACCGTCTCCTGCTTTAAGCTTCATATTTAATGATCAGATATGAGAGTGGTATTGATCTTCTTATCTAATTCTCAGCAAGAAATTGAATAGGTAAATTTCCCAAAGTGTTGATTCCTTAACCTAATAACAGTAAGGTCATCTGTTGCTGTTGTCCTAAAATGTTAATTTCTTAAAGCGATATTAAGTGATATGACTCAAAAGACACCAATTTTAAAAATGACTGGTCGAAATTAATGCAGCACTGGCCCCGATATCTTAACTTTTAGTCCTAGAAAGGGTCAAATTCTGAAAACACTAGGTCCTTCAGCTCCCAAAACGCAACTCAAAAGCGTCTTTAGTGACACATACCTGCCTGATAAATGCTCATATCTTAAAAACTCCAAACCCTAAGTTTGTAATTCATTTTTTTGAATAATAATTAAAAGTCTGATAACCCCGATGAGATCACTGCAACATCATCAGGGTCAACTTTCATACATACAACAGTTTTCCCAGGGCTGGGTAGTTCTCCTAGAGGCTGATCTTCATTCATCTTCAGGTACCAAAACGGTGAGATTTCGTCATTAGCTCATTGTTTTTCTTTCGTTTTATTGATGCCACACAGGTGCCATCTGTAACTTAAAAGACATAGTTCCTAGATGTAGAGACTCAATTATAGAAAAACGTGACTAAATTATGTCACTCTACCGGTAGAATATGAGCTCAGATACCTTTGTGCTATTTTCTGTCTATTGCTTGGTTGAGTACCTCTCAAAGAAGTTACACTAAACATTTTGATCAAAACACCTACAGTGACTCAAAGTTGTGAAACAGTCCGCATCTGACTGAAGTATCAAACTTAATCACACTAGTGTGTGAATATCGGCTATGCAAACACACTTCTTAGAGACGAGCACTCTGCTTCAACATGAACTCTTCAGCGTTCGCTTTTATTAAAGCGAGGACACTGATTCTATCTCTCTAATGAGCCCTGAGTGCTTCGAGTGTGTGCCATTTCACCCCAGGCTATGAAAATGGAGGTCATAATTCTCCTCTGACTAAAATGAGGTGTAGGAACACAACAAACAGCAGGAAAGCTCAATCACGCCCTGTTAGCAGGCTACTACACTACCCATGCCAACCACACAAACCACCTCAGTGTCTGATAGTCAGTCGTGATATGCTAACACGCTGCTTAGGCATTCTTCCCTCAATCAGCTCTTTCTCATCTGCCTTGACAGCATCTGCAGAACACAGCATCTGTCGTCAAATAAACACCCAGTTGTTTATTTGTTAGGTTGTTTGCTTAAATATAGATCGCTTGCATATTTGACATAAATAAACACTGCTAAACGTAATTTCCTGTGCTGTGGCATCACAGCCTCATCTTTGATTCAAACGAATTTTAAGTTGATATGCCGCTGATATTCTACTTTATCAAAAAGCGGAAGAGCTGGCATCCTCTGCAGTGCCACGGTTTGTTTTAAGGCAAGCATGACAGCGATCATTTCAACAGCAACATATCCTTCCTGGTTCGTGCATTAATTCAAACTTTACTAATCCAGGAAATTGCTGCCACTGATCAAAGTTATTGCCTGGAAGGAACAAGGAAGCCAAACAAAAAAGAGACAGTGCCTCATATCTTATTATGAGTTGTGGCTTTGGATGGACACAGATCTTTGTCAGCTCGATATTTGTTGGCGTTTCAAAGTGAAAGTGGCAATAAATTATGTGTTGAATACTGTGGTCTGAGCAATGGTAAATGCTCTTTTGTGGCTAACAGATGAGAAAAACAATCATACAAATGTTTTCCTCTGGCATTCATACTGTATTTGTTGATTTGTTGTGAAACGTGTGGATCATTCACATCCAGCTACTCATATCAAATGGTTTACTGTAAATGCACCTAGTCTGGCTGATAAATACGCAGACGAAAACAACTCAGTAGGAGCAATCTATTTCCCAGGGTTCAGTTAGGGACTGTATGAAAGTCTTTGGGATGAGGAGAGGGGGGCTGATCATCTTGCTTTCCAATTTGAAAACACAAAACCCTTGTTGGGATTCCAATTTTCTTTGGACCCCTCTGATTAAGAGGAAAAAAATGTTATAACTTTCAACAATATCATCATATAGAATAGCATTTTTTTTCCACCCACAATGCAACACACTACAGACAGAGATTCGGATGTGAGTAGCAGCTAAAGTAGCCACTAGCCGTTAGGCTAAAGAGGTAGTAGCGGACTACAGGGTTCTAGTAACCTCATTAGTTTCTAACTCCATAATTAAAGTTGTTTTTTTGTTGTTGTTTTTTTTTTGTCGTATTTTGTTTGCCTCCTTGTTTTCAAATCTCTGGTCTTCAGCCCCAACCCATGCCGACTCAAGTGACATCACTTGAGGCTATTTAACAAATCACATGAACCTCCCTCTTTCCTCACAATAAGCTTCATGCAACTTTTTCTCAGATATGCAGCAGTACTCTTGATAACCTGTGAACAGACCTTGATGTGGAAATTCCTCTTTAATATGTCAATCAAATAATAGCTTTTACGAAGCCACTTATTTGCACAATAGAAGCGGAATTGGCAGTTGCCAGAATAATGTTAAACGTAACAAAATGATGCATCCTACATACTGAATATTGCAGCCATTCCGAATTTTTGAACCAAGAGTTGTCATTGTCATTTTATACAACACATTTCCATTTTTTGACACATTTGTCTTCATGTAGTTCTGTTAAAATGCAAAATTGAGTGAAGGTTTGAGCTTCAGATGCGTTGCCTTCTGGAGAGATTAAAAAAAACCAAAAACGTAAACTATGCTCCTGCTCAGCAAAAAAGAAAAGATACAAAACTTTTTTAGAAATCCCTCCCCCTAATAGTACCCTGAGATAACGTCTGTTATGATATGGTGCTATATGAACATTTAATATTTAACATTTAAATAATTGAATTGAATTGAATTGAAAATTGAATTAATAATTTTCATATAGTTCCTCATCTATGTCAGAGTGAAAAGTGATGTATCTGTTGAGCTTTAATCCAAACAGACAAAGAAAAAAAGTTTACACTTTTCCTGTCAGGACATTCTAAAATCAATTCATCCGATCTGAGGGTAACAGACAGAAAGTGAATCGTGCTGCTATAGCAAGTCACACAAGAATCAAAACGTCCAAACATGTCAAAATGGGCAAACTGACAAACACTCCACTGCCTCCGAGTGGGAAACCTTGACTCAGTGGATGTTTGCAACTGTGCATATGCGAGGGGCACGTGAATATATGACTATAGCAGTGGGAATAACAGCCCAACAGGAGTTAATGAGGCGAGTGACTGATGGAGCAGCCTGACTGTGTCAACAGAGTATGGAAGACAGTCTGGTCGGGAGCTGAGCGTCTGAGAGAGAGCCCAGGTGAGGAGAGAGAGCGAGCCGGGAGCCGGTGTTGATGGGAAATGTCAAACGCAGCTCCAGAGGATGAGTCTGATTAGCACCCAGACTGCACCGCACCTCTCCCTCGCACATTGGCGATGACCCCTGCCGCTTATGCCCCGACAACCTGAATAACAAAATCTACCTTGAGACGTCTTCACTCGTTTTTTTTTTTTTTTAACAAGCAGAAACTCCCTGAGAAACTTCAAATGAAACATGGATGGGCTTAATCCCTTTATGGCAGCTTCATAAAAAGCTGCCAAACAATCAGCCACTCATAACTATGTTTATGATTTGTTTAGCCGGCATGCTTATGTGGGCTCTGGGTTAATTTTCAGACGTGGCAGGGGTTTTTTTTTAATTCCCTGAGAGAAATCGTGTGGCACTGACCTGCATTAAACCTCCTTTGATGTCTGATCAGTAAACTGACAAATGATACAGTAAAGCAGACAAATAGGAAAAACAGACAGATTAATAGATAGATGTGATAGGTGTGTGTATTTACAAAATAGACCCACACCTCTTACCACACACTTCACAACAACCCCATAAGGGTAGATTTGTCTATTTCTCCGAGGGCTGTGCAGTATGAGAATATATTGTTATGGCAAGTCTCTTAGTTTTGTAGAGTAGGTTCTTTTGCAGGAAGACCTTAAAGGATCAACACTGACGTGACACATGCAAGGACAGGTCTAAGTTGCATTTTGCCATTGATCCAACACACCAGGAGAATAAGGGTGGAGATGTTGGGTCACACCTTTCCAAGATGACCCCAAAAAGCTGAATTTCTCGATCTTTTAAAATTTTTTTAGATCGTGCTATAAACTTGGAACTCGCCATCGTGCTCACCAGCTGTACCCTCATGAACAGTCAGCAAAAGGATGTTGGGTTACGGTTTGATACAGAGCTGGGTGAGTGAGTCTAACACCAACATGCATAATGCTTTTAGCTTTATTTTGTTCTCCACCAGTTACTGGGCAAAATATCTGGCTCTGTAGCTGTTAGATTCTTCACTGTGCTCACCAGGTAGTTTCTAACTGTGTCTGTGTGCTGTTTGGCGCTGGACGGGGAGCTCACAGTGGGTTTATCAGAGCCTTCTCACTCAGATCAGCTGCCTGCTGGGGCTGAAATCGACGCAGTGAGAGCTGTGAGAGTGAACCGAAACAGTAAAGCTGCAGACTGCGAAACCAAAACAACGAGCTGAAAGATGCTAAAAGGTTCTCTAAAGTTTTGTGGAACTGCATAGTTCTGTGATAATTCTTTATGGGTTGGTAACTACAAGTGACCATTTCACAATAAATGTACTAATTAAGTTTCAGTGTATTGAGCTTGCTCAGCCACGTAATATTATGATATACATCGGTATTCCCACATTTTATATATACATATATAAATATATATATATATATATATGTCCCTTGAAAGCCGGTCACATTCTTTCACACTCCACCAGGGTTCACAATCCAAAGAACCGACTGCCTCTCTTTCTTGACGGTTCTGTGTACAGCTCAATAAGCTGGGGCTTATCCCATAGGGCCACTGCAAATAAAACACAAAAGGCTAAACACATTTCAACAATACAAACACCAAGCTGGAACATTGCTTTAGGTTAAATATACTGTATGGAGAAAAGGGGCTTCAAGGGCATGTCAGAGCATGCTCCAAACACCATATTTCTTTGTGTTATCACAGAAGGTCAGGCCTTATCGTTAGCCAGACGGTCGTCCTGGATGTTAATGTTATAGATGTTATAAATTGGACAGGATAAGGTGTAAGAGGTGAAAGTACAATCAAGCCTCTGTCTGGCCGCTCTGGTTGTATAAGGAAACTTCTCCCCGTTTCCTGTCTACAGGTGGGAAACTCCTCATCCTTTATCTTTATTGCCTCAGAGAATGGCTGCTTCATCAGGAGCGGAGGGAGGAGTTTATAGGTTGAAAGTTTTTTCGACTGCGCTACTGCAGGGTACAGAGGTTTATAAAAGGCTTAGATCACAGGTGAGGGGATCACAGAGGAGACTGTGCAGGTGTTTGAGGAGTGTACTGACGGCTGTTTTAGTAGCGTGTACATATGAACATAATATCATATCGTACATTATCTTTCAGCTTTGTGAGGACGTGTTCTAAATACAAATCAAAAGCACAGGAAATTGACTTGCTGACAGTGGGCACGTTGGTTACACATGCAGTGCAGCCAATCTCACAGAGATTATCTCACTCAAGGCTCTTATTATTTAATAGTAGCACAAATTGATTATTGTTTAGTGCTGCTCAAATTGATGTTTATGCTCTGGCCTCACAGAAAAGGTGTTTTCCCACCTTAGATCCTCTTTTGTTTCTCAAGAAAACCACACCTCCTTCTATTTCTCATATGAAAAATCCACATTATTGTTACATTTCGGGATATTTTTCAGTAGCTATATGGATTCGTTACTGTTTTTTGAATCTTGTTAAGTGTTTTTTTTTTCCATTTTAGCCCCTCTCCTGTTCATCCACAATCTCACCAAACTATCAGAGGCCGGCTTCCACCGCTAGAACCATTTTTGGGAAGGTCAGGGCCGGTGTGAGACTTTGCCACATCCTCCGCTTGCGTAGCTCCCCGAAAACTGACAGGACGGTGTGTAAAAACTCACCCACTCGCTACATTGTCGAGTAAGCTGCTGACCAGACTGGAGTTCGGCACTCAAAAATGTGTTGAATTTACTGCCCTGAATGCTATTTCTTCAAATACAGAAACTCCTGAGACGCAGAGAGAACAGTTATTATCCAAACAGGCAGTAAGATTTAGACTTGATAGAGGTTTTATTATTTTATAATGCAAGCGAAAGCTCAGAATTGCTACACTTTATCCAATAATGTAGTTTATGTGAATCTACACTAGGCAAAAAGCATCCAAAAATCTTGAGAACAGCAAGACCTGCATAAATGTAAGACAAACTGATTTGTATTCAGCTTGTGTCCTGGTCTTGTCCCTGTCAGTGTGTTTGTCTGTCTGCATGTCTGGGTTGAAACAAGGTGCAATTTGATGCACAGCAGGCTGATATATCAGCCAACGCTACAGATCGGCTGATCAGAGTTGTCGCGAAGCTATCTGGCTGCAT
The DNA here is from genome assembly GCA_016859345.1 of Istiophorus platypterus. Classification (NCBI taxonomy): domain Eukaryota; kingdom Metazoa; phylum Chordata; class Actinopteri; order Istiophoriformes; family Istiophoridae; genus Istiophorus; species Istiophorus platypterus. Next base: position 13,646,624 of record CM029125.1, read on the forward strand.
AGCGTTGATCATGACCTGTTGGTGACCTGCAGTACTTTATGTCCTTTGACGGTGAACAAGAAGCACCTTGATTTTCCTCTGAAATCTATTCTGATTAAAACGACAAAGGTTTTTCCCCAGAATCAGATAGTAGAATCTTATAAATACGGCTATTTTCTCTTATCTTATTGTACTCTGTACCTTAAGCTTTAGCTGTAAAAACCATAAAACGAACATGTCATCTTCCTCCATCAGATTATTCTGAATGTCAATAATTTAACAAGGAAAATCACAATCTCATATCAAATGTACACACTTTGCAGATAGAAATTGCAGACAGGACATGAAATTTCACAAAAAAATCTTTGAAATGTGAACTTTTTAAGAGTTATGAAATCTTTTACCTGAGTGGCCAAAAGCATCTTTATCGAATTGCTTTTTAAAAGGTTACATACACAGGGTTGCGAAAGTAATGACTGCCAAGAAGTAACAAAACTAAAACTTGAAAATGAACGAAACTGGAAATGTAAGGCTGTCACACACCAGCAATGAATATGAATAATGTCAAGCTTTTTTCTGATCCCTAAGCTATGTTAAGAGCCTTATTTTGCATTGAAAAGACATTTCAGGCTCTAATATAAAAGCAGCAAGTGAATAAAAGTGGAGGTAATGGACGTGGATCGATCACTGGAGAAGTTTGCATAAAATCATCCTCTGATAGTCCTGTCATTGTTGAAAATATGGTTGTTAACAGCTCGGATACAGACTTTCACTGAGGCACCTGCCGGAGCGCTTAAAGCACTTAAAGAGCGGTGAGTGCATCAAAGAAAAAAAAATAAAAGAGTGAAAAAGGACAAGGTGAACAACTTTAATGAGGGTATGATCAGTGCGCAGCTGCTGTTCTTGTCATGAAGTGAGCAAGGAAGCTTGCCGGTCTAGAATATGGACTTCTCCCCCTGCTGTTTGCCATAATTTCCGCCCATCAGAGCACCTTACCTCAATTCTGCACCTATATATCACTGCATCAGAAAAAAAAAGGGAGAGGGAGAGAGGTAACAGGCAAGAAAAGTCGCTAAAAAAGAGAAGATGCAGATCGAAAAGGGGCAGAGGACGATAGGAATACCAAAAAGCAAAGCATTTTCTCAGTTTTTCTTACATAGCATTACCATATGGTGCATTCATATGTTGTGATGTACATTAAACAATAATTTTTCACAGCTCATTCCCACATTTTCTCAGAATTAAGTCTTGTTTTTCCTCATGAATGTGGAGGATCAGTGTGTGAGAGGATCAACAGATGATTTGGGGGCCAATAGGGGGCACTGGGGGCCTAATCCACAAGTTTGGGAGCAAGCAATAGTGCAACACCCATGCCTTCCCCTTTACTTCTTCACTGCAACACTGAATCTAGTTTGAGCTGGTAAATTGAGAAAAATGAAGACTTTGCGACTCTTATGTCATTCGCTGAGATTAATCTGGGTTCAAGCGGCCCTCATGCAATCAATCTTCTGTGCTCGGTGAGACCCGCAGACTCGGCTGCCGCTGCTATCTGAACCATCATCAACGAATCAGGGATGTCTAATCAGGGCTTGATTGGCACCCTGGGTAGAAACGGCCTGTAAATCAATCAGATGTGAAGTGCTGTTTCAAGGGCTCAGTCGGTTCTCTGCGAGTATAGATGCTGCTGTGCTTCTGTCAAGAATCGAATGCATTTGATACTTCTCATTTTTCTACATATCCAGTCCATTTGGGCAGTTTTAATATTGTTTTAAGAAAATCTGCTCATTATGACACTGCATTCACCCTAAACAACAACCTTAAGAAGCCTTCCCACTTATTATAACCCAACTCTGCTTCTGTGATGCATTTGCTGTAGAAAATTATGATAAAGTACATTGTTGTCACTAATTACCCTGCATACAGAGACTGACCTGCTCTCCTTTTCTACCTACTGAGCCATGGTTACCAATGGAAACAGTGCAAGGTTGACATTTCCCCTCACTCTTTTGTGTGATGTATTGCAGTAAAAGATGAACAAAGCACAGTGGTACATTGTGTGTGGTTGTGTGTGTGTGTGTGTGTCTCTGTGTGTCTCTGTGTGTCTGTGTGTCTGTGTGTCTGTGTGTTTTCGGTAGACAAGGCTCTGAAGATACTGAACTTTCTCAACTAATGTACCTTGTGAGTCTGGCAGTGACAAAGATAAATTAGCCAAAGAAAGAGCAGGCGACGCTTCAGCAGCAACCGACCCTCCGACACCAATTAGCAGATTGATTACGCGCCTGAGAGAAGCGGACGCTTGTCAATCAGCGCCACACAAGGGGAGCGACAGGAAGGAGCTGGTGGGGATGTACCTGGAATGTTAAAGGAACAAGAGGCTGCTCCAGGGGATCCATACAGAGGCACTGATCCATAGGACTGTGTAGCGCTCAACACTGACACACTGAAACAGCAAAGGTGCAAATACCACTATGCCACATGGAGGCCTGAATACCTTCACAGGCTGCAAATTCAAATACCTGTATGACTGGAGGCACACAGGCCTGTTGTAATGGCTGGCCATGCAGCCAGCTTCCTGTACTGTATGATCTTAGTGGATTACTGCAAACAATAATTGTGCAAAAGGAAGTCTTTTTTGTCTATGCACGTGTGTGTGCATGCATAGATTATTTGCACACATGTATATTCTTGTTTCTGTTCACGCACACACACTCACACTCACAGGTGTACACATCCCCACGTTATCCATCAATTCCTGAGGGGCTGGGCAGTGCTGTCCTCTCGATGGTGACAGTCCTGTTCGCCTTCATTTAGCAAGGACACACCAGCAAGGACATAAAGTAAATAAACGCCAGCCGCTAAATTTAGTGCTGCCTGACGGATGCAAAGGCCCAAAGAAGAAGAGAGAGTTCAGCTTTTCTAACTCAGACACAAGAAGACTGAAACTGCTGCTGTTTGTGGAGGTTCAAATCAGGTTATCTGCAAGCTGTCATGAATATCAAGAAATGCCGCAGATCAGTTGATATATAACTTCACATATATAGAAACACACGCAGGCGAGTCAACAGTTAAAGTCCAGGAAGCTCAATCCTTTTCAATGGGGCAGTTAAACTTGGAGAAGATAAGGGCACAATTAGATTTGGCTGAAGGAGGAGCGACCATTAGGTCCTTATTCTCTGCCTCCCCCTCAGAATATTTGGTACACAGTCAGTCTTAAAAGGATGAGACAATGACATCACCTCCATATTCAGAATACCTACCGCATGAAAGAATGAAAAAAGGAGAGGAAACAGAAACCAATTTGTTAGATTAAACATTTCTCATGCAGTCGCATGATTTAGAAGGTCTGCTGACCGCAGTCGCACAAGGTTTTACCTCCCCTAAGACACAGCATTCTGTCAATCTAGCCCAGCCAGAATTTCTAATTATAGGCTGCAGACGCAAGAAGGTCAAAAGCTTATTAAAAGTCAAGATTAAAATTCCCAATGCATATTATAAGCTACCTCCTCCCCTGTCTAGCAATTATTTGCTAACTCATGCCAGTACGGTGAGCAATATTTTCTCAGGAGGAACAAGTTAGGTGTGAGGTGACTGTGTGTGTGTGTGTGTGTGTGGGGGGGGTAACAGTGTTATACATGATGGTGCTGCAAGTTATTTTACTTTTCTGACATCCGCTTGCACCTGTCTAAAATGGAATTCAGATCGCTTTAAGAGCATTAAATTACAGTAGAGGTGTAGGAAACTTGTGTTATCTTGCTGCTCAATTTGCCTATTAATTGTTTTGTCCTAATCTGTCCATAGATCAACTTTCCCTCCTAGAAAGCTATTAACTCAGATTCTTATGTGATTTGTCACTGATTGCTCATTGAAAGGCTGAACGAATGTTAATGCAGTGTGCACAGATGGTGTCCATGTACTGGCAGGTCAGGAGTTTAATATCCTCAAAGTATCTCAAGTCTTTCACAAATGAGTCATATCCCTGTTGCTATTCATTTGAAGTTTAGCATTGAAGGATAATTCTGGTCCATTAAAACTTGGGTTTTGTTTGTAATAGTTTTTATTATCATTCAGATCAGTTTTTGAAAGTGTGTAGTAGTCACGGTCATGGCTGAGATCTGAAACCTTTTATTTGGAGCTTAAAGTGAAAGTGGGTGAACTTGAAATCTCTCTCTGAACTGGAAACTTCATGAACATTTTAAATCTTAGAGGTTAAAAAGTTTCTGTTGTTTACATCAGACAATTTGGGCAATAATTTTACAGTTTTCCTTTGTTTTCTCAGTGCTAATGCTCCAAGAGTTCCCTAATCACAGTAATTGAAGGCGTGCTGTGGATGTTTTGTTCTTGTAAATAAGCAAGTTTTGTCACCAAAATGTATTGTGTTTATCTTTAAGTCTCAACAAATGCACAGGAATTCAATTCCTCCTACAAAATTTGCAAAGCCACTTTTTCTCAAACAAAAATTCGCACCCACTAGTAAAAAAGACATAGCTCCATAGTGCTACTAGTGGTCAAACACTCCACAATGTACCTTTAACTTGGAGAGAACAATGTTATTAAGATTGATGGCCATAACCACAAAAAAAAGAAGACTCAAGGTTGTTTCTTTGGGAAAAAGTAAAAGACTCAAGGAAATTCTGACTATAATGAAGGAAAGCCAGTCCAAATCAATATGTCATGACCAGGTGATCAGGAGATTTACTCCATTTCCATTGATATAGTTTCAGCGGTCTTTACGTGTAGATTGTCTGAAAGTCTAGCCCAGGAGTAGCATGTTTTTGCAGCATGGAAGCCGCCTTACAGTGTCAAGCGGGGTCATCACAATAAACATCTTTTTCTCCCTCTCGCTCAGAGGGACTGCTTTACTCACCTTCTTTAAAGAACCTCCCAAAAGATGTGTGGACAGACGCCTCAGTGGACCAGCTAAGCTGTTGCTAGCAGACATGATCTGTTATGAACCAAGGCCATTTCAGTCAGCAGGATCGATCTTAAAAAAAAAAAAAAAAAAAAGTCTTTCTGTCCCTCTTCTTTTCTTTTTTTTTTTTTTTCTTCTCTGGAAAGCTTCCAGCGACATTTAATCACCTCGCTGCTCTGGTATAGATCTGAGTTCACCTTCCATTACACCATTACAGAGGCTGAATCATAATTGAAAAATTGATTAAAAAATAATGACATGACACTTGTTTAATCAACTCACTCCAAGCCAAGCAAATAAACTCGCACGTGCACATACGCACACTTTCTGGTGTGCGGGTGATGAAAGCTGCAAGGTGAAAAGCACTTTATCAAATGAATGGCTGAAACACTGCAGACCATAGTTATTATCAGTCCAGGCAGGAGGCTGAGACTCCTGTGAAAACCGGGATGCAGCTGATAGTAATCTCTAACTGTATTTAATTGCTAGGTGTGTGTGGAGAATGTGTGTGTGTGTGTGTGTGTGTTTGTGTGTGTTTGTGTGTTTGTGTGTGTTTGGATGGATGTGTGTGCATTTTGGGGGGGGGGGGGGGATTGCCATTTTTATGAAAGTAAACACGATACCTCGCTTCCATGCTGACTTCTCACATGTGGTTTCCCGATCTCAGGTCATCTTCCCTGCATCTGCTCCTCACGAAGGCAACTGCTGAGGAATAAAGTATTAATTATGGCTGTGAGATTGAATGGCGTCTGGGGGTATCGGCGTGGCAGAACATTTTAAGTTTTTTGCCCTTCATAATTCCTGTATGTTTGAGCTTCGGATGCAGGACTGGGCATGTTTATGGTCTGAACGGATGCTTTCAGGGTCTAATGCAAACCCCTGAAGAAAAGCCCTACATCTGTATTCATTTATTCACGATACAACAATGACCCTCTCTGTGGCTCCAAAGGGGGATAACACCAGCTATGAGGCATCCACACAGTGATCAATTTACTCTGCCACACAAACATGTTGTTGCTGACCCCCCCGCCTCCCACCTTCTCTCTGATCTTTTTGGTTTCGGTGACTGGCATTGCACTGCAGACAGACATCCTCTCCAAATCCTGCACTGGATCATGTTATCTACATTGTAATAATATGGTCACTTGATATTTTTGTGGTCGTCCACATTGCATCATTCATGACACCTGCAGAACTTCATCTCCCTATGGTTTTGTACATTTCCATTATGGCAATTTCAAGCCTTAGTTTTTGTTTTGAATTTCCGGATAGAGCTTATCATCTGCAGACTTAACCATACATTGGATAACCATGTTTTTAGTTTTAATTTTAATCTCCTTTTGATGTCTTCTTTCACGCAGGAGAGGTAGCTTAATGGACAGGTATCAGTAGGAATTACAGGCGGGCTCCTGCACACTGTCAGCCACACTTTCTTGTGGCTTTCTAAGTAGAGTTGGCTGCTGTTGGAGATGAAGGGGCCACTGTGAAGTTTTACATAGATGATCATGCCTGATTTTTTTTTATGTTCTCTGCTCCAACCTTTGAACACAGGATGTGTTTCCAAGTCGAGTAATTAGCTCGGGGCATAGCCATTTTCATCCGCATTCTGTCAACACGCTTCGAGGGGAAAGTTACCAAATAATGAAAATGAAAGATTGATACTTTGCAATATTACACGCCCAGTTGCATTATTCTAAATGTGCGTGTGACTCATTTGCAGTGATTACTTAAATTGTGTAATGAGGTCATCGAAGCAAACTTAATTCGAGCCAAGTTCTAAAACCATTTTTGCCCGGCTCATAATTCAGGAATGCCTCAGTTGAACCCGTTGCTCTGCATTTCCAAAGAGGAAAGTATATTAAGGATTATAAATTGCAGAAATAATAAATGACAAAGCAGTTTTTGCATGGGAGCGTGCGCGCATGTTTGACTGTGCGTGACTGTGTCTGTGTGTGTATGTGTATGTGTGAGTGTGTTTGTTAATGTGTAAAAAAACTGTCCAGTGCTTTTTGTTTTGTTTTTTTTTCAGCATTTTTTTCTGCCAAAGTAATAAATGTTAATGAATGCATGACAGCAGATTAAGGCAGCAGTGAAACAGGAACAGGAGTCGGAGCATTTCGCCTCCTGTCCTCATATATCCCCCAGTGGACAAGTTGTGTCCTCTTGTAACTTCTCCTAGTTGTCTCACAAGCTGGAGAGAAAGTTTTGAGGCCCCCCCCCAACACATAATGTCCTCTATCTCGTTTTCCCCAGGTTTTCTACACCTCCGTTTTCCTTGACATTTAACGATGCCAAAGAAGATCAAACTAAAGATACATCCACACAATGTCCTATAGTGTGTACTGGAAAATAGAAAGAAAAAATGGGCAGAAAAGTGCTTTTTTTCAAGACAGATGCTCAAATCTTGATCACAAAATAACTTACACTCACAAAAAATTCTGAAACTAACATTGTAGCATCTGACTTCCTACACTAACAATTCATTACTGAGACCTAATGCTCCTAAACAGCTATCCAGAATTTTACTACTGATAAAGAGAAAACACATATAGTACAAAATGTACAATGTTGACTGAATCAACTGTCCAAATCTTCAACTATCGGCCAACAATATTCAATTGCTAAGCACTGACTCATGGTGAGGTAAAACCTCCCTTAAACAATAAATTTACACCAAACTTGAGGTATAGCAAAAGTGGCCATAACCTTTGCTGCACATACACATAACACAGAACCCAAATCATTTATGCTTCCGCTGAACACCTAAATTCACTGACATTCTATAAGCTGGCCAGAAAATTGTGAACTGCCAGTGTACAGACAATAATCACCCTACCGGTGGTTACGTCATTAGCCAGTTGAGCTAATCAGGGGACTTTAAACTCTAATATCTTTAAGAACAGTATGCATTTGTATCTGGAAAGCGAGGTAGTGTTCAAACCCGATCACCGACCCTCCACCAGTGTCAGTTTATTTGGGCTTGATGGATGAAGCCATGCCACTGGTTGTTCAAGCTGTCGAGTGAGCTAAAAGTCTGCATTAGCTATAGTTTACCTGCCACTGTAGTATATTAATTCTCAAATGTAAAGGCAGGTTTAAGTCTATGATACTGGCAGCATGGATGTAGCCAAAACTAAGGCTCCCAAAATTTTAAAGTAAATAAGATAGTGATCAGAACATTGTGATAATATAAAGATTCTTCCCTCCCAGATGCTTGTATGATGTTATGTGTTATCAAAAGACATATTTTATGATGGAGTATATCAAAATAAAACAGATTATTTACTGCTTATGGTTTTTGTCAGCAATTTGCAAAATTTTTAAATCAGTGTCAGTATTTTAGAGTGCATATATTTCAAGGGGGTTGGGCAGGATTGCAAAGCAAATTTTAGGCTCGGTGCAATTGCACAAGAAGTGTGAGTTGAAAACGTTGGAAGGAAAAAATGTGTGCTTATTCCAAAAATAACTACTTCATTGGAGATAAATTTGCACAAACAACATCAGGCGAAACTATCTTGTCCTCTCAAATACCCCTCATGTTCCCTGAGCCACACTTTGGGAACCACCGGTGCTCTCTGTCCAACCTTGTCCCTCAGAAACAATGTATAGGAATTAGTTTTCCTAATTAAACTGTGATAAGAAATGTAATTTCTGCAAGAATTGCCTTCATAGGAAAAATTTTTACAAGCGAAGGAAGTGCTGGCCGTAGTTGCTACAAGAGTGGATATTGCAGGAAAACTACTGAAATATATTATAAGTTAACCTTTTACTAATATGTTCAAAATCAGCATTTTGCAACTTGTAAGATCTGTTGAAAATAAACATAATCTGGGTGGTTTGCAGCCTTCAAAATGTATCTGCTGTTGCAGATTAGTAGTTTACAAATGTAACTTTTAGGTGTAAGGTTGCTGTGTAAGCTGCAGACTGAATAGATCCTCCTGCTTTCTTCACCGTTTCAGCCCCAACGATGCCTCCAGTGTCAGTGTAGGCCAAGCATCTCTCTGCCTCAACACCAGCCAGCGGTATCAATGATGTAATGCTCATCCAAAGGAAAATTATAGATATGTGACTTAACATCATCTGAACCAAACCTGAGTGGAGAACATACACGCATGCATGCACACACGTGCGCGTGCACACACACACACACACACACACACACACACACACACACACACACATGCATACTGTACACAACCGCAAACACACCCACACACATATCTAGGATAATTAAGCTTTTGCTGCTCAGCCTGCATTGTTGACATTCAGAGGCCTTTCAGAACTTTTGAATGTGGTGCTAATTTGGCAACGATGGTGCCTTTTATCATTAAGCAGATGCTTTTCAACCGTGTGTAATGCTCTGTTTGTGTGTGTGTGTGTACGTGTGTGTGTGTGTGTGTGTACGTACGTGTGTGTGTCTGTGCGCGTGCATGTGTGTCTGCGTCTGTGTGTGGGGGTGGGGGGGGGAAGGGTATCAGGATAGGAGGAGGAGAGGAGTTTGGTGGGTTGGGGGGGGGATGAGATGTGTGTCTGTGTGTGTGTGGTGTGTCTGCGTGTGTGGTGTGTGTGTGGTGGGGTGTGTGGGGTGGGGGGCGGGGGATAGTAGGAGAGGAGTTTGGTTTTTGGTAAGTTGGTGGTTTTGGATCTACACTCAGGGTGGGAATGACAAGACCAGGGTGCAGGAAAAGGCAATTATATCCCCTGAAGCGTTGTTTGACAGTTTTATAGTGCAAAATCTATTTTCTCTATCCTCCATATCGACATCTGTCTAGGGAAAAGAGTGCCATTAGTTCCTCTAAAACACATCTCAATAATTAATGTTATGCTTCAGAAAATCACTGAATATGGTGGATGGAAAATGTCATAGCCGGGCCATTGTTTTCACACTGGTCTGAAGAAAATATCAGCGTCTATTCTCATATACACTTCAGGGTATTAAATGTTATAGACGTGTTCTTACATGTTTAAAATGAGACACCGACAAACATAAATGCCGCTTATGACATGTGTAAATCATTTTAAACACCTTCCGGGCTCAAATGTCAAAGTGTTTTTATAATTAGATATCTTAAAGTCTATAATTATAAAAACGTAACAACAAACAGAACGGGATCAATAACTGGTTTCTCCACAATGAGATTTCACAGCTGTAGAGGGTTAATGCAATCTAGACATTGCAAAACGTATCATATCTTTAACGGTCAATAAAATCTTAGTTAACTTAGTTAACCAATGCAGCACTGCAAAACAGCTTTGTTTCTAATTTTTTTGCTGTCATATTTTATTTTCGTCATTGCGTCCACTGCGCTTATCTTTTCTGACCCTGAAAGAGGAAATGCATGGCCATATGGAGTTTAGTTACACGAGTGATAAGGATGAATTTCCAGATACTGCAGTCCCGGTCAGCAAATATTTACCTCCCCCTGCTAACAAGCCTGCCAAAGTGCAATTACACTCTATAACTCCCAAGAAATTGCTTTTAACCATATCTAATGATGAACCTCTGTGTTTGAGGATCATTAAGATTAAACTATGCTCCAAAGAAGATGGGATTAAAATCAATACCAATTTTCTTAATTCATTTTTTAATTGCCCGCATCCAAAAAATATTTTTTCCTTCGCCTGTTGTACAGAATAGATTTGTTATTACGTGTTACAGTTAGTTGTATTGTTAGGATTTTTCTATTATATCAGCATTTTTCTTACAATAAAGTTAGGTTTCTATTAATGTGACCTAACTAATTTATACTAATATAAGATTTTTTATCAAAACACATAAATTTACACTATACTGTTGACTATAAAATACTCTCCAACTGGACTAAATGTTATATCAAAGGTAAATTTTGATCATGAAAATAAGACATCAAATCGACTTCCACTGTTGATAATCATTTTTCAACGTTTCAACGGTAGACACAAACTGTAAATTAGGTTACGATATCGTCAGTGAGGAAGCAGGCAGCTTTTCATCGCAGAGTTCACATCGCCTCAGGTCACACTCTCTCGGCCAAGTAACTTCCTCTCTGTCTGTTGCACCTGAACTACAATAGGACAACACAATTTACAATGCATTGTATAAAATGCATACAGTGGTAATCTGAGATGTTATTAATTAGCACACCAGGAGTTGAGATCAATGAGACATTCCTGTGAGATTTGTCAGAGCCTGCAACATATTAGCTTTGCATCCCATTTTTTTGCAAACCTGTATGACAGACTTTGTTCATCAGATGCCAGGAAGATGAGGAGCTGCACATCTTCTCATGATTATAGGTCCTTTTGGAAAACTTGTTACACTCAATGTAAAAACTAAGTGGATGTTAAGAGAGATGACACATCTTAATATAGAGGGATCTAAAAAAAAAAACATAACACCTTTTTTTAGAGCTCCTTTTTTCTAGTAGGTGTAGCTGTATTGAAATAAAGTATTGCCTTGTGCAGCCATACATATATATAGTTCTGTTACAAAAAAGAAAAATCTGATCTTTATGATAAATGTTAAGGAAAGATACAAGGCTGCAAGAGATCACCCTTTAAAGCCTCCGAAAATATATTCTCTAAAGGCTTAGTTGGAAAAAATGGATGTCATGTATTTCCACGCTAAAATCAGTTTACTGGGATTTGAGTCAAAATGTAATGGAAGTAGTTTGGGTTGTTTGATTGTGTTGCCAGCACTGTCAGTCAAATCTGATCAAGCCACTCCCACACAGTCCCAGGGATGCAGAGTAACTGAGTTTTTGAGTGTTAGACACCTCAATAATATCATAGAACGTCTCTTCTGGACTTTCCTCAACACCAGATTTTTAGTCTCCAGTTCACAGAAACCCGCATTAGATGTTTTGCTTTTCTTATCCCTTCAGTACCATTTACCTCTATAGCTAAAGAACAGCTCCCCTAGCATCTCATTCCACTTTACCCAATAGGTGATGTATAAATTGGACATTTGGGACATAGGTTAGAAGGGAAAAGGTGACTGCCAATATTAATCCAAGGGAAATATCTATTAGGTAAAGGATAAATGTTGGCCGTCCCGATCAGTAACGTTGTGTTAGGATGATGATTAATTGGTTTTGAAGGGTATATATATATGTGTGTATATATATATATATATATATATATATATATATATATATATATATATATATATGCATTGTTGAAAGTGGATTTGGGATGTTTCAGCCAAATTTTCACTCTGCAGTAGTTTAACTGCCAGGATGTCCCCCGACGTTGCCCTCTGCACATCACTGCGCTGCTATTGTCTTCTGAGTTCTCATCAGTGAGTTTTAATCCAAAGGTCTGCCTCTTACTGGATCGTTCATCGAACCAGATTTGGCAAATCCAAGTGCTTTAACAATCCGACGGCTGCTGCAGCTGACGCACCTGGCATCAGCAATCGTATCATATTCCAAGTTGCCCTAAATCACATGTCCCATTCTCGTATTTAGTACAATGGAGACTGACTGCTGACTCACTGTCTGCAGGATCAAGCTCTGTGTGTAAACAGGAAGATGCGCCTAATGAAGTGGCCATAGTGTATATATATAAGGAGGAATAACCCTGTCTGTTTTGATCCATCCAGCATTTTCCATCAGGAGGAATATCATAACTATAATGTTATGACGCGTAAAAGTCCTTATTTAACATAGGCGTCAATGTATTGCGGCTTTTGTAACCAGTGAGAGTTCTTGTTGCCTCTCACAATTACGTGGTGGTGTCATCACTATTTAGCTGAATACCCTGTAATATTATTTCTTCTCACCATGAATTAGGGACTATGAAAATTACAGGCTGGAGGCCTGTCTCACAGTTTTATGAACTTTAAGTGCTGATATTGATGGAAGGGTAATGGTAGTCCTCGGCCCTGAGTGTAAATAGTATCTAAGGTGATTACTCTTTTATCACGTGGGGAAAAACGTGGAGAAGCACTTAGGGGAAAGGATATAGTGTTACACCTAATGCAGAGGACCACAGTTGGAGCAAACAAACACTGGTTTGGTTTCATCCTGATATTTTTGTCTTTATTATTTGTCAGATTTGCTCTATGAGTGACACATTAACATTAACCAACATTCTGGTGGAATGGTACATGCTGCTAAAATGTCATTAACAAGAGAAATAAATACAACTGAAACTTTAAAATATAATATCATAGTTTTTCTGTATTTTTGATTATTACTAATGCTACAATTCCTATTGTACTAGAAAAAAAATCATTCTTTTCATATAGGTAACACAGTAACAGTGGAGATGTAAATATAAATTGAATGTTTTTTTTAGTATGGTAATAGATCTAGTTCTGCTCTATCTGCAGTGTTTATTAAATTATATATTAGTGTGTAATAATAATAATAACATTTATGATAATGAAGTTATTTCTAGCACTTAGCAAAACACATAAATACATACATGTAGACAATATTATAAAAACTAATCAATTTCATGAAATAGGCTTACACATAAAATCTATTTTGTATGTGTCTACATGTAACATGTCAGACCATTATTTACTATTCATATGTTATCTTCATCTTTAGATGTAAGTCAATTTCAGCATTTCGACAAGGGGCTACAAATGCAAATAAGTCAGTATTGGCTAGTTTTCACATTTTAATTGAATGTTAATTAATCACTAATATTTGTGCAATGTGTTGAACTGCAAAATAGAATAAAATACAAAGATATAAAGTGTATCTATGCATGTCTAGGACTCCAAACTTACTACAAAGCCTAGTGCACTGTATCTCCACTGAATACTGCTGAGCTGAATGTGTGATCTTAAGATCTGGCAGTGGTCCATGATCTGTTCAGCATCGCTCCACAGCTGAGGACTCAGCGTCACAGAACGGCAGAATGCAATCTGAAAGTTGCTCTCCTTTGCTACATCTCCAATCAATCTGCTTGGCAGCTCCTCTGTTCGTGGTTAAGCAGCTGTTAAATTGTTTTGGTTAATTTATATCTGGAAGCTCTCGTTACGCAGAGCTCCCTAAAAAAGCTCTCTTGACACCCATGTCAAAGGGTTAAGATTTTTGATTTTCATCAGTGAGTTGTGTCCCCCCCTCCCCGCCCCCTCTCCTCCTCCATCCCCCCTCTTCCTACTCCTCCACCCCCCACTTGCATTTGGCCTCCTCTCTCTGGGAAGCTGAACATATAGCTGATATCTTTCAATCAAGAGCTCTCCTGTCCTTGCAATCACAGTGTCATTGTTCGTCTCATGTTGTGGAAAGCTCTTTTGACAGAGCACTGTGATGAATCACCTGGCTAAGGCTTTTGGAAAAGAAGCCCTCAGATCCCATCGCCCTCTTTTTCATAGAGTTGGAAAAAAACAACATTCAATTCATTTCTCCTGCTCTTTCATGTCTCCTGCTGCTTTTTTCGTGTCGTACACAGTGTTTTAAAAGTTATTCACAGCAAACCCTCCTCTTTTCTTCTTGCTGGGCTTCGCAAAGCAAATATCTAGCGGGTTTAGCTCATAAAGGAAGCGCTTTTAGTTGCTTAAGGTGCTGACGGCAAGGCACACTCTGTTATGTTGGAGGCTTAGAAAAACAAAACTTTGCAGGGTAAGTCTCTGCCGCCAAATTAAGTGGCAGAGGCATCTAATTCTTCCCTGTTCACCCTGTGGAAAAATGAATCCCCTCACTCTTTTGTCCATTAAGCCGTAGCAATGTAGAGAAACTTGTGCTCTTTTTCAAGATTGTCATGAAATTCAGCTGGTTTTTTTGGGTTTTTTTTTTTTTTACCTCTTATATCAACTCTTAAAAGTGAAAAGGGGGACAAATATAAACTTGCAGGAGCAGCATGTAAGCACATGATCCGGTCCAGGCTGAGTGTTTTTCAAAAGCCTGAACACATCATAGAAGAAACCGACTGTGGAGAAGTGCAAATGACACTCCCTCAAACCCGGCCAAAGAGAGTGATTTAGTGCACCTGTGATTTCACTGCACGAAGCACAATATGCTTTCAAAGCTTGTCAATGATCACTCATTCTCTGCAATAGGCTGATTATAAACACTGTTAAACATGTGCAGCATATATCAGTATTTAAATCATGTCTAGCGGCAGATTAGCAGGAAATTTCTGCTGAGATTAGGAAGCATCTGGTTAGGTTTGTTACCAGTAATAGCGGCATCAGAGGGGTTGGGTAAAGGTGAAGCGGTGTCATGCATAGAAGCCGAAGGGAATTTATAGATCCAGACGCATTGTACCTGCCAGCTGTGCTGCGATCAACTCCGCCCAGTCCTCCAAATGCAGACATAACAAGCTTCCTGAGTGATGGGATACAAACTTTTGGACTAGCCTCCAAAAGCTTAACCTTAACCAAACACTGCAAATTTCAATGACACACAGATCAAACCATCTAAATACTCATATATTTATACACCATGAAATTCATGATCACACCAAACACTGCAGTGATCTGCCAAACACCTCAGGGCATGACTTTTTATACACTACCGAGCAATTAAAACACCTTATTTCAGCTGTATACAATGCAGGGAAATTCTGTCTTCTTAATAATGTTGTTTGGAAAGAGCATGAGTACAGTGCTTAAAAGTATTACATACACAATCCAAAACTGGATATTCGACAAATGTCAGCTTGTGAGTGTTTAAAGCTCGGAAGTTTTCTTAAGAAGACAATAAAACACACTACTTTCAAAAGTGTTTTGAAAGAGACTTTTCCTATTTCTAGCAGCCTGAAATGTCTTGAATACAAGGCATGTTTCAACATCTCAACAAGGGGCACTATTATTTTGTCGCAACTATTTTTTAGAGGCTCTTTCATGGCGATATTGAATGAAGCAATCTGTACAATTAAGGCACAGAAGCTTCAGCAATGTGGAGTTCGGAGACCTGGACAAACCCTTTGCTGTCTGCAGCGGGAGGCCTGACACCTGGGCAAACACGGCAGCCCAATGATCTGTCATCAGCTATGGAAACCAGCACCAACCTGGTCGCTTTTGTCAGCGCACAAAAGAAAATGCCTCAAATTAATTTAGCACTCGGCATTCATCTTCTGTTGAGGCTTAAGACCTCATCTAAGCTTGCGAAACAGCAAGGGGCTCATGGGGCTTCATGTAAGAATTTTGGCTTATAGGTGAAGCCAAACGCTGTTAAGACATGACATGTTGACTGTTTTGTGAAGTATGTGTATCCTGTTAATTCAGACAGTTGGTAATACCTGGGATCTACAAAGCCCTTAGATGTACTTCTGTGTGTACCCTCCTTCTCTGATCTCTTTTACTCAGCTTTTCCTCCACAATGCCAGACCTCTTGAGGACATACAAGATAATTGTCCCTCAGCCTCCTCTCCTCCCAAGACGACTTCAAACGGGGCATTGCCAATTCAAGATTATGTTGAGCATTTCTGGTGATGACTTCTAAAGAGCTCAATGATGACATGTCGAGTTTTGTGGCGGCCGTCCTAAGGACGCATTGCTCAGACCTGAAGTAAATATTCACACAGTCTGGAATGCAAATGATTAATGTCATAAGAATTTCCGATGTGCTTATGTGTCAAAGCTGATCATTTTTCTCTGCAAAATGTACTCCGCAAGAAAATGAAATGGTTTATTCACCTTATCTACATTCTGCTGTGAACAAAATCTATTGAATTTTTTATTTTCGAAAAATCATTATTACCTAAAGCTAGATTAAAATTAACTGTTAACAGACAAAATGTATCAGTATCAGAATTACCATCAGTGGTAAAATTCTACAAGTAAAATCTTGTTTGTGTCAAATTTTATCTATATCGCCCATCATCACAAATCACAAATTTGCCTCAAGGGGTTAAATAATCTTTACAGAATTAAGACACCATCTGTTCTTAGACCCTTGTATCCAAAAAACCCTTTCATAGGAAAAAATGGAAGTAACCTCGGATTGAGCAACAGAGGACGGGTCCTTCTTCCAGGACTGACAGACATGAAATAGATGACAGGTTTACAGAATGGAGCAACAAAATACATTTACAGTGTGAACAATACGGATGACAACATTATAGACTGTAAACATTAATTAAGAATATGACCTGGGAGGATATCGAGCAACTTCCAGTCGCTGCTAACAGATATAACCTGAGCTACACGACCTCCCCTCCGAGATGAAGACCTGGAACGAGGACAAACATACAAGAACCAAGAATATCATTCTTATGTCTAAGAGAAGGAAACAAACACACAGCACCAGAGAGATACAAGGAGGACGTATGGATTTCTGGAGGACTGTGCATACTAGGTTTAATAGACTCAGTGAACATGAGAATGGCCTACCGGCTGGAGAATGATGGCGGGTACCTGGCCCAAGGTATTCAAAGAATAAGCCACCAACTGAAAGTTAAGGCATTAAGATGAGTTTTAAGTTTGAATTTAAAGGCCACAGTGGAATCAGGCAGTCTGATTAGCATGATGGTTGTTATATAAGAAGGAGGCACGATAGGAAAAGGCCCTGGCGCCTGCTGAGCTTTAAATCAGTGTCCAAAAGACAAAATTTTAGTTATATTATTGCCGATGTCTTTAATGTGCATATCAAAAAGAGGGGGTAGGATCAAACATAACACCAAGGTTCTTGGCTGTCATACTTTGCGAAATCACATAGTTGCCAAGGGTTACTGTTACTTGTTCAAACTGGTGTCTATGTTTGGCCGAGCCAAAGACCAGCAGCTGACTTTTATATGAACTTAAGAGCAGGAAGTTTTTTGACATCTAGCTTTTCACAGCAAAAAGACAGGCCCCTAGTTTGATCGTCTGAAAAAAAGTCATCGGCTTTTACGGGAAAAATTAACTACTTGACTGTAAATAATTTGACCAAGACCTGGTCAAAGGATCAATACAAAGAGAGAAAACAAGAGGATCAATAACAGAGCCCTGGGAAACTCCATATTTCATGCAAGAAATAATCATATTGTATTATTGTCGGAAACAAACTGCTCTTTCAGATAAGTAAGACTTTAATCACAAGAGAACAAGGCCAGAGATGCCAAATGTCTCAAATTGGTGTAGGAGTATACAATGATCTATTATTTTAAAAGCTGCTCTGAGATCAAGTAAGAGCAACACAGAGATGGAATCTGAGCTCATAGTTTTACCACTTTAGCAAGTGCAGCTTTAGTGGAGTGACAGGCCCTGAAAACAGATTGAAAAGGTTCAAAAGATAATTGTTAGATATGTGGGCTGAAAACTCCTGAGACACAACTCGTTCTGATACTATATGAAAGAATGGAAGGTTAGAGACTGGTCAGAAACTTTTAATAGATACATATAGAATTTTAGGTCCCTTAACTGGCCAGAGGTCTTTGGAAAGTCTTGCTGGTCGAGGGTTGAGGAGACAGGTAGTAGGTTTCAAAAGCTAATACCAATTTAGACAGTGATTAAATGAGATGATAGTCTCAAATACTGTCTCTAAGGGTCTGAGATAAATTTTCCAAACAGGTGCTACAGTAGAGTTAAAAAAAACAATATCCAGTTTAAAGTTAAAAATGAAAATAGACATGTAGTTTGAGGCAACGTCCCTACCTTGTGTAGCAGCCCAAACATTTTCAGATTAGGCTGAAGAATCCAATCATTTATCATTAAGGCTTAAGTAAGTAATGATCTGATGTTTATAATACCAAATTTAAGGGGTTGAGGCTTGAGTTTTCACTTGTTAGCCTGTAGAGCTATTAGTAGATGTATTTATTGGCATTAGACGTGTGTTTTTAGTGGAACAATTGGGTGACCTGTGGACATGTGGTTGCATAGAGATACAATTGTGATCACCTTAGGAACTGCATTTTGAGGGATTTTATCAGCTGTTTCGTGTTGTTGTAAGGATGATAATTAGAATTTTGTGATTCATGTATTTATGGAAATTGTGAGTAGCATGGTGGGGGAGGGAGAAAGTCTCAATGTTGAGATCTGGCTATAAGTCTTTGAGACCTACATTTAAGCAACAATTTGATGTATATAAAACCATTATCTGGAGTCAAACTAGAGTAAAATATATTCTATTGAAAGAAATGACTTGCTGCTGAAGAAATCATTTCTATAACAACTGCGGAGAGGTATATTTTGGATTATCCAGAGGAACGGGGACGCTGATGATTTAATTTTTTCAAATGTATAAATCTCAGAGAAATCTCAGAGCGTGATTTTTAAAACCCACACAAACAAACCTAAAACTATCTGCATGTGTGATACTGTCAGGGACAAGTGAGAAAATATACCTTTTTTTAATTGGATGAACTGATCCTTTAAACTTCTCAACAATGCCACACTGATTACACGTCAATTAATGTGGTCCGCATTCTCTACTTTCATGCTTTAACCGCGCATTAAAACCACAGCTATGAATACATACATTTATTGCAGGTGGGACCACTATAGATTGCCACAAAACAGAGCACAAAAGAAGTAACCTGGATGCCATTTCCATAGTAACACCATGTGGCTTGGCTGCAATCAGTGCAGCGTAGCTACGGCTGTCACACAAAGCCATTCAGACAGTCAAATGACGAGAGACCTTGAGAGTAAGACAGAAAGAGAGCCAGTGTGACAGGGCCTTTTCTTCTTAGCAGTGCTTTATAAGGCATGCTGCTCAGACTTGATCGCACACCAGAGGAACTCATCCTAAGCTCTTTAAACTAGCCAGTAATCCACCAATATGTGCAATGTGACATGAATCTTTTGGCTGGAAAGGAGGGCATGCTACTGCATCGCATTCAGGTCACCTAATTCCTTGTCAGTGTTATCCATCCCACATCCATGTTATTATTCTTAACAATACTTGCTTTCAGATCAAGCACTTAAAAGGGAGTTAGTGTATCATCTGGATTTACTTGAATGGCAGGAGAATTTGGCAAATACATCAACATGCACTGCCAGATACAACTCCAAAAATATTTCCACCATGACATATTTCATTTAATTGGGCTGATCATTGCATCATATACTCCCGCTACTGAACTTAAAGATTAAATGTTTAGACAGAAATGTCAGCCGGTTGACACATGCACGTCTTCTGAATCAGGAAGCTTCTTTGCACATGTAGCGCGGGCTCTTAACCACAGCTAAGTTTGATGCCTGAAATGGTGACTATGTCTTTCTGACAGGTGATATGTACATTTTAAACTCCTCCGCCACAAAATGAGATACTTAAGTATTGTTCAAATTGGGACTATGTACTTCTTTTACCTGTGCACCATGTGAAAATGTTCGTTAAACATTTTACTGGGGCACCAATCCACATGCGTTTACACCAGTCGTTACTGAACTTTAGGGTTAAATTTAGGACTTAGCGTAGGCGACTGAAATAATTTTGGTCATTCCCAGATGGGGCTTAACTCAGGGTTAAATAAGAGAAAGTAAACCATTAAAATATAAATCCACTCGGAGGAAGTGATAGAGTGTTGACATTACCCTTGTATGGTTCATTCATTTCAATTGAAACATATAGCGGAAGGTGGGAAGGGTGCGCATATCTTTCTGAAACAACCCCCCCCTCCCCATTTATAACAAGTTATATTAACATCTAATAAATGATTTGTAACACCAAATAAAGTAGTTTTAGGCAAATTCAAGCTTTTATTAACAACAAATATCCTCTTGCGGGAACCTGTTATAGGAGGCTGATGTATAAACAGGTAATGAATGACAATTTAGTAAAACACAGACACACATTAATAAACATCTAAAATGTCTTTATATCTGCTTACAACTATATTATAGTGCTTTACACAACATATATTGAATGTTTTTACAGTATATTGCTTTTATATGCTAAGTACAGGTAAAGCAAAATGTTTACCTGTGCAGTAAGCGGCTTTCAGTAATTTATGACCTAAGCTCTATTTAAGCACACTATGTGCACAGAAAGGACGTTAAAGACAGACAAAAAAGGAAACTATTCCATCTCGGCCCTTCATCATCCATAGTGAAAAGAGCACAAAGACATCTAAACATATTACCTCTCTGCTATATTTGTTTCCTTAGTGGTATGCTGTTGGTTAACAGCATGGCTGCCATCATGCTGCTACATTTCTTTGGAAAAAGCTTTGATATAAAGCTTAAAAACTACAAACGTGATTGATAATAAAAAAAAAAAAACAAAAAAACAAATTGAGTAATGTATCATTCAGTCCCCAGTTAACAAATCCTTCCCAGGTTTCCTTCAGTGTGGCCGGAGGATGAACAATATACTTTGTCAGCCCACCAGTCTCATGGCTGGCTTCCCTGCAGGTTTCTTTTCAGCGACAGGTTAGCCACCAGGGCAGATTAAGCCTTCTCCCCTCCCCAATCATCCAGTAATACCAGCAGGCTGTATTGAGCCCATGTTGGGTTTTGCCTGTTGAATGGTGGCTTATGGCAGCTAAAGACCTCTAGAAGGGGAATCCTGAGGGGATTACTCTCACGTCCTCCATGAAGTGGGAAATCAAAACAGTCTTGAGCGTCTGGGGATGATCTCAAACACCCAGCATTCCCCCACATGCACGCACGCACCCTAACCCACCACACACACACAAACACACACACACACACACACACAAACACACATCTATGCTCATTTGCAAACATGCACAATTACACAGTCTCACAGACACAGACACACACACACACACACACACATAAACTTTAGGCATATTCCCAACCCTCTTACCCATTGACACCCAGGGTTTTTTGATACCCAAGTATAGACATCTAACAAGGGCCAACTCCACTCTGAGAGGATTAGTGTAAGTCGGACTGATAATGAAATCATGGGCTGAGTAGCTCTTGGGAGGATTTTATACAAAAGAGGTCTGAATTACTTTGTCTTTTCTTTTTTTTTCGAATCCTTTATTCTCTTTGGTGAGAACATTAAGAACAGTATGAATTCTGCAGTGCATATCACCCTGTAGCCCCCGGTCCCTCCGAGCGGGGAACCCCAACATTTCCACCATCCATAAAGAAACTGTTTAGCCTGGTCTCATCACCAGCGGAACACATCGTCATGGCATTAATCTGCTGTAAGGCCTGCATCCTCTTTCACCGCAAGAATTTCAACTGGGATTACACACACAATCAGTGTTCTCCTGTATAAATAGATTATTGCATGAACTAGGTACAACAAGTAGGCTGTGCCATGGTGAGTAGTCAAGCGCCATAATGAATTTCTGGTTTATCATAAAAATGCAAATGATCATGTCTTCATTTCCTCTTCAGTCCTCTTCAGTTCTCTTTGAGTGGTTCCTTGAGTTTTGAGGGATTACATGTAATATTTTATGTTTCTTTATGTATAAAATGTATGGGGTTCATATTATAATTTTCAGGTGGCATTTCAGAGCATACTGTGTTTGACAATTTAAATGTATTTTGTATTAAAACAAAATGGTTTTACATCAATCCATGAATATAAAAAATTATTAATGAAAATGATGCATAGATGTTGTCACAGAAATTCTTTAAAAGCAGGTAATTATAAAAGAGATGAAATATTTTCACGTTATAAAAGAATCCAAACCTTACTTACAAATATGTATTGTAAAAAAGAATATAGTCACCTTATTGTGAAAAGCAAAATCCAGAAAGGCTGCTGTGATTTTTAAACAGTGCTATCATTTAAAAATAGTGAATTTATAAGTGCAACAGTTTACCAAATCACTGCAAAGGTTCAGGACTTCCGGACTTTCCTAATCTACCGTAAACCTACAGTGATAATGTCCTTTATTTAAGAAAACTGTTCACCACAAAGTTAAATGTGATACAGTCATTGGATATAAATGAATCTCACAGGAGTTAGATGTTTTGCAGTACATCACAGCCGTACAGAAATGTGATGTTCAAATTTTATAAACTTCATTTTGTTTACCTTACATGTTGTGCTCCCTTTGGCCGATACCATGCCATGGCCTTGATCACCTGCTCTAACGTGAACAACAATGAGGATGCATTATGCTTTAGAGGTTTGAGCGGTCATTATTTTTGGTATCGAGTAAATATGTATAACAATTTGTCATGTTGTGTAACGTCATGTCATGATACGTAATTCTAAATTACGTGTTGTCACATTGTCTTGATCATTTGTATGTGTTTATTTACACACGTTTTGTACCATTTCATGGTAAATTATGCCGTGTGATCTCATATCATTATATAAGCCATGGGAATCATGTCAAGTAACATGCATGTTAAAATTGTATACAGTATGTCATATCATACAATGTTATGTCACATGATGGCATACAATCAAATGTCATTTCAATGGATGTAAATTCACATTTTATCATGCCATGGATGTCATATCATTTTATGTCATGTCACATTTTGCCATATCATGGACTGTCATGTTATGTCCAATGACATGTCACAGAATATTGTCCTATTATGCCATGTCACATGTCACATTATAACACATGATGAAATGCCTTATCACATGACGTCATGTCAGGGATGGTCATGTTACATTATGATGCGCAATAGGATGCTATGGAATGTCATCTCATGTCTTATTATGTATTGTTATAGATTTTCACATACTTCTATGACATGGTATGTCACAAAATAATATAATATGTTATGCAATGCCAAATCGAATGATGTCATGTCATGAAATGCTACATCGCATTATTTCATAGAACAGAATATTGTGTCATGTTATGATATATTATTGAATGTCATGTCACAATATGATGTGCCATGGAATGAAATATCACAGTATGTCATGACATGGAATGTCAAATCAGTCAGTATCATGACATGGAGTAGTGTGTCACATTACATGATATCATGGAATATTTTGTCACATTATGCCATGTAATGGGATGTCCTCTCATGAAATGTTATGGAAGGTCATATCACATTATGTCACACCTGTGAATGTCAGGTCAGACGATGTATTGACATGGACTATTATGTCGCGCTACATCATGTTATGGAATATTATTTCACATTATGTCATGTTATTGAATATAATATCGCATGAATTCATGTTACAGAATATATTGGTTTGTCAGCTCGCATTATGTCATGTCACTGAATTTTATACCATGCCACTAAATGTCATGTATTGGAACATCTTGATATGTAATGTCATTGAACGTCATGTAACATCGCATCATGGAATTATATATCACTTTATGACATAATATTTTACACTATGCCACACAATGGTACATCATGTTATGTTATGTTATGTTATGTTATGTTATGTTATGTTATGTTATGCTATGTTATGTTATGTTATGTTATGTTATGTTATGTCTAATCATATGTCATGTCATACTTAAATTCAATGATTGTTATGTTATAGAGGGAACATATATATACGGACACTTCATTCAAAGCCAAACCACATACGGTTGAACAACATTCAAGGATCTGTCCACCCACTCCATCAATTTATCAAAGGAGGATTTTGAATTTCACGAAGTTATCTGTTAGGATTTGAATTTCGAGTGAGTCATGAATAAATCGCCTCTTTGTGGCAATACATCCATAAACAACTTTTTCTTTTGAAGAGATTAATTAGTTTTGTGTGGCAAACACTGTGAGACGCTTGTTTATGAGTTGGTCTTCTTTAGTTTTGGTCAGAAAATACAGATTTCCTTGACGCGCGGAGTCACAATCCCAGTGAAACTGACCTGTAGCTTATGCACAAAAAGCTTGGGGAGAAATGTAGGTCAAAAGCTAATTATGTGGTCTGGTAAGTGGGGCTTATATCAAGATATTTCACAAGGACTACCACAGATCTGCCTGCACATGCTTGCTCAAGACATGTACCATGTGATCTCCTAGGCTATTTTTTTGTTTGGGTATGGGATACGGTCACACCTTCACCTCATGAACTTAATGGTCTTCAAAAGCCGAAGTCCAAATGTCAGCACAAGCTGTCACGCTGCTTTGTTGACTCAAATCAAAGAGAGAATACAGCAACTTACAATGATATTTGTCAAACCCATCCCTCATGGAGGGTCTCACAGAAGATCGGTAATTTAGGGATCAGGAAGGGAGAGCCACCTGTTGAGAGAAAGAGGGTAAAAGGTATCTGTGGGCCTTCCCAGCATGCCTCTGTTCACAGCCAGGAAGTACAGTTTCAGGGCTTAACGTTGCATTCCACAAGTTGCCTCAACTGTGATCTCACAGGAATGCTGCTCTCAAAGTGGGTGAGATTAATATTTAACACAACATTAGTATAAAATGCTGCGCAGAGTCTACGGTTTGTATGACTATGTTTTTTAAAGAGCTCTGCTGCCACTGTTATCAGGTTCTTGTTCAAAACATAGTATTTATGGGCTGTCTCCAGTGATTGATCCACAGGTAGGGGTGTTGATGTTGTTCCAGTGTACATACTGTATTTGAGAATGCGCTGGCAGATACTGTATCATATGGGAGTATTGTATTATTTTTTTTTATCTGCACTGTAAGAAATAAACATAAAGTCACAATGGAGGGATTATATGATCAAACATATATATAATTTCAGTTATTCACTGTTTTAGCAAGGAGCACAAAATGTGTTTTTTGATTTATATAGTGAAATCCTTATAACCCAAAATACTACAAGAATCCAAAAATTATAAACAGTGCATATATATGTCCAATAACAAAAATAGCTAATGATACACCATGTTTCATATGCAGTTTAATCAATAGGACTTATATAGGGAGACCATGTTATATTACCATAGACCATATACTTTCAGTGGGAAACAAGTGACTTTAGTGAATTTGGATGTTTGTGAGTTTGCGATTGCAGCTGACTGTATAAATGCCAACTGAAAATTGCTCACTTTAGTGAAATGCAGCCTAACCGAAAAAATAAATAACCAAATAAAATCTCTATATTTTCCCCAGAGAAAATTGAAATAGCACGCTGCTTTTGAAACTGCCACACTGTAACAGTCTTTACACAAATTGCTGTCCATTTCAGTGTCCCTCTGTGCAAAATTAGTCATTGATCCACATGCATACACCGATGTTGTTCTTTATGTCTGTAATTGTAATATAAAATGCTCCAGAGCCTGTTTAACACATCCGCCTCAAGGTACCATAGAGCAACCTGGGCCCTTGTCAGATCCACATATTGCTATAGCAACAACAGCCTGGCCATTGAGATATGAACAATGTGACAGAGCAGATGAAGCAGGCTGAGACTGGAGACGCAGGAGAGATGGGAAACTTCAGTTATAATGAAGATGTATTGGGTGTCTCCTCCGGTTAAGCTGGAGATCGTTCAAACCGTGGAGCTTTTGTCCTCTTCAATATGATATGTCCCTCAAATTCTCAAGGAATGATCTAGATTTGTGATTAAACTGATACATTGTCATTAAATTACTAAATAATAACTGTTATATATCTTGAGTTATGGCAATTTAGATGCAAAATAAAATAGCATTAATAGATCCTGAAAATACACTACCCAACAATAATTTTCAATCAGGTTTGGTTAAATATACCCATCCATTTATCTATTTACACCAATACCACTGTAATATAATTTTTCATTCACTGTCTGTGTTACATTGATGCCATAATTAAGAAGAATGTGGTGTGTTCAGTATACTTACACTGACCACTGTAAATATTTATCCAAAAAAAGCCCCCAAACCACTGCTGTTGCAGGATTATGTCATGCAAAACCATATATGCCAAAGTTATCTTTTAATGTGTTGATTATTTTGGCTTGCAGTAAGAATCTGTCCTGTACTATTACATCTGCTTGACTGCTGTTCAATATTCATGAGTAATGAAAACACTTCTTTGACAGGAAGCATTATTAGCTGCACATCAAAATCCAATTATGGACGTTCCGCTGTCGGTAGTTTGGTTCATTAGAATATCACAACAGCTCGTTCTACATGTTAAACTGTTAAGCAACCTAAATATAATTGATAAAAACAGGAATATTAGATTTGACTTTTCGAAAAGGGAAACAAAAACAAAAAACAGTTTGTAGGTAGAGAATGTGGAGAGTCTCGAGTAATACAAAAATAAAAAAAAATAAAAAAATGTTGGGCAAACATAACTCCCTCAGACCGATCATTGCACTGATTGGGTGACAAAGATGAAAAAGGCCTTTTCAATAACTCAGACTAATGTTGTGCCTTTGCTCAGACCGGCTGTTGCCCTGGGTGCGTGTGAAATGCTTAGGATGGACAAAGTAAACCACGGCCGGTGCCCATGCTCCATTGTCCTCAAAGCCTCCTAAAGAGGTCTCTTCACAGGTCCAGCAAACACACTCTCCAGACTCTTGGCATATCTCTGAAGATCCTCCTTTTGTGTGAGGAAACACATTACTCTCTCAAGGAGAGGAACAGGGGAAACAAGGCAGCGCTAGTGAAAAGGCTTAAGTATCTCACCCCCCACCCCTGTCAGACCGCCTCTCCCCTTTGCCAGATGATAATTGGGACTGAAACACTTTTTTTTGGTCCGAGCCTAATTCAGTGAGTAAATTGCAACATGGGAGAAACATGAATGGGGCCCAAGCTGTGTGGTGACTCAGCCACAGAGACGCTAAGAGTCGCTCTTTGTGGTTGTCTACAAAAGGGAAATGTTCTGTTAATCAGCATTGTTATATAAGTAAGTGTGCTTTCCTTCAAAACTATGTGATTGAATGCTCCCCCCGAGGGGGTGAATAAAAAATATTGATACTGAGGGATGAGTATGAGCAATGCAAATAATCTATGGACATAATGTTGGGAAAGTAAACTTGAATGAACTCACAGTTGTAACATCTGTATGCCCAGTTTGTCTCCCTCTCAACAAAAGTCTGTCTGGTTCCTTAATTTCTATCGTTTCAAAAGAAAGTAAACATAAAGTTATGAGTGTAAAGTGTAACTGGATCAATTGGTGATTTCTTGCAGCCGCTTTTTAAATCCTTGCAGTTGGCATGGAAAACAAACCACAATGCTGACCTGACCAGCTTATACCCGAATTGTTTCCCTCTGCTTCAATGAAAAAAGAAAAATGCAAAGCAGATTAAAATGCAACAAGGAATGCAAAAAATGTCTCTCTGCAAGGATCAGCGCCACTTTAAACTGTGTTACACACATGTTTACTTCACAACACTGACGTTACAGAGCAGTCAGACTCACAGATGCACCTCAGAAAAGGACGGTGAATTAAAAGCATCCACACAATCGGGTTGTATCGAGTTCTATGCCAACTTGTAGTACTAGAGGCAGGGTTATTGTTTCTTTTTTGCAGAGGTTTTCCTTATAATTCCTGAATTACCAAAAAACTAAAAGATCATTTCTGATGATGTGCATATCAAAAATGACAGTAAACAGAATTTTTTGAAAACCCATCAACTCAAAATGTCTATTGACTGTCAAAATGCTTTAGGATCTATTCAGACGCGTCCATGGAAGTGGGAAAAGTTAATGATGATCTTTGTGTTGAAGATGGTTATTTCTGCGACACAATTTCAAGAGTTGGCATCAAACGTATTTCATGGTTTCAGTAGTTAGATGTAAACATCAGTCAACACTGATTGAGAGTTTTATCATGTACAGTAAATCCCTATTCATACAGAACTGGAGGCTTCTATTTTGAATCTTTATCTTCATCCCCGGAAAATCACAATATAGCATCACCATTCACCCCACACTAAACATGATGAAATGGAGTTTTCTTAGCATACAAACAGCAAAATATGAAGCAGTGTCAGACCAGGGTAAAATACCATGAAAAAGTTGAGGAGAATAATAAAAAACAATGGCAACACATAGCTCTTCTAACTCGGGGCCATGGGACTGCATAATAAATGCTGAGCACAACCGTGCCTTGGGAATAGTGAGTGTTTACACTGCACCCCCCCCCTCTACCGCCGCCACCTGTAAAATGAAGCAAAATAATGATTATATACAGGAAATTATGAATGAAACCGCCTCCATAGCATATATACCAACTCACTAGAACCGTGGGCAGGTCCTGCTTATACCAGGAAATAGGCTGAAAATAGGAACAAGAATATACAAAAGTATTGCTTCAGGCAATCTCAAGTGATAATTTTCCAAATTGCTAGTCTCTTCTTTCTCCTGTCTCACCGTACAAGTTCAAATCCCTCACTCAGACAGACGACTCTCTCATTACCACTCTCTCTATACATGTGATGTGAACAGGTAAACAGCAGCAATACAGTAGTGAGCAGAATGTGCGTCAAAAACTATGCTGCGCAATGTAATAATATTACAAAAGCGGTGAAGTTACACCATTAGGCAGGGTGGGTATCTGTGAAATATCATTACAAATCATTAAATCAGCTAAAACCAAAATGTACATTTTCAGATTTTCAGAGTCATACCTGAAAGACTTAACCATACATTAGATTGCATAAGTTTCTGTTTAAGTTTGCAACTTTTATGTAACCGAGTACATTAGCAGAACACAGTGTTCTTGCAAGGATCCTGGGAATGGGAGCTGCGTTTCCTGGTTCATTCTGTATATTCACCACTCGCAATGGGTAGCAAACCAAGGGACATAAAGGATAATCTCCTTGGAATTCCACTGCATTTTCTTATAGAGAAGAGGGGAGTGTTGGACAGTGGGGTTGAAAGGTCAACGGGACCAGTTTGCTGAGGCCCATCTGTCGGCCCCTGCTCTGTTTACGCACCATCTCAGGAGTGAAAGGCAAGCGTCTCAAGAGCTATCCTGTTCTCATAACACCACAGTGCTTCATATTGGTGGAGGAGCCACAGAGGGGAGCTTGTGGTGGTCTGCACCCAGCTACCAGTAGTGTTTCCCCTCCTATTCATCATCTGCTCATCCGAGGAGACCTGCAGACAAAAAGGCTTCGACTCAAGAGGGCCTTTACATTAGAGATTCGGTGCTTTCAGCTTTGATACTACTGATTTCAAGACATTTTTTAGCATTTGGGGGCTAGAAATAAATGAGAGCCCTGAATTTGTTCTCTGTAAAAGGTTATTTTTAGCTAAATCTTGTCAAAATGGGTGTATTTATAGACCACTTTATCGAACACATTTGGCACAAAGTTATCTATAGAAACACAAGAACTGAGATAAAAATAAAGATAAAAACAAAAGATAACAAATACTAAGAAATAGGATGCGTGTGTGTGTGTGTGTTTGTGCACGTGTGTGTGTAACTGCAGGTTTGCAATGTGCTGTTTCCAAAAGTGTCGAGTCCAATTGCAAATATCTCCATCAAAATGGGAATGACATGGCAAAAATATAATGTGGCTGGTGCAATCAGAGAGCAGTCTTTCCTATTTCCATCATGCCACTTTGCTTATCAGTGTGTTTCTGTTTTCTTTCTCCATATCAAAGTTGACCTGTGTTCATATTTCAACTCAGAAAACAAAGATTTCATGCTTTTAAAATGATACTTTCACACCTGGAGGCTTGCCGGGTCTAAAATTCTCTAAGTGCCTCATACCTGCCATTTTGACTCAACAGTGAGTCGTTTCATTCACAAAATCTATGATTAGACATTTTAATAACACCATGCCACTAGATGAGAAAAAGGATGGCTGACTGAATATCAAATAGCGATATATACGAAATGAGATGGTTATCCCAGCCATTTGAAACTATGATACTGTATTTAGAGCACATTTTGCCTTAACTTGTAAAAATTACAGCCCTGGCTATGTATTTAAGAAGAGCTGACTACAGTCGGAAGGCAATACGTGAACAGCCCATGACCACATTAAACGGCACTTTAATATTTTACTTCAAAGTGGAAGAGTAAGAGCACCAGGAAAAAACTCTCACAGCAAAAACAATAATTTCATAGGTCATTATAAATATTAGTTCAAATTCATATCTACTTTTAGTTGGGATTTTATTATTTTTACCTCGTGTAATGAGAGGCTTGGAGGATGAATGTGTCAGGTGCGTATCGCATCATGTGAAAAGATTCATAAAAACGAGAAAGACTGTATGAAGAATACTTCTCGAGTTCTTTTATTTGCCAAATAAGTTACATACAAAAGTGTAAGGAAATAGATTGACATTTTGGCTTTTTAAAATTAATATAAAGTGAATGACAGCAGCCAGTTAGCCTAGCCTAGCATAAAGATGTCATTCACATTGTTGTTACACTTTGTCTTTTGTGCCTAAATTAAACAAACAAGTTGTTATTTGTTAATTAGTTTGTGTTAGAGGTGTTAATGAGTGGAATTTGTTAAAATCAGACAATCTTTGTGCTGAATAAAGCTCACTGGTTGCTGGCCAATTCATATTCACCATACAGACATAAGACTGCTTACAGACAAAACTTTAAACCTGCAACTTTTTCTTCATTTACAAAGACTGGACTTATAGTAAGGAGGTGATTTTTCTTTTGATTGCATTATTTAAAGAGAGACGACAATGTAAGAAATTGAAGATATATCTCTCCTGTCAAAAGAAACATGATGAGTAAATATAGAGAATAAATGTTTCAGTGTTCATTCAGTTATTTTTAAATTGAGGTTTATATGAGCCATTCCACAGGTGTACAATATAATTTTTAATATGAAAGAGCATGTAATTATAATAACAGCCCTGTGAGCAATGTTCATTACATCAATCACGGAAGATTAAGTCGGCTTAGTTAATAGATTCTGAAGTAACATCAGTCAAACACTTCAGTGGCATGAAACCTTCCAAAAAGGGAACAATGAGGCTAAATCTTTAGAGATAGTCTTGCTTTGTGTTAGAGTTGTGTAAACTGGGGAAATTCCTATTGTTGGCAGATGTACCAGCAGGCCTTGAAAGTCCTTTAGGCATCTACTGTGCAAGTCTTGGCTACACGAGACACAGCCTGGGGAGCTCACACAAAATATTCAAACCCTCGATACAAAAAAAGAATAAAAGTCATCACACAGGTGAGAGAAGAAAACAGAAACTGTCTTGACAACACATCAGGTTTCCAGTAGAAAAAGCACAATTATGTCACCTCAATTTCATGCCATTCAGTAAGTGGCTAATATGAAATAATAATGGGGAGTGTGACAAATAGGAACATCAGAGTTCTTGTGAAACATTTAGACTTGCTTTGTGTAGACAGACCTGAGCATGCCTTAACAAGCCTGCATGAACATTTAATAAATCTTACATTGAAGGAGGAAAACCCTTAACAGATTGATTAACTGCTGACAGCTTTATGACAAAATTACTATTGTTGCTCTCCGAGCACTCATCATTAGTTAAATCGATGGTAAGGCATGATCATTTATACTATACCGCACTTCTTGTGTCTCCGTCAGCCCTTTCATTTGGTCCAAGTCTATCACCAGTCCTCTGCAGTACAACACAGAGACTCTCCTAATAGCCAGTAGTTATGACAGTAGCTGTAACGTGACGCCTAATAGCCCATAGTGTGTTTATGGAACTGTATGCGGATTATACAGTAAATTTTACGAGAATTGGATCATTCAATTTAGATTATAAATTGATTGTTGTAAGTATAGTGCTTATTGTGCTCAATTATATTTAACCTAATATTTCTTTATTTCATCCTAATTAAAGTCCAATTTGGGTAAAGCTAACATTTATAATGACTGTGTAACTTGGGGAACAGCCTTTTAACAGTTATTGTTGTTGTTGTTGTTTTTCATTTACCCATCCAACAGACACAGAGCGACATTAGCATTCCTTCACTGACTTTAAATGCTAGCTAACTGCTAACTTTGTCTGTCTGTCCTTTGGTGCTGGGGAGGTAATGTACAGGGTATAAATCCGAGATTTTACTTTGCTATTAACAGCTGCCTGCTGTGGGTGGTAAAGACAATGTGATTAGAGTGGTGAGACTGAACCAAAACGGTGACATCGCAGGGCCCTTAAAACCAAAACAATGACCTGAAAGGTGCTACAATGCTTCACTGAGCTCGGGGACACTGCACACTTGTGTGGTAATTTTCTGTGGGTTTATCACTACAAGTGACACCTTTCATACTACAGGAAGTCATTAGGCAATTAGGCAATTATTAAAATACTGGTGAGTGCAACTTTAAAGAAAAGTAAAGTCCATCATATCAGTCATTCCATGTATTTGTGTTTTTCTTTTGTGACATCTTGATTATTATATTGTAGTCTCAGCATGCAGTTTCCTGTTTACGGCTGATATTTCAGAGCAAGTTTACTTTAAAGAGGCGTACATCAACAGGCTTTGATGCTAATTAAGCACAACTGCAAGTGGAAAAACACCCTAAACAATACCAGCTTGTCTGAGTGAAATGATTAGGCTAAATCACAATTGTTTGGCCAAAGCAGCTTAAAGCAAGAAGCATGCATTGCCAACAGCATAATAACACGGTGACTGGTGAGAGTGACTGAAAAGTCTGACAAAAATAACACAACAGTTAGGTCTAATGGCCTTGTTCTGGCTGCGTGAAGTCAGTGGGAAGTTTACATTTAAATGTTCAACAGCAGTGCAATCATGCACTGTCAGTGTCGGGATTATTACTGTGCACCCAGCTATTTACGGCATTTACTTGTTTTCAGATCAAATGTGTACATGTACACACCTATGCATCAGAGCTGATCTAGAATACAACAAATACTAAAAGCTGTGATCTAAATTCTTGTTAGTGATGTGGTTTTAATTTAGCTTGAATGGAATATCCCATTATGGAATTTGAGTTGACATTCTCCGCAACTTTAATGAAGCCGAAGGGCCCAGACGATAACTCTGAATTCATAGACTTAATTAACACTCAGTTTTCTTTCTCATAATGATGTAACAAAATGTTTGGCAGGAAATATCAACCAACATGTTTATAGCTTTACCCTTTTCTCATGGAAGTCTTATCGCTGGTATTACCTGAGGTTGACTACTTCTTGTAAATTCTCACTGTGCTTGCTGGAGCCTAGAATTTCACTCGACACGTACCCCTTTCAAGACAGGGCAATCCAATATGCCCTCAGCCTCGGGTCAGCCCCTTCCTTCAGCAACAGCCGCGCAGCTCCAGTAGTTAGTAACTTCATCTCATTCACATCATCTTTCACAAAAGGTGTGTCTGTTTACAAAACCCCGGCAAACGCGACACTTACCCCGTCGGCGGGTACAAAGAACCAGTCGAGTGATCTGGGCCTGGCAATGAAAGATGAAAGCCCGGGCTGAGACTGGTTCTCTGGAGCACGTGTCTGGATGATGCTCTCATCAGCCTTCAGATGGACAGGTGGAGGAAAAAGACGACCAGAAGACATGGACAAGGAGGACGGGTTGGGGGTGGGGGGGCTGGGGTTAAGCCTTGGCCAAGGTTGGACTAACTTCATTCCTGTTTGATGCACTTTGATATGTACACTCCACCTAAGCCCAGACTGTGAGTGTGAGGGGCGATGAGCAGGGACTTGTCAGACACTTTATGGGATGCACCGTTTGTTTATTAATCACTAGGTTCTGTGATGTGTCTCTCATCACCCCAACAGGTATAATTAAGCTTTAAAGGGCATGGAAAGCTTGATGTGTCTGCAATTCATTTTGTTTTATCTCCTTGTTCCTTTTGAAGTTACTGCTGTGTGGGTAATGTGTGAATATACACTGCTGAGTGTGTTTGTATGCGCGTGTGTGTGCATGTACAGTAAGTGAGTGTGTGTAAATCTCTGTATGGCCAGAGAGTTTCTTGATAAAGAATTTGTCTGGGGATCCCATGTTGCATGACCTGAAATGTCTGCTTACACGCCAGCTTGTTTAGCCTGACACGTTTTGTTTAGCCTCAGTTGTTTGGAGGAGTGACAGTTCAAAGGTTGTCAGTTTCTGATGGCCAGGTATTGTGCTGCTTGTATGACATCTTGGGTTCCCAGCAGGCAGCTGCGGCAGCCTGTTTTTCAGCACAAGTATGTGACAAAAGTTCGGGGGGAAAACAAACACCAGGCTGTCTCGTCGTGATTGACGCGGCGCTATTGACCCTATCAAAAGGTCAAGCAAATTGGAATATACATCAGAGCCACGTTTGAATTTCATGAGCTCCTTCCCACTTCATCTCTCCTAAAATTGATTTGTGGTGTCAAATGAAATATGTTGAGTGGCACATCATGTAGGAATGTAAACAAGGCAGAACTCTGCATTGCTAACATTGATCCTCCATTATGCCTTTCTTCCAGCAAGATAAAAAAAAAATCTAGCTACCGATCTTAGGGGTTATATTTTTCTATTCCAAACAAAATCTTAAATCTGAAGTATCCACTCTAACGCAATAGAGACAATCAAACACCTTTGCTACCTGTAAGTAGGCCTTCCTATAGTCCATACTGCCTGACGTTCTTCTTCTTGATTCTATTCCATTTGATTCTCTGTCAGGAGCAGGCACAGGTGTGAAAAGATGAGAAGCCCGCCCGTTTACTTTGGCAGAAGTAACCGAGCAGGCAGACAGCCAGTAGCCTGTCACTTCTCCCGCTGGATCCCCCCGGTTGTGTCCCCTCACATGTGAGTAAATCGATTCAACTCATGCAGAAATTTTACCTGGCATTGCACTTAAGATGACGAGCACAGGTCAGGGGAAATTTTCAGAACCAGTCCTGCCTGGAGGATCTTCATAAATTAAAGGCAGTGTTTCTCTGACATAAATCACATTCATGTGGAACAACTGAATGTGCCACTGAGATAAGACTTTATTTTGGCTTAGGACACTATATAACCATATATATATATATATATATATATATATTAACTGTCTCCAATCTTAGTTTTTCCAATATCCAACTAACCCATTCCCTGCCAGTTTGTATGCTGTCTCTCAAAGTTCTCTGTACTGAGCTGAATGCACTTAAGAGCTGACAGTCAAACGCCACATCAACAACTTCAAGTTCACAAATTATAAAATCAGCCTGTGCCACAGGAAATAACCCTCACATTTACTCTAACTACTGTTTACTTATCCTAACTGGAAGGAAATCTTAATAATAAGTAAATAGCTCGTTAGTTATTTTAGTTATGGGGTTATATGTCATTAGTATAGTGTTATTTGATACTCTCTTTCAAATGATGTCATTAAAGATTGTATTCGTAAATAAACATTCATCAGATGATCGGGGGATTGGATTTGTTGAGACAGATAGTGGAAACAAAAACATCTGCGGCTGCACCTTTGGCACATTGAGTAACTTGTAAATAAATGTTGCTATTTCACCTTTCATCGCACACTAAAATTACAACAAGAAACCAGGAGACTCCCCTTGTTTGGCAGTATCTCAACATACTTTGAAGTAGGCAAGCAATGGTGAATGACTTGTCCTCTTAACGGTGATGCAATGTGTCATTTAGACAGCAGGGTTCGGACTTTGTTTTTAATGATTGGCTTTGGTTTGGACAGTCAGAATGGTTGGGGTTTCATTACTAGAGCTGGATAAGGAGGTTTGTGTTGTGCAGTAGTAATGCACTAAATATGATTTGAGCAATGTTTTGTATTATATACAAGTATATTTTTCCCTGTTTTAAGCCATTAGTAGCCAATGAAAAAAGAAGAGCTAAATAAGGAGCCATAAAGACAGAATGAGTAAACTCAAACTTTGGACACTGGTACTATATGGCCAGTGCCGAGCAGGATGTCCTGGTGCTTTTATTACTGATCTGATTTAACTTTTGCCTCAGTGAAAAACAATGAACAACAGACTCTACCCCTTAGTGTTTATCTGTCTATTTTCATGTAAAACAAGTGTATAAAGATAACGCATATTTTTCTCTTTATTTATTTATTCTGAGACAATACCTAAGGGTTTTAGTACTGTTTGCCACAAGTTTTCATCTGTGAACAATATTTGGGGATTTATCATACAAATTGCACACAGATTTAATGTGCATTCTGAGATCATTGAGTATATTTGATTTTGTGACTTTTCTGATGTTAATGCACTACATAGTCAGATTACATATACAGTTTGGGACACAAAACTCAGGACTTACCCTTTAACACAAACCTGAATAAAAAATTTAAAAAAAATCAAATACAAACAATAGGGACCCTTTAAAGTTGCTCACATGTTATTGGCACCATTTTTTTTCCAGCTGTGTCGAAGCAGCCTTAAATTACGTGTGTTGATGTGCTAAATATGGCTCTTCCCACAATTGTCCAACCCCTCATCATCTAAATATGGATTCATCCGTAGTAGTACGTGTAGAGGTAGGAGGAGGAGACAGTGAGGTCCTGTGCAGACGCGGAAAGTCCCCAATTACGTGATAATTCTAGAGAGTGGTTGTGATATTTATTCTTATTGCCCAAAGAACTTGGCATTTATGAGACTTACCACAAACACATTCCCCACAGCACAGGCAAACTTCAGGCTTTGCCCTCGTTCAATCAGATGAAATAGCTGCTGCTGCTGATTTATGGGGGCGTTTGGAAGGAAGTCTCCTGCAGCCGTGCTTATTTAATTCAGGGGCTCCTTTAAAAAAATTAAATAAGTTAATTGCACATACAGTAGCTCCTCTTTGAGAACATAGATGAAATATGTCTGTAAATATATACAGTCATGACAAACACTGCTTTGTATTTCAAGTCTGAGGACAATACTCTTTATTATTTTAAAGAAATATAATCAAGGAATGTTTACCGTCTGTACCGATGACGACAAATTTGACATCAGTTCTTTTTAATCAAGCTTCCTTCATTTATCGGAAATACCGCCATACATTTTGCCCATAACACCCTTTAGAGGTCAATTGACAGCACTCTGTACTTAAAAGGTATGATTTGACTCGACTGGATATGCATGTATGTAATCAGCATGGAGTCAAAATCTGAGGATGAAAGGGAATATGCAGAAGTTGCCATGCCTCTCAGACACAGCAGGGGCGGCAGGATTTTCAGGTCTCATGCCTTCACAGGGCACAATTTATGGCTATTATGGTGGTCTATTTCTAGCTATAGTGATGGATTCTGCTCAATTATTGTCCATTACTGAGAATGATGGCCTAACAACCAGGCCAGAAATTATTGGTTCCCGCTGCAGTGACATTACATTGAGATCATCGCTGCATGTTCAGCCCAGCAAGAAGTGGCCTAAACTGAAATTCTCTTGTTTTTTGAGGGATTACTGCAGTCTTTTCTCATCTTTTTTTCGTGATCCCTTACTATATAGCCATGTCTACTTCTGGACCCATATAGAAGGTTTTAATGTAACTACTAGTTGTGAGCATCTGAGCAGTTCACTAAGAGCATGATTTTTTCTCCAAATTTCTTTTTACCAATTTTTGAATTATAAAATTTTAGAGGCCTGAAGGACATAGTTTTTCCACAAATAAAAGCAAACATCTGAAAAAAAAAACAAAACAGAATGGAAACATGAATATTTTTTGGGTGGTTTTTATTATTCACTTCCTAAATAATAACTTGGTGACCCCCTTTCACTAGTCTCAAGATCTATTTTTTGTGTCCCAACCCCTACGTTGCAAACGTTACCATGACTGGCGAAATAGCTAACTAAAGTAACCTAACCCAGCAATACTTCCGAGACTAAAGAGTTTGTCATTTGTTAACTGCATTTTTAGGGGTTGCACGTTACATTTTTAAAATATGTTTTTTCATTATAGCAGGTATCCACTGTGTAGTACTTACCTGTTATGTGAAAACTGATCTTGACCTAACATTAGCTTCTCTGTGCTGCTCTATTTGAATTTGGATAGTTTAAGTTCTTGAAAGTCCAGCCAAACTCATCACCGCGGACAGCATTATATTCACCACATCATTAACAACATATGATAAATTTCTTGCTTGTCAAAGAATTTAACATTAGAGCCAAACAGGTTTGTGTTAAATTGAAACAGGACTTTGAAATCACATTTTTTTGCATCATACTTATAATTCTAGTCGATTGACTAGTGCTACACTGTAATGCAAGACCAGTGCTGTTTCTTAAATTCAGTGTCTTTTACTGGTGAGAATGCCAAATTTAAGAAGTCTGTATTAAAAAGTCAACTGAAACCATGATTTCAACGAACTAATTTAACTAACCTTAGCTTTATTAGCCAACGAGGTACAGCTGTTAAAATATACCAGAGAAAGTTTTCTTCCCAGCTATCAAAATCAACAGCTGCTAGCTAGAAATGGGAAGTTTCCTTTGTCTACTCCTTTCTGAAATCATAGATCCATTATTTAAAAAAATACATTTTTTTTTTACGTTAAAACTGCCGACATTATCTTTTTAAACTGCTAATGATTAATAGTTTTCCTACATGCTGGCGCTGACCCATGCACCACACTATATTCAATTAATTAAACCCTTCGTAGCCATCTTCTTGTTTTCAATATGTTCATGCCAGAAAAATGGAGAAGAATTGGGAAATAGAGGATGAGTTTGTTTTATTCCTGGCATTGGGACCCTGCAGTGGCTGTCATCTTGCCAGAGCTCAGACTGACAGTCAGCACAAACTGGAGGTAATTGAGAGGGAGAAGTCCCATCCGGTTGAACAGTGGGGGCTCCACGGGCCACCGAATGCCACCGTAGCCCCCGGTGGGCATTAATCAAAATTGCCGATCAATAACTTCTCAAGTGCTAATAAGCACTGGCACATTTTGTGATATGTGAGCCCCTTCATCATTTCAAATACCCGGAGATTTATAGGAAATCCATTGTTAGGTCCAAAGTATGAGGTAATGTAGCACTTAGTAAATGAAGTAAAACCAAAAGCCTGGGGTGATTTGTATTTCATTTACAAAGGACATGTCTAATCATTAGAAACTCCACCTCTCTGAAAAGCAACCAAACGGCTGTAATGATGGCTGAGTTCTTTTTATTGCGTACTTACTCAGCAATGACGCAGCAGATAACAGCAAATAGTAGAGACTCGCCGTCCTCCACTCCTGACTGGTTCATTCCCAGATAGCCTTGGGGGGACTCCTATCCACCATGGAGTGATTAAAGTCATGTTAGGGAAGCATTATGGGTCAAGTCATAAAATAATTTGATTTCTGTCCCCCTCCACTGTCTTCTATCAAAGTGATTGGTCTCCTGGTCATCTCACAGGCTGACATAATTGTTAATTAACCATTATGGGCTGCCCTCTCTCATCTATATCTCCTGGCAATTACTCATTTGACAACAAAGCAATATATCACAGTGTATGATGTATGGACACAGACTTGTTTTATGAGTATGAACTGACTCAGTATCATGAAAGTGTTGCTCATTTACTCACATTCAGACACTTTATATATGTTATTATTGATTAGCATCATGTGCATGATGCTTTGTCTCAGCTAGCACCACAGCATATGCATGAGTACTGAAGAACTGTTTCAACCTGTTGCCGGTGCAAATTTGCAAAGCAGTTCCTCTGCACATGTTTTCTTTTTTTTTTAACCTTTCGCTTAAGTCATCAGCTCTTTGCACGTCAAGGTGAGTTGTCTTTTCAAAAATACCACAGATGAGGTAAAGAGGTCCGGGGGGGAAGAAAGTTAAATAAAAAGCTCTTTAAAATGGCATTCATAAAGAAAAAGACAAACAGTGTCCCTGTTGAAAATAAACGTGCACACTGAAATCCATTCTGATGACAGTTGGAAGAATGCAAGCTTTATGGGGGACTTGAGCCCCATCTTTGCCATATCTTTTAAGCATGATTATTTACTTAAAACAACAAACCAAAGCCCCAAGTCTGGCATTGTGGACGACAGGCCTTTGATTGAGCTCTGAGCTTGAATTCTTAACTAATAAATTGTTCCACGCCTTTGTCTGGGGCATTAACAGCAGTGGTCTGCGTTTTTCTTGCCCTAATCTCAAGAATGCAGCAGCCTCTTGAGAAGCTCAGGGGTTTCCTCCTCTCCCAGAGCCAGGTCTTCACTTTGTTTTCTTAGAGGACTCCCTGGATTGACAGGCCTCACCGTAAGCCCTCTCCTTGGCCATCTGTTTTCACTGATTCTGACTGAGGACATCAAAGTCAATCAAGACTGCAAAGCATTTTAAAAGTTACACACCCCCACGCTGTGTGTGAGAAATAAAGCAAACTTTTCATCAGCCTCACAAAAAGACAAAAAGAGACGGTTTGGACTGTGTGTTTGTGTGTATGGTTTTCCATGTAAGGGTGACCTGTGAGGGATCCCTTAGCTCACAGCACAGGTATGAGCAGCTTAGCTTTGTTCAATGCCTACTCTGACGACAGCTTGGTGAGTCACCTAGACGCATAGACCAACCTCCTTTGGTCAGGTTCCAACTGTTCACTGACACCTCCCTGACAATAAAATAATCATTAGTGAGATTGAGACTCTGCACATATTTTTTTTTTTAAAGAGTAAAATTATCCTTGAATGGCGAGAGAAGGGGATTGTAAACTTTGTTAATGTAAAGCTATCAGCAGTGGTGCTGTCCATGCAAGAATTAACAATAAGTAGAGGAATAAAAGTGTTATCAGGAAAATGTACTTAAACATCACAGGTACCCATTATGCAGCAGAATGGGCATATCAGTCCTATATTATTATATGTAACATTATTTGATTAACATTACTAACTAAAGAACATACCGGAGCATTTTACTTCCAAGAGAGCAAATTTACATACTTTTTGCTGCTGGGTAATTTACATGCATCATATTATATAAACTGATTGATCTGCAATCTAATTTATTAATCTACAAAGTATCTGGTAACTGTAGCTGCCAGGTAAATGAAGTTAAGTGGAGTTAAAAAGTACAAAATTTCTTTCTGAAATTTATAGATGTACAAATATAATGTTCAACTTAATTTACTTTTCAGCTAGTTTTTGAGATTTCATCCATCTTCTCTGTCTTAACAAAGTTGAAACCCACCACAAAATTAAATTTAGAAGTCATTTTGTTTTGAGTCTAAAAAAGTTTAAGCCTAAAAAATTAGACTTAGGTACAGTATCTAAGAAACTGCACTTATTTATGTTTCAACAGTATTTAAAAACCACAAAATAGAAATTAATAATCATAATTTTCAAGCTTTAAAAAATGTATAATTCGAGACACAGAGATACTTTGATATGCATTTGAGAGGTTTTATACATACATCGATATTTTAACATTAAATAAAAGAAATCAAAACGCACCGCTGAAATCAATTAGCGGTGGAATCAATAATCGATCAGCTACAGCCGGGGTCTCGGCACAGCCAATCAGAGGCGGGGACGCGGCGGTGACGCGGTGGTCGGGGGGACGGGTTACCTGGCAACACAGCGTTGATAGGATGGCGACGCGGAAGGTTTGGGTTTTATCTCCTCTTCGATCCAACTAATTCCTTTTTGTTCAGTTACGAAAACGCACTAAGGTGCAAAACTGAGGCATCGTTTCTTTTTAATGTTCCTTTAGTCCGTCGTGCGTCTTTGAAAGGAGTTTTATTGCCCCGTTGTTCGTTTAGCACCATCTAGTTTAGCGAGATGGCGAACACACCCACGCCGTTTAGTTCACGGTAGAAAACAAACAATCAAACAAACAAACCAACAAATAACACTATTTAATCAATGTGTAAAATGATGTTAGACTTCCCTTTTGTACGGAATTGCTTCAGTAGTGAATTATCCGACCCCATTATCTCAATTTTCCATTTTGCCTTGCAGCAATTTATTCCTACATTTTTGCATTTATTTAGTCTGGGCACCATATTTCAGAATATATGTAGCTATTGTATTTATTGCTCTTTAAGAGGTCTTCATTTCCTGGTTCGCCCAAGTCATAAAGTTCCCAAAGCTTCATGCATCGTCTTGTATAACTGCAGTGATAAACATCTTTTGCAGGGCTTGACATCTAAACCGAGCAACAAGTTGGTGATCGCCTCAGTTGCCTTTCAAGACCACATCACGCGCAGCGTGCTCCATCCAGGCTTCTCATTTTCTGACCCTATGCTGAGATGCAAGGGAAAAGTTCCCCGAAATCCACAAGCGAGAGGAAGAGTGGACGAGACGGCTTTGCAGAGACAGGATGGGCGAGAAGAGGGAGAATATGTGCTTGAGCTTGCTCCACCTCCCTTAACGTTAGGTAGAAGAAACTTTGGAAATGTCTTGCAGTTTGAGACTTCAGTTCATGAAAATCTAACCGGCATATTTTTTTTGTATTGTCTTTTAGCTCAGAAGATGGGTTTGGTGGCTTCCCCAGCAGGGAGACTGACAGAGGGTGAATGGGCGCAGGTCAAGGCAAGGTCTGTTCAACAAGGGGAATCAGATCAGCCCTGTGCAATATGCAGGGAGGAGTTCCGCCTTCAGCCTCAGGTATTCCCCACAACACAGCAGCTACTATTAGCACACCCCCCCCCCAGTTCCTGTATGTTCTAATCTGTGTAGACAACTGTACAAATTTACCCATACAGCCCTGGAACTTGAGTGTGACGTGATGATGTAGCAATCAGTGTGTAACTGTGAGTGTCATTCAGCCTTTTACACCTTTCCAGTCCCCTTTCAAGATGCCAATCTCCTCAAGAATGCGGGACTAG
Organism: Istiophorus platypterus; assembly: GCA_016859345.1. Classification (NCBI taxonomy): domain Eukaryota; kingdom Metazoa; phylum Chordata; class Actinopteri; order Istiophoriformes; family Istiophoridae; genus Istiophorus; species Istiophorus platypterus. Next base: position 13,689,790 of record CM029125.1, read on the forward strand.
AATAGGCAGCCCCAAAAGGCAAAGTTGCCATAGATGCGCATGTAAATATTAGTTTGACTCAGGGGGGGAAAAAAAAGTTAATTAGAGCCTGCTAACAAGAGAAAGTGACAAGAGCGAATCTTTGTTGATTTGGCATTTTCCAGGAAGCTTTTATATTGCAACAATGCCACTGCGCTAGAGTCTTGTGTTTAATTCAAGCATTAATATGACATGAAAAATGCTTACAACAGCAGTTGCTCTGAACCAGTCGTGTGGACTGGAATCTGTTTTTCTTTTCAGCTCTTTTTATTTTGATATTAACCAAAACTATCTGTAATAGGTAAGAATTTAAACAGAAGTTCCTCTTCTTTCTTTTAGATTTTACTCAATCTCTTTATTGTTTTCCTGACTTTAAACTATAGCTTGTACCCTTAAAATGTTGTGAAAAGTGAAATTTCCCTCTGGTCTAATGGCTTGTGGACCTCTTAGAAATTGTGCACAGCAGGGGGCCTTTTCACTGGTGATGGAGTGTGTTGGTCAGGTCAAAAACAATAGGAAATCAATATGCCTCCCCTTTCTCCTTTTAGAGATCTGAGTAAACTGGTTTGTATGCAAAGCCCCATAGCTGTGGCTGTGTCCTTTCAGACGATAAAAGAGCCCCTCTCACAGGTAGATGGAGACTATAGTCCAGGTCCTAGTCAGCCCACAGGGGGTCATGCTGACTCCCTCTATCCCCTTGGCAAATAATGCTTAAAGGCAGATACACACATTCACATATGTGCATGTATACACACGGATTTAGCATGGCTTAAAGCTCACATACACACACCGCGTTAGCACAGATTATACTGTATGAAAGCCTTTCTAAACCAATACACATCCTCAGGAGACGTCACAACCTATATTGTCAGTCGACCCATGAAATCAAAACTCTTAAGATTGTTTATGTCCTGCTTCTTGATTTACAGCACGTGGGATTCTATTTTGTATATTCGTATAAACTAGTTAACTTTATCACTGTCGGTTCGTAGGTGTTGCTGTCTTGCTCTCACGTTTTCCATAGAGCATGTCTGCAGGCCTTTGAGAAGTTCTCTGGGAGGAAGTGCTGCCCTATGTGCAGAAGGGAGCAGTATGAGACCCGGGTGATACATGACGCTGCTGGCCTCTTCAGACACCAGTGTGCTACCAGGTAAATGCACTAAATCAAAGATACAAAATCAAACTTTAAAAATTAGCTTTGAAGGTATTTTAATAAAGGTATATTGAGAGATATCAATTCACAGTGATGCAAACTAATAATTGGACAGCACACTACCTCGTCATGTTAGTTCCATAAAACTGCAGCATCTTCAACTAGTTGAAGGAAAAAAATCATCATCAAATACAAAAATGACTGTTTTTAATTTAGTTTTTTTATGTTTGGTGTAAGTCGAGCTATCTGTTAGTTGATAGAAGACCCAAATTGCATGTTCAAGATTCACTAAAACAATTGTAGATTCTTTTATAAAACTCATGCTTGTTGTGCATGAATTGTTTATATATATGAATGACTATCAGTTGGGGTCACCTGTCCGTGTGAATAGGAGCCACAATTGCAATTTTAGTTTGGTTGGAGTTTTATACGGAAACTATATCGTACAATAGCTATAACTGAAACATCTCTTTTACTTTAACAAATTTTGTGCATGTGTAGAATTCAAGCATGCTGGCGAGGGTATGTTGCTCGAAAGTGGTACAGACATGTGAGGAGGACAATCTGCCCAAAGGACAAACTGCTGCGACGAAAATTCTTTGAAGCTAAGGTGATTTTGGACTTAAACTCTGAAATGATCACATCAGTATCTTATGGCTTAATCATGCTTCTTTGTCCACACTGAACTAGGCAGGCTCCTTTCACCCTAACATTCTTTGACTGTTTGTTTGGTTGAACAAAGGTTGTGATGAACATCACATCTTGAGGGTTGAGACATGGGTCTCAGGGACTCACTGACCCCACTGCTAGCATACACACACACATACACACACCTTTTGCCTGCTTGCACCTTCTCAAGCTCTTTTGATGTTTCGTGAATCATACACTGTTTGTCCACTAATGTGAAGAGAGTTTTGTGGTTTAGTCAAATAGTCTGGGAACTCCAGGGTCAACACAAAAGCAGAATGCCTCCTGTGCATGTTTGGATCTGGTATTCCTCAATCGATCTGTGTGTGGGTGTGTGAGTGTGTTTGTGTGGCGCTGTTACTGGGTTTGATGGGAAAGGGTGAAGAGGTGAAGTTGGCCAGGGTGTTTGGATACCTAACGCAGATTGTCGTTTCAGGCTTTGTTCTTTTGTCCCATTTCTGAGCTATAAATCATGCAACCACTGGACTAGATGGAGGGAATATTTAAAGGTGGCTGACCGATGGTCTTGAGGACAGCCAATGGATGGGGTCATTTGCCTATCAGGTCTTGTGTTGCCTTCATGGTGGCTCCCAGGAAAAGGGAACATTGCCACCTAGTGAACCTCCCCCAGCTGAGGCCTTAGGTGACCAAAGATGACACTGATCATTTCTCCTAACCTTTGAGATAACTTTGAAATAATCATAGCTCCAACACATGCACTGTATGTCCAATGTCTTCAAGAATAGGCGTATTTCTTTCAGAGTGGAGTGTTGTAATCTTGCAGAGTGCTCCTACGCCTCAAGGTGGCTGATTAAGAAAAAGCCACAAATGCATGAGGGCCAGACTTATAATGTGTTGCGAGGGTCAGAGAGTCCTACCCATCCCCCTGTCAGTCTCCATCATCTCGCCTATAAACCATGCCTTAACATGTCACGTAAACAAAGACATGGCATTTACTGAGCCAATTAACTGTGTTCTAACACATTAGGTCATGTACAGGTCCGCATGCTCAGGATGGTGTCACAGACGCTGTTCAAGTTGTGTGATTCAGTGGTTGTGGGTGGTCATGAGATTGTGTCATATCTTTTGTCACACTTAGGATGATCTTCAAGAGCTGCGCGCTGTGCAACACAGTGCTGACAGGTCTGATTGACTTGATTTTCAAGGGGAAGACTTATTTGCTTAGCTGACTGTAATGCAAACAGACGTGTTAGTGCTGGGCTGGGACCTGTGTGAGACGGAGAAACCTATTCTTTCAGTTTTCCTTGTTATAGCAGGAGGCAATAAAGCATCTTTGTACATGTAGCCCCAGGTGTTCCCTGGAAAAAAAACTTCAATGTATCAGGTCAGTTTCAGGGATCTTATCAGCTGATCCCAACGCCAAGCTTTCATTTTTTACTTGCTTCGGAGGTCCGACCCTGAGTCAACACATTAAGGGGGACACTACCGACATCTAGATGGATTGCCACGAGATAACGCCTCTGCGCTCCACCTCCTTTTCCCCTTCTGTGTCCTCTCCTGTCCCCATCTACTGTTGGGCAAGGCAAAGTTCACCAGAGGCTGTACTGTTTACCTTGACTGTTGAAAAGTCAGCCAGGCTCATAAAACCCTCCATCTGAACAGTTAACAGATGTTTAATTAGTGATAAAAGCCTAGCTGTAAAGCAATTCTCATGTCACTGTGGCAGGCTAAGGGATGGGGTTTGTATATGTATGTGTGGGGGGGGGGTGTCAGAGACAGAGAAAACAAGTACATTTGTGGAAGCAGGTGCCAAAGGAAATGCTACTTTAAGTAATTTGTTACATTACCTTTCTGATATGTAGTGTGGTAAATTAATATGGAGTGGCAGTTATTAGTTGATTGACAGAAAATTATCAACTGTTTGATAACCATTTAATTTTTCAAGTCATTTTTCAAGAAGAAATTCCAAAGACTACCTAATGCCGGCCTCTGATTGTGATTTTGCATACAGTGAGATGCATCTTACTTATTAGGCTTAGCTGTTATAATTTCATTTTAGTTGTTGCTTCTATTACATGCACAAATGTATGTTGTTTGGTCAACTGCATATCGCTATGTCATTTATATACAAAAAGAATTGACTATTGAACAAGGTTTTTATTTAAACAGTAATATGCATATGCAGACATTAATTGTTGCTTAGCAACAGCTGTTGTAAATGGGAGAAGACAGATGAGTTATGGGATGACAGATACTGGAAGGAGTCTTAAAAAACGATCAGTTTGAGAATGGAAGAGTTGAGTGGGTGTATCTGAGAATGGGGATACTCAATTAGAAGTCATTTCATAGGAGAGAAAATGGAAACAAGATACCAAATCATTTGGAGCAATTAGTAATTCATTAGTTTTTCTGAGTATCTAAGCAAACACTGTGTACAAGACAGGGGAGAGAACACGTTCGTGCGAGCGTGTATGAAACAGAAAAAGTGTCAAGAGACGTTTGTGTTTCAATGTTTCCCAGCACTGTCTTCCTTCATTTTTTAACTGGTTTCCATTAATTCTCCATGTTAGTCGGAGACGTGACTGTATTGATCTGGCTGTTTAACAACTGCACCCTGTCAGCGTGCCTCAGCCATTACAATACACACACACACAATTAGCCTTCACTGAAAACACGACTCTATTGTGTAGCTGAATGAAACATGCCTCCTTTGTGCCAATAAAATGGTTTTTCTAATTAGTTGCAGGAGTTGAATGACAGCTTTGTCCGATACTGTCAGACCGACATGGAGGCTTTTCTGAGTGATATCGACCGCTCTCTGTCATCAAGCAGACGAGTGTTCCAGCAGCTGGAGAGAAAGAGTGTCTGTGAACCGCAGGAGAACGACTGGGACCAAATACAGAGCCAGGTCAGGAAGACACACTCTGCTGAAGCAAAAGCCATTTGTATCACTGAACATGGCCTTGTAAAAATATCTAATCCCAGTCTGATTCTTCTTCACCCAGCCTTGCCTTTCTTTGACATGTTAACGCTTGCATGGGGACGACAGCATCACAGCTGCTATATAGAAAGTACCCAGCTCTCTCCTGAGGTGATCATTCACTTTACCAAATGAATGACAGTGGGAAGGCTAATAATCCTCTGTTTACAAAAAACATGAGCCAGTCTGATAATGCAGTCCAGGCTTTTTCATCGCCTGGACTGCTGCGGAGGAACTGAAAAGACATTAATTTGCTCTTCCATAAGGCTCTATTGTTGGCTTTCATAGCAGCCAGTACCATTTTCCAGAGAGGGGGTGGGGTGTGCGCAAAGAAGATGTCTTTTTTTTTTCTTTCTTTCTTTCTTTATCTGGTGTGAAAAGGTTGAGAACAGGACAGGAGTGACTCAGCATTGACATGGGAGCATCAAACAGTGAATGTACTTTCAACACATACCCTACACCTTTTTAACATTTAGCAAACCTTTGAAAGCGGCCCCTTAATGTTGGCCCTAAATACAGGTAGCTGCCTTTGGTTAACCATTGGCAGAAATGTGTGTGTGTGTTGCTTTGTTTTTGCAAGGATCAGTGGTAAACATGTTATCACCTTGAGTCGGATCAAACCTGTCAGGTAGTTGCCAACAGATTTGGTTCAGAGTCCTTTGAAATTAAATGGCCTTTACTTGAGCAGTGGAAGGAACAACGTCAGTGTTATTACCTGCTAATCAACAGGAGTTATATTTATAGGCGAAGAAAAATCATGTTCTTATGTTGACCTCAATAACAGGAGTTGTAATTATTTTCAATGTGGTTGAAGAACCTATTGTTTGTTTCAAACTGACAGGTTATCCAGAGAGGTGTCTGGGATTGCCCCATCTGCCTGACCGCGCTGCGCCTAAACCTCCCAACAGAGGCTGATGGATCCTCCCATCAACAATGCAGGCGAACCGTGCTCCTGTCCTGTTCTCACCTCTTCCACCAGCTCTGTTTAGAGGCCTTCGAGGCCTTTACTGCGAACAGCAGACCTTCATGTCCCCTGTGCAGATCTGTCTACCACAAAAAACTAATTTAAAACACGTACACATTTATGCAGGATGGCATCTCAGATCCTCCCATCTAGTAATATTTGTAGGCTCAAGTACCCTGTACTTAGAATAAGCTAGATTATTACATCTTATGATAAAAAGATCTAAGGATTAGTTTGGTATTTGGGGGACTTATTCAATTTCTTGCAGAGAGAGTTCCCAAAAATATGAAAGACTCATTTAAGTCATTTGTCAACCAACACCGATGTCCTGGATGCTAATAAACGAAAAGCTGTTGAAGCATTTTCTACTTTTATTTGCAAACACATAAACATCAAAAATAACAAAACATAAATTTAGCAAACTGACAAATTGTAAAAAATACATTCACAAGACATGTACTAAAAATTACATGCAGAGACCAACTGACATAAAGAAATGAAAGCTGCTTCACTTACATTACAGGCCAACTCTGAACTTTTGAGACCCGACACAACATGGATGTACTGTAAAGGCAACCGGAGCAGCTTCCCTGCCAGGTACTGCAGAGCATGGAGTCCACTGTTACCACAGTTTGTAGCTGAGTGGATGTAAGCACTACTTTGAATGAGATGTAAAAAATCCACATTGAGCCAAATTCTTTTTAACTACTTCATCATTTGAGTTCAAAGTCTCAATTACCAATTTACAGTATCATCCTTTTTGCTTCACCATATGACTTTGTGCCATCTTGTTTTTTCACAGTATCAAATTATCACAATAATCCTAACCTCAATAATATAGCTGAGGACATGAGAGTATCAGCATGAGATGGCAAACAATGTACTAGATAATCCACCAAATGTTTCTGCCAGTGAGGAATTAGGGTAATTTGGGCTATTGAGATGACATCTTTTTTTAATTAGAAACATGGTACTGCTTTATGTGTGCAGATCACCCTTTGCAAAACATTCTAAGGTCTGATTTGCTCATGAGGACATGAGGGCTTCAGCATGAGTTGTTTGATTGAGAAATCCAATTGTCTTTCAATTCCAGTTTTTGTAATATAGCAACAACCAATGGCAGACAGCTTGGATGGACACCGTTCCCTGTCGAGAAACAAGTTTCAAATGCATATATAAATTAAAATGTCCTTCATTCCTTTTCTTTTGTCATTATAATCATGACACATCAATCATCATGAAAACACATGGCATCTATAACACCATAAATATCATTCGATCAATCAACCCTATTCTAGCAAGTGCTGAATGAATGAGTCTTAAAATGGAACCTCGCACTAGATGAGAGCTACTGTGATAACATTCATGGCCAAAGAAAAAATAGTATCAAGCTGGCTTTAGACTAGAAACTCAGTGGTGAACAGGGGATCACAGTGGAATTTTCTAGGTACAATGTACATGTGCACACACACACACACAGATATATATATATATATATATATATATATCTGTGTGTGTGTGTGTGTATGTAGACTACACAGAACAAGAAATAACCTTAACATTAAGCCTGTGAGATGCTTGTCCTATAAGGCATTTAAGGTGGTTCTGCAGACAAAGAACATCACAGTTCAGAAAATTATGCAGCAATACAGTGACATGTAAATGGGGCCTGAGTCACCAAGTCTCTTTCATCTGCAAACTTGCACATTTTTCACTCATGCACTCTGTATGTGAAGACTGTTACAGGTTTGCTTTAGATTCAGGTGTTTATTTAAAAAACAAAACAAACTCCAACAAATTACAGATTGCTTAGTGAGTCAGACCCTCAGTGGGCTCACTGAGAGCCCAATATTATATCCAAATAATGCAACAGAGGTATGAAACACCGTTTAATATGTACATGTAAATACAGCATTTTAAAAAATGAGAAACTGATTATCCTTTCTGTGCCCTGTAAATTTTAAATATGATTTTGTTGTTGTTGCTACTTTTTCCTGTGTATAATAAAATGTTAAGAAACACAAATACAGGCTCAGCTCCAAATGCACCAAAGCGTTCTGCTTATTGGATTGTAAGTGAATAAAACTCCTATATAGATTCCCATTTGCAGAGTAGCTCAAGTCAAATCTAGAGCACCTAAAAAATGTTCTTACCCTACTTCATACAAACTAATGACATCATCAATAAATTTAAAGCACACTTGAGTAAAGCCAAATAAAAAAGACAAATGACAGCAAGAGTTTTAAAATCTCAGGCCTTGCAGTATCAATAGGACCAATGCATATAACGTGAACTATAATGACAGCGTGCAGCTTTACTGGCTGTGATGTGCGTGAATAAATGACTTCTTTCATGCTTCAAAGAGCACATTTTATAAATCAAAAATGACAAATCGTCCCCTTATCATGCCTATATCAGTTCACATAGCGAAGAGAGACCGACAATTATAGACCATAAACTGCAAGTGCTCCATGTGTCACTGATTAAAATGGACATAGTGACTTACAGAAATGAACTGAGGGGGTCTATTTCCTTTCCTAGATACAGAGGAGGAGCAGGATGATGGAAAAACAACCCACTAACTTTTATTTAGCTGTAAGACTATTAAAAAAAAAAGACAGATGGTGCATTGTTTCACCTGCTGTACCCTCTTGTTTTTGTCTAGTGCGGCTTGAGGAGATTGTAGAAGAATAACAAGTAGCAATGCTGAGGCGGGACTGCCCCTGAAGCAAGAAATGGGTGGTTTAAAGTCACAGTCGCAGTTGAGGTCAACATCAAGGTCACTGCAGTGATGCCAGTCTATTTCACTCCTCAGTCGCATCCCTGGCTCTGTCCCAGCTTCCATCCGAGATGCAGAGGATGGAATGTCACGAAGCTAAATTGCTCTCAGCCTCCATTTGCAGCATCCGTCAGACACTGCCTGGGTTTATTAAGTTCCTTCCAATCCCTTTCACCTTTCAGCAGTCAGGCAGTGCTGAAATCTCCTTTTGGCTATGCTAAGGTGTGTGTGTGTGTGTGTGTGTGTGTGTGTGTGTGTGTGTGTGTGTGTGTGTGTGTGTGTGTGTGTGTGTGTGTGTGTGTGTGTGTTGATCTGTCGTCCCTTTCACAGAGTTTTCTGATGCCCGTTGGCCGAGAGCTTCCCAGATTCAGGGTCCGTGGGGCTGGTTGACAGTTGCAATTTATCCAGACCTGGGCAGGAGGAGATAAGGGAGAGAAATCTCATTAAAAAAGCCTCAGACTTTCACTTAGACAGAGGTATTGATGTGCTTTTTCCCCTCAGTCTCTCTGTCTGACATTTTCTAACCATATCCCACCCTGTGTATCAAACATCCAGGGCCTGTCACCAAAAGCCTTTGAGACTAGCCCATCCTCTGTCACATGTCAGTCCCACAGCACATTGGATCTAGCTGCAATTTCTTCCATTTTGTCACTTCAGGTTGTGCTGTCTGACAGAAATAAACACTATCTCCCTCCAAAGCCACAATGTAAGTCTGTGCTGTCTGTGTTTCAGACCAAATCTTTGTGGATTCAAAATTAGAATGAAATTAAGTAGAGTCTTATGACAAAATAGATTGCTTTAGAGTCTGCACAACATCCATCATATCAAAGTATTCAAAAGTACTCATATCAAAGTAGTCAAAATACTGTTTATTAGACATTGCAGAACAATGAAAGAATATGTGGTGCACTCTGGAAATAGCTTGCTTTAATATATTTTAAAAAGGAACAGATATATTTACCCAAGGCCTTTAGGAGCTCTTCCCGTACTGCTGAGGTGAATTTTCTCACCAGACAAAGTGTTGTCACGACTGCAAACAGCAGGTTGTATGAAAGGACGATGTAAAAGTTTCCTAGCCAATTAAATCTCCCAAAGTCACCCAGTAGATCAAATCTGGTGATACCTATGACAAGAGAAACAACAGATAACTGGGTTAGAAAGTAAGTAAAGTTGACACTGTGACAATTCAATGAGTAACTCGGTTTGACCTGTAAAGACTATATAAAAAGGAGTGATAACTGAGAATTGCTGCCCCTGAACTGAGGAAGTTCATTTTGCCAAATTCCTCTTTGGCAAGGTAAGTATTGTTCATAAGTGAGATTCTTAACAGCAGAAGCCAGGGACAATTTAGGAGACTTCTCTGTCCACAGTTGAAGCACTTTGAAAAGAGTCTCTCTCCAATGGAGCTCTTTTAATAAGTACAAAAGCTGTCTGTCTGTCTGTCTGTCTGTCTGTCTGTCTGTCTTGTTTTATAGAGACAGGAACAAATCCATTCAGACAAAAAAAAAAAAAACGCTGCACTGAAAAATTTATGCTTATTTTCACCACTTGCCTGTGTCTTGATTAGCAGCACTGTATTGTAAGGACTGTTCCCTGTGGAATATGAGAGAATGGCTGACTAAGTATAGCAGCAAAGGTGGTATGCAGGTGGACTTCATCTCTCTCACAGGACCTTTCGACAGAGATAGCAGATTCTGCTGCAGGCTCCTCTTTAGCTCCGCACTGCTAGACTGATTTCAAACCATCTGTCACAGCTGATCACAAGCTGCCTGGAAAACCACCATCACACTATTGTTTCCCTGTTTCTGCATTTTGGCCTGTCAATCCATGTGTTTCAGCAGGATGAGCGAGCTGTACCTTCCTATAACAATGTAACGTAGGGAGCTAATTAAGCCATTTTGTACAATTGTATTTTAATGTTACTGATGGTATTCATGCCTTTTTGAGATCTTAAAAATAATTAATGCATCAATATGTTAAACAGTTTCCTGTTCAGTCATCTCAATGCAGAAATGACATTTGGATTCGTCAGACTGAAGAAGCCCTGGTCTCTGGATATTCTACTTCTCCTGTAACATCTTCACAACCCCTGTTGTCAATTAGATCGGGCAATCGATTTGGTGTCTTGTGAGATGTATTTACGTCGCAGTAAGCAGTTTGCAAGCATTAAGGACCTTTAAGCAAAATTGCCTGTGAAGAGACGGGGAGAGAGATGATGAAGACCCCAGTCAATACAGCTCGCCACTGTGGTCTTTGTAAATTCATTTCTAATGCCAAATGTTTTGATCTTGGTTTGGTAATTTGAGAAAATCTAATTGGGGGTAAAATGATTCCTGGCATTTGAAATGTCAGGGGTACAGTGCCAGAGTTGGAGACATTAGCATAGAATTGGCCATGCATCTAAGATGCATAGGTCTGATTAATCAGGATTATACGGCAGAGCGAGCTTCTAATCGTATATCTGTATGTGAACAAAAGTTAAGATTGTCATTCATTAACAGTTAAAGAACAAAAAATCACAACAGAAAAGCATTTATTCACAACCCATTATTCTGAAAATGAGTTACAAGCCATTCTATCAAAAAGGAATTATCATGGGGTTGTGCCCTGGTGGTGTAGGGGTTTAAGACACTGATCATGTAATGGCAGCGTCCCTGATTGCATCTGCTATCATGTCCTGTCAGCTCTCTACTTTATTAAAACCAATGAATGCCCATCAAAAACAGAAGAATATTCCTGTTTGACCAAAATGCTTAACTATATAAATAGTTTTGTTTCACCATGCAGTCCATTCAACTTTATTTAGCTTAGAATGTAACAAAAGTGACAGCATGACATGCATGTATGATCATACACTACCTATTACTAAGTATTACTGTCGGGTGGAATGACTAACTGCAATAATCTGAATAAGTTCAGGTAATTCATCTATTTCTATAAAATACAATCTGCTTGCTGCTGCTCTGTTTTTCACAGAGATTCACTGAGGCTGACAATATATGTCAAAAGAACATAAAGGAGACATTTAGATTTTGTCTGTGGGAACTATAGATAACCATTGATTACACAATAATTAAACTATTCAGCAGAGTCAGCTGATTTTCTCTTTTGCTTTAAACATAATTTTAAATAAAAATAATGTTCAGGGTCCCCCAGTCCGAAGTTCAAGTTGCATTTGAGATGGACAGAAAAACAAGAGTTTCTGTTGAAACACCATTCGCTTGTTCTGCAAGTTTCAAAGTTATATTATAAGTAAAAGTTATAAAGTTCAGCCACTAAGCAACATTAAAAAGTCTTGCAATTGTGAGTTCCCAAAAGACCCTTACCTGTGTGGGAACTGGTTCCGATATTTGTTACTACACTGTTAAAACAGACAGAATTCAGCACTGTTGTGTTGTAGTATACAGTTCCTCATTCTCTTGTACATTCCATGTTTCCCACACTGATACACCAACGCACACAAAAAAAACACCTCACATCAACACACAAAACCCTTTCTTGTCTCTTAACATCTCACTTCGTCACACTCAACTCTCCATGTCTTTTTTTCCTTTGCTGGGAGGCCTTTTTTTCTTCAAGTCTGTCTCATGCATTTATTCCTTTTCATCTATTCAGTGTCACAAAGCAGAACCTGTTGATATTTTGTAAAGCTCCCAATGAGTCACTGTATGCTTGCTCCATCCCATTCTCCCACTCTGTTGGTTTCTCTCTCTCTCTTGCTCTCTCTCTCTCTCTCTCTCACTCTCTCACACACACACACATACACACACACTCACACACACACACACACACAGTAGTGCTATTTGAACAGCTGTGCTCTGCACTCTGCATGTTTATTAGTGCCATTGTGATGGTGCTACTCCTGTCATTTTTACCCCTTCTCCCTGCACTCCTTTCTAACATCACTATGGGAAACTATAGGAGAATTCAACTTGCTAACCTTAATGGTCTGGTGTTGGTGGCGGTGGTGAATACGAACTTGGGGGGAGGAGCATTTACTCATCGCTCAGGTCATTATGACACCTCTGAAATTCAGAGGTATATAGAAATGCTATGACGTAATGGGAAATACGCTTATTCTCTGTCTTGCTGAGAGTTAGATGAGAAAATTGGTACCACTCATTTCCACAAAATATAAAGCTACAACCAGCTAGTAACTTAGCTTAGCCTGAAGAATGAAAAAAGGTGCAAACAACTAGAATGGTTATGTAAAAAAGGTTGAAAAAAAAAAATCTGCCTCATGACTCCTGTATAGCTCACACATTTACACGTTTTATCTTGTTTGTTTAATCTGCACAAAAACTGAAATGTACAAAGAAGAAGTTGCAGTTTTATGGAGGGGTTACATGCAGGACTATTTCTTAGACGAGAATGGTGACTTTAGTCCTTCATTGGTCTTTTTTCTCAGATAAACAAAATGTATCTTGTTAATTAGTGATCTGTTCATTCCATTTATACAGAGCCAGGTTAGCTGGTTCCCCCTGTTTCCAGTCTTCATGCTAAGATAACCTGCCTGCAACTGTTGGCTTATATTTAGTGGACAGGTAAAGGACTGTTATCAATCTTCTCTAAATCTGAGCAAGAAAGTTAGAAACCCAATTCCCCAAAATGTGGAACTACTGCTTTGATCTGTGCACACTGTGTGAATTAGGAAATGAACATGTCCAAACTCTCTAATACAGGGAGACAAACACACACTGTACTCACCTAGAGTTCGGGACATCACTGGCAGCGCTGAACTCAGGACCAAGATTGACACACAGCAACCAATGATCTACAAATCAGAACCAATGATAAGTTTGAATCTCATGTACACTTAACATACATTTTTTCAAAGGGAGAAAACTTTGAATTCAAGGAGAAAGCACCAATTACTCCAACAATTTCAGCCATGACATGCCCACACATATATACACACCACTTGATGTTAAATTGGTTCCACATATTGTACAATTAGTACCTCTGAAGTTGCTCATTACCAGGTTCTCTCCATTGTCCTTTCAAGTCCTTTCACTGGAGCGTCATGGCTAGTTAACAAGCCTCACCACTCCCAAACTCATTACCAAGTGAATAGCTGCTACTAATGGGCCAAACAGAGCACACATCCTCCACCCCTCACCCCCCCTTAAAAAAAAAAAACCTCCACTCTGCCTCTGATGTACAACAAAGGAGCTTGCACTTTGCCAGTGTTTGTGCAACCCACAAACAAATATTGGACAGATCAACCAAAGCCATTGAGGGGGCCCTGAGGAAAACATTAGTTAGCAGTAGGGGTTCGGAGAAGGGGGGAAGGCAGGAGAGAGAGAAGGAATACGAGGAAAGAGATGAAACACAGGGGTCCCAAACACATCAGCACCTTAGGAGCAATCTCAGCACCCTTTCCCCCACTTCACCCCACCCTGTCTTTCCATCCCATCTTTACCGTTGTCATGGTTGTGTCATCCTTTCTGGGAGTGAGTCCCTCAAAGATGCGCAGGCTGTAGAAGCCGACGACAGAGGACACCATCAAGTAGCTGTTTGGCAAATCGATCAAGGACCACCACAATCAATCAAGGACCAACACTGCTCTGCTTGCATGAAAGCAGCATCATTGAGTTGTTTTTTAAATATCCCAAGTCTGCACCTTTTCATCTACGAAACAGCAGAACATGTCCTCCGGAAGGTGTCTGACTGAAATACGTCCTGCATAGACAAAGCTGGCTGGGCAATGTTCCTCCTGGCCATAGAGCATGCTATTCTGGCCACAGACGGGGGGCACTGAAAGGATACAATATGAGTATGATCTCCAGCACCGCTTGAGCCACGCCAAATGTGGAAAGAGAGGTGTTCCCAATTCCTCGGTCCTGGAAGATGGAGATACAGACAGAAAACTGGGTTATTCAACGCCATCACACGCACCAATCTTGTATAAACACATCACAAATACAAATAAGAAAATGGGAAACGACAGCACCGCAGGCAGTTGCACACACATGCAATTACAGAAATCCCGCAAAGTAAGTACGCTGTGCATGAAGAATTTCCCCACTTGAGAAAGAGAGAATCAAATTGGCTAAGTAATGAATGGAACAAGATTAAAGAGGCTCTTTTCAAATCACTGTCGATCATACAATATGTGAACAGGTGTTCAAACAAAAACGGCACATTGCTTACGGTAAAAAGAGTGTGTAGGTTGAAAGTACGCCAAAAACATAAAAACAACAAAACAAATTCTTCAGCAAACATACAAGGTATGCATGCATACCCCCCCTCCACCCGACACACACACACACACACACACACACACACACACACACACACACACACACACACACACACACACACACACACACACACACACACCCTTTTAAAGCTGGAGCAGTAGAAAGACATATATCTACATCCGCTGCACACATAACAAGCATCTGTGTTGCCAATTGATAGTAAGTATTTGCTTTTGTTGGACTTGGCACCAGTATTAATCCTCCAAAGGATCACTGTGTTGTATGGGGCATCTACAGTACTATACATTATGTCCACAAGTAAGAAGTGACCAGACTGCTCCCGATCACCTTAGGCAAGTTGGAAATCAGCTGTATTTACAGGCCTAATAACTGTACAAAACCTAATGCTGCACATTCAGATCTTGTAAATATGCAAGATCATATGCAGACACAACTGTACAGTACATTGACAAACTCTATAGTCTAAATTACTGTACTAAAAAAGTCTACAGCACTATTTGTACAATAAATTATGTATAATCTATATAGCATATTACAGTGCAACATCAATGTACAAGGTTTATATACAATATTTACAATTCTGGCAAAATCAATATTCATGTATATTACATGTGTACTATATGCATATATTTAGAGTATGACTGTACTTTATTATTTGTATATTTTTGATTTTATTTCTTCTTAACTACCTTGAGTGTCCTTTTCTTGATTTGTTTCGTAAAAGCACCTGAAGAAAAAAGGAAAGCTTGGCAGGTCGTTTCATGCCTTTTTATGCAACTGTCATCCCTGGGAGCTTACTGCAGAGCCATGGTGCAGTGCTCTCTCTCTCTTACACAGGGAATTAGCAGACAGCATCTGATGTCATTTATTAATGGAGGGTGGGCGAGCATGCATTAGGATTTTGTGTGTGTGTGTATACTTGCATATGCGTGCATGCGCAAACTGAGGACATCGAGCTTTCACAGTACGCCTCCTAACAACTCCTTACTTCTTTTCATTTCAGTAGCAGGAAGGGTGATGGAGTGTATGTTTGTATGTGTCAAAGAGGGGGGGGGGGCTATATTCATCTGTGCTGCCTGCCATGGCTCAGTCAGAAGACACATAGCATTTGTTGCTTGTAAGATTAACACCGTGCAATACCTGCATATTTGCAAGGTTGTCAGGGCCTCTCTCAATTACATCCAATGCTACATCCCGAGTTGTGACCATTTGATCTCTGTGGGTTCTCTAAGTAACGGTATCTTTATTGTGTATTATAACATACAAAAGCAAGGCATATATTTTTCTAGGCGGACACATTCTAACAGAGGGATATCCTTACACTTTTCTTCCACCTTTAACGATATCATAACTCTTTTTCACTTCCAATCCCTCTTAACCCTTATCCACTTGCGCACCTAATAATTCGCCCTGCTCAAGAGACAGTCATAAAAACACAGTAAATATAATTTATAGGAGGTGCTATTAACTTTAGATACATAGTTCTGGCGGTGCTTGTGTGAGTGCAACCACCTCAAAGAAAATGCATCTGCTCTGAATTGAAGTCCTACAATTTTGAGACACTTGTGGCTCTTACTTCCCACTGGGCCATAGCCTCGACCAAGAGACGGCCATCATTCGACACTGAGCATACTGCACGGCAGAAGGAAAAACACACCAGTGGAAACACCAAAAAATGCATTCATTGCAAGATTCACTTGGAAGCATTTGCCCTTATCTGCTTTATCTCACCAAGTATAACCTACTAAGGTGACACCATTTAGCCTTGTTTGTGACAAATCAACAAAAGACCCAATAATCTCTACGTCATCAACAGACTGTTATATTTAAAATGGACTATTTGTCAAGAATAACAGCAAAACACTGGTAGTTTTATCCTCTTTAATGGGAAATTTATTAAAAGAATAAATGATTTTTCAGTAATTTGTAGCTCCAATTGTAGAGTTTTACTTTTTCTCACTGTGCACCATATTTTCATAGACACATTCATCTACTGATGTATAAATTTTGGCATAGATGTCTGAAATTAGAAATGGGAGAGATTCCAATCGCACATTAACACATACTGTTTGCTCCAATTCCACCATATTGTGGCTGTTTCATTAGTCATTTGAGTAATTAAAGCTATGAGTTGTGCTATCTATTCTTTTAGCCGTAGCAGTTTCATGTATTTAATTCTACTTTATCCTGCCATAAAAATGTCAACATCATTTTTTCTAATTTCTTAATTGTAGAGCTATGGACATTTATTGGCAAAGAGTGCGACAACGGTAGTCCCACTGGTACATTCGCTCTCACTCCAAGACCATCTTGTCAAATTGTCCCTTACCTCAAGAATGAGTTTCCCATAATTAGTTTAATTATTGCCAAGTGAGAGAATTGATGACAATCTTGGCAAATCTCAACAGCAATGGACTTAAACCTTGCTAACCTCAAGCATCATTGATATTGATTTTGATATTTATTCATTCTGTTTTCTGTGGTCAGAGAGAACACGGTTGGACTGCTTGTACACATGTGTACAAGTAAAAAATATGGAAAAAGCTCTTCTATGTAGCCAATCAGTATGATGGAAGTTTCATACAGTTATATTCACATTTATTTTCTCTTTTAAATAAGTGCCTTAGATAAACATGGGGTAAAGATGTAAACAGACATGGGGTCATCAGCTAAGTCAAGAGGTGGTAGTTAAGGTGCTTATGTATGATGTATGATGAAGTCTGAAGGTACTTTTATATAAGTTTGTGTGTGTTGAGAGAAGGGCAACTTTAGTGAGGTGAAAATTGCAGTCCAGATGCAGCTAATTGTCCATTTTACAAATTACAGTGTCAAGTGTGGTGGCTAACCAAAGAGGAAGGTCTGCAATAACAATTTTATTGGTCCCTCTTAGTGCTTGTTCATCATGCTGTAAAACACAGTGTCCTTTGACAGAGGCAGCCCCCCCCCAGTTGTGTCTACAGCATCTTTGTATTCTCCTCTTCTCCATCCACCTGCTTCCTCTCCCTCTTCATCCTCTTCATCTCTCATTGCCCTCTCCTCATCCTCCGCTCTGTAAAGTTGAGCGGGGTACTGCTCAGTATGCCGAGGACTACAGAGGGATGCATAGTTAGAAGGGAAGACAAACATTGACAGGGCACTTCCATTGTTCTCTCCCTGCACAACAATCAGCACATCAGGGCCTCATTTGACTTTCCCACAGTCTGAGTCCCTTCCCTCCAGCAAAACTTCATCCAGACTTTAAACCAGCCACTCTTTACTTTTTTATATCACTTTCTCTCACCTGTCCTTATCTCCTTCCAGATAGTGTGCAGGTAACTGAGGGATTTTCTGTGCTAGAGGGAAGGTGCTTGAGAGCTGGAGGGTAGAGTTAACAGGTGGATAGATTGATACCATATCAGTATCGATTGTTTAGGAGATGAGACTCCCCTTCTCTTATCCTTGTACTGCTGTGAGATCAGAGGTGTGGCTTCTATCCAGCTCAACAAACGCGTAAAACATTTAGTGAGGCCACACTGTCAGGGAGGACAGCTTCAAGCTGCATGACAAGTGTAATTTGGGGGATTTTCTGCAACCTTCATGCCAAGGAAAACATCCCTGCTCAATAAAATAATTGGAATGTTGAGGGCAGCTCTGTCAGTTGCCCGCGAGACGAGAAATGAAATGAGGGAGAAATAGGATACATTATGTTGCCCCCTCTCAGACAAGAATGCAACCACAAAAACACGCGCACAAGCAGATGCACGCACGCACCTCTGTCACTGCAGATGAGAAGGGATAAGGAGAGCTTAAAACACATTGCATGTCAGCCAGAGATGTGAATCTCTGAGAGCCGTTCCACACTCAGTCTGCCTCACAGTAAGAGCCCTTCACCTGGCCCTGTCTGCCTTTGCAGAAGGGAGGGGAAAAACAGCTTATTCACCCGCTGTGATCTTGAGACACGCAGCTAGCTCACTGAATTTGCACACTGCTGTGAAATGACTTTCAATGAGCTTCCAAAACAAAACCAGAGGCACAAACGTTGGGGCCTGATTAACATCTGGTCGGGCCTTTTCTTCCAGCATGCACCTGAGCATATCGGGAATTTGACTTATGTCTCCGCCAGGAACACAGCAGGTCTGATAGGCAAGCTCTTCTGCAGTTTACATTCTGGGTGTGTGATGGTGTGTGTGTGTGTGTGTGTGAATGTGTGTGTGAATGTGTCGGGGGGGTAAAAAAGCACTTCAGTTAGACAGTGGGCTTACTGTGGATCCCTTGGGCATGGCAGTCTCATCCACTAGAAGATAGAGGATATTCAACGCCACCAGAAGAACTGAGATTGTCTGCAGACAGAGAGGAAGATAAAGATTTGTTTACACATGGTATAATTATAAAAAGATTGATCAAATCCTTAAAGTATCTGGAATCATGATATAATTGAATTCTAGGGGCCTTGCTGATCCTTAAGTATGGTAATGCATAATAACCATCTTGTGATTGTTAACTGTTCCAACATTAAGCTTCTCAAAACCTGAACAATGTGGGGGTTGTTTGATTCACGTGCCATGCGTCTCACATGGCCTTTCTGCCTTATCTAACAATATCAGGCTGCATAAATAGTAGTCCCACACTATAATCTATTGAAAATCACAGTTGTTGCAGGTGGCTATTCAGTATTGTCTTAAACAGCTATTAAACAAAAGTGGTTTCCCCACCCAGACACTGTGGGAAAACTGTAAGAGGTTGGGGTTTGAGGTGCACTGTTAGTCAAGCCACCAGCCAGGCTGTGTACGCCATGAGCAAACAGTTCAGGCTTAATGATAGGTCAGTCTCAGCACTCACCGTTCCTGTGAGCAGGCTCAGCATCACTATGGGATACAACAAGTTCTTCTCCCAACCTGATGCTTTCTTTCTTCTCTCTGAGAGGAAATGAATGTGAGACAAAGTGTGAGGTTATTTGTCTTCAGAAATATATGTAGAACCAACTCTTTAATAGCAAGTTTCAATGATGAGCTAAATTCCTCCATTACAAACCACTCTCCCACCACTGGCTTATTAATATGTTCATCAAAGACAACTACTGAAACCTCAAACCCTCTGGCTTTATTTACAGAGTTTGTACAGCTTGGTTTGGTAAAACATATCGTGAGTTTGTGTATTAAACACAATCTCACCTCTCAGCAACCACCCCCCCCCTTTCCAAGATAATATATATTTCATTACCTTCAAAAATCCTCTTTAATTAGTCACACTCATTATTGCCTTAATAAGCTGAAACACTAATAAATCCTGGATAAAAAGAAATGCAGCAAAATTAATTCTTTAATTTATATTTTGGTCTGAATTTACGTGTGTGTGGTGGGTAACTAATGTGTCTCATACATCCAAGTTAGATGAAAAAATTTAAAGTTTATATCCCCTATCTTTCTCTTATTTCCTCAGCTAATCAGTCATGTTTGTAGACACTGATGACAGCCTGTAGATCATATGCACCATGTCTTTAGTTACGGACATCCAGCATTACTCTTACAATGTGCATCTGTCTGCCCTCTAGTCCTTACCGTATTGACTTTCTTTCGCTATTTCCAACCTTGTCAGTCCGCCTTATTCTCAAAGTGCACCCACCCTGCTTGCCCGAGAAGTTTGCCAAGTGCACTTTATATGCACCATCCTTCTAAATTAATGACATCACTAAAAGGCTTGCTACAATATAAAGTTTGCATCTTGTCCAATATCCTAAGTGCCTTTGTGCACTCCTCCCCCCACCCTGCTCCCCAAAAGGCTCAAGCCTCATTTATAATATCCTAAAATGGATGGAAAATTATCAGGCAGTTCTGGTCCAAGTCCAAATTAAGAAATGAAGCAGACGGAGAGAAAGCAGCTGCCTGTCAGCAATATGTAAAAAAGCTAACTTCTTTGGCATACATTTCCATTGCAATTTGAGGTTTTGAGACAAAATATATCAGACCTGTCAAATAATACAAATACTTACCCAATTTATTTCTCTGATTTCTAATACTGTCCAATTCTTTGTTGAGCTGGTGAGCAAAGCTTCCTGGAGTATAAGTATGTGAGGATGATCCTGTGGAAATAGATATCATTGAAATTAATCGGAGTTTTTGCATGATCTGATGTTGTCTAGGGTTGCAACTAACAATTATTCTCATTACCGATTCATCTTCCAATTACTTTGTCCATTAATCAATTAAAATACCAAAAGCTGTTAGATATTCAAATATGAAAATATTGAAGAAACAACCGGTAAGTGTTTGCACCCCCCCCCCGGATTACATAACCTAAACAATTAATCGATTATTGTTTATTTGTTTAACTCAGATGTGTAAACAGATGAGATTCTAAAGTGTCACCTTTTTGTGTGATGTTTATACTGTATCTGCCAGACCACTTAAGAAATTTTAGGTTCAAAAACAGTATTTTCAGACATCTCTCATTCATTAAAAACAGAAGAAATAGAAGATATCCTATTTAAGGGCATGTTAACTTCTCACCATGTTCCATTTACCTCAGTATATGGTATTTGACTTCTATTTATTAAGCAATCCCATCAAAACAAGTAATCCTGCTCAGAATGTAACAATGTGATCTCAAACAAGTAAAAATAATCTCTTGTGTCAGGAGCTGTCTAGCACATGCCACAACTGGTTGAGTGGGCTGGAGAAGACAGCAGGGATTCTCCAGGAAAACCACAAGGCCAGCTCATTTAAGGCTCATTTATCTATTTTACTCTGTTTTCCTTCCAGCTTGACGCACTAGTGTAGAGGCCCCTCAGAGCCAAAGTGGAAGAGTATCCATTTGCATCCCCTGGGGTGATTGGCAGATCAAGACCAATTAGTTCAGTGTTACACTGTTACTAGCGTGCAATAAAAATACCATCTTTCATCTTTGTTACAAGAGTGAAGGACCAATCACTTTGATCAAACCTTTTTTCTTCACTCTGTCATTACGACACGCCCTGTCTGGATGGGTTTAAGTTGGCAAAAGAGGTGAGATAAACGGGGAGAAAGAGTTAGCAGTCTTGTCTATGCCCTCACAGATACCTGTCCTGGGATCTAAGCGAGGGGAAGTTTGAACCCTCCGAGCAGATTGCAGTCACAACACAACAGGAAATGTCATCGACAGTTCAACAGCTCTTTTTCTCCAGAGACAAACGGAACACTCAGCCTAAGGGTAGCCGAATCTGCTCAGGCGCATGTGAACTAATCTATCGCCTATGTGCATAACATATCCAAACATGGCCTTACACGTCACCCAGCCCAGATAAATCATTGATCAAATGAAAAGTAGATTCTTGATAGTGAAGGAAAACGGTAGATCTACCAACAACAACTTGTTCCAAGCTGAAGGGTAAAATGGTGAGAAACTCAACTGCAGTATCTTCGATGACATCACTCCAAACTGAAGTTAAATATATCCTTCTCCTGCTGGCAGCATCAAGTAAAAGACTGAGTTACAGTGAGACAGAGATGCTGAGTGAGGCTTCTGGCAGCCAGGGAGGCCCGGAGTAATTCAACGTATCCTCTCCAACCTTCACCACAGTCGAAAAATTACGTCATCTACAAATATGCAAAACACCATGCTGAGACAACAGAGTCACTGGCAAGGTCATTGTGCCGCATAGCATCTGGACAGGCGCTCTGTTGCTCTGATATCAGCAGATCAGAAAGGGCAGTGTGGAAATGTATGTGTGCCACATTGCCTGTGCTGCAGTATACTTGTGCACTCTAGTCATTAGAATGTACTTTTAGAACACCTTCTGAGCAAATTTACCTGTTGAAATCATTCATAGTCATTTAACTGGGTACAACTGACAGGCATTAATAATGAGCCCGTTTTACCCCCACAGCCTGAATTCTTTGAAAAATGTACATAACAAGGTTCTTCTAGCAGGGATTATTCATCTCAATAATACTTTTCTGAGGTAAGATCTCGGGGCTAGATAAATCTCAAATGTCTTTCATGTTCTTGGAACCAACTTTAGAGGAGGCTTTGTGTATTATTGATCTATTGAGGTATTGAGTTAAAACTATGTGCAACAAGGCCATAAAGAAATGCACCTGATCAGAAAATGGTACTAATTCTTCACATTCATATGCCAATGCAGCCTGTTTGTTGTTTACATTTGAGAGACTGGAAATAACAAATTGATATTCCTGCATGAAACTGAACTTATTATTGATTGTGATGATGATTTATCAGTTTAAAAATTGCTGTCAGCTAATTTTACATCAATCGACTAATCAATTATTCAACCAGTAAGTTCAGATCCAATAACAAGTCACCTTTTCTATCTGGAACATCTACAAATTTTGTAAACCTTAGTCCAACGACATTATAAAGCAGTAAAGGAGGGTTGCACAATTGAGTGTTATCAGCTTATCTAGAATTTTGAGGGGCATGTCTTTAAACATTGTACTCATTAAGTTCATCATGCCCTTGACAAAGAAAATAGACACACATGTCCAGTCAGCCAAATTAAGCAACAACCTTCTGATCTGCAAGATTTAAAATGTCAACAATGTCATTACAAATGGGCAATTGCATGTAAAGGGAATACAACAAAGGCACAGACGTGTAAATAAACATAGATGCATCAACTGATGTGGTTCAACCGTCCACATCTGCAAACACAAACCAGCTAAGAGGATAATCTGTTCGAGGAGCTGGATGCAGAGAGAACACAGGTGAAGCAAGAAGACGGCATTGCTCACCTCTGGAGTGTGTCCTGTGAACTGTTCCTGAACTGCCTCTACTCAGCGCTCTCGGCAGATCAAAGGAACGCAACTCTAGCCTTCAGTTTCACCTACGTATGAGCATGGCTGCTGAGTGTGTGCATGTTCATAATAGTGTGTGCATAGAAAAATTCACATCAACATCCTCCTTTGCCTTTAATTCCCACATCTTTAATAGGCAAAAATGAATTGCAGTTTGGCCTCAGTGTACACATGGAGATGTTGACCACTGTTATTTTTTTTTTTTTTGCCTCACAGTGACTTGTATAGATCAAACAGTCTTGGGAATGATAAGGAACAGATTACAATTATTCTATCATTTAGTTCAAAGCATTGCAGTGTGGAATGAGCCCTAAGGAACCATACGCTTAGATGGCAGTCTATGGAGGTGAGCGGCGTAGCATTCAAAAACAAGCGTTATCAGGGACTGATCTCCCTTACCTCCCTGGTTTGAAAGGACGCTCATCCTCTTCATTTACTCGCATCTGTACACTTGGTTGCGTGCTTGAGTTAATATTAAAGTAGGTTTTGGAACGTGGCCCAAATACTTCCTGCTTTTTGAGATTATTCAACGTCAAACAAGGAATTTGGGAACACAGAGGAGTGGACATGAAAAGGAAATGCAGGCTAAAAAAATAACACCTTCACCTTCCTTAAACTCTTGAAACATTCCCTTTGTCCCCAAGTCCAGGGCACAGCAAAAGCCTCCTGGTTTCCTATTCAGAAGTCACTGAAAAGTCACTGCTCTATTATATCAACAGGACCAAGCAAAAATATTCTTGTAAGAGATTTCATTTCCCTACTATTAGCCAGGCTACCATTCTAGCCCTGACATTAAATGAGGCAATCATTTTGCCTGCAGTGACAGTGGCACTGGAATGTCTTAAATGGATCCTTAAAAACTTCCTAACCATAACATATGGTCTTTGCTATGGTGGATGCTTTGCTCTTAAGCAGAAAGTTATGAGTAAGACAGTGGTAGAGAACGGCTGGTGTCAAGTGTGTGTGGATTTTTGTGAACGTCTGTCTGTGCGTGCATGTGTGTGCGTCAGTGCTTAGCTGATTTTTCAATGCTAATTGATTCCAGTGTGGCATACTCCATCACAGCCAATAGGGCAGTCAACCCCTCCCCTATAATGTTCCAACACGTCTCCCACAGACATACCATTTAATCTCCTCTGAAGGGCTTCCTCCTGCAAATGGATGCAGTAAATCTGCTCATCCAGGTCCTCCAGGATCTGAAGGGGAGGGAGCAGAGGAGAAGGAGATGAAACGGGTTATAATTAGGCCCAAAGTGGGACTGGAGAGATGGCAGATGGGAGGATGAGTTGGTGATGTATTTGTAGTCCTTTGTTGTAAATGTAAATGGCTGAGTGAGACAGACATCTTTCAGAGAGGAGGCGCAAAGTGGGCTCAAGTCTGAGCTTATCTGTTCAAGTTTAAGTGATCTTTCAAAGAGAAAAACAATGGAATTATTACTATTCAATTAACTTTTTTATTGACCAAACAATGTACATACCAACCGTGTATCTTTGAATATTTCATCCAAATGATTACTTACTGTTGGCTTCACTAGTAACTGACCCATGACGGTGAACATCCTCGAAAGTCCCACAGGAGTGCACACTACACAGCCGACAGAAAACGGTGTGATCAGCTTGTGTCTTTTAGGTGAACTAACTAATGGCAACAGAACACCAGAACAGCTATGATATTCTGTTTGCATCAGTGTGTAAGGGATTCAGTTAAATGGCTTACTTAGTAAAAGCAGTCCTCCCATCAGAGATATACAGGAGTAGAGGTATGGTAGGTAGAATTCCCAAAGATCTACAGAGAAAAAACATGAATTTGGTAAAATATACACTATAAAAGAATAGTTCAACATTTTTGAGGCTATGCAAGAAAAAGGTCCAGCATGCAACTCCAAGTAAAACCACCATTTTGTCTTTTTTATATCTATATTTTTCAAGCAAGCAAGGTATAATTAGTTGATTTGTTACCTTTAGGCATGCTGGTGGGCATGTTTTTTACATTATCCAAGCTAGGTTTTTTGCCTGATTCCACTCTTTATGCTAGGCTAAGCAAATCCACTTGCAGCTCAAGCCCTAATCGGTAATGCACAGGTGTGAGATGGGTGTAAATCTCCTCATCAATGTTCTGCCATAGGCAAGAAATGACAGGCACAAATGAAACAGAGTCCTTAAAAAGCATACCGTAGAGTGACTCCATACTGGCTGCGTCATTGTCAATGAGCGCTGATGCCACCCACACGATGCCCAAGATGAGCAAAGCCAACAGGAAGAGCATCACAAAGGTCTCAAGAATACGTGCTTTAATGCCCTGAAATTAAAAAGTGCACATAAAAGAAAGAAATCTATTTAGATATAACTGGTACAAGCTGAAACCAGTATCACAATATAACAAAGATTTTTATATTAACACACCGTTTCATCAAAAAGCTCATTAATCAAACTGATGTTCATTGCACTAAGCTGGAGGCTGGCACTTCCAAATGGCACATTTTATATCCAATTTTTAAACACCAAACAAGATTCATTTTACAAGACAACTCCCTCCTCCCTCCATCCTGCCTCACTCATACTAAACAGCATCATTTCCATTCACAGCGCACAAACATGACATAAACGCTCCCACAGATTTCTGTGTAAAACAGCTCTTTTATACACACATATTGAGGTCTATAAAGTGGGTCTAACAGGGCTGGTGGTGGCAGAGGTGAAATTAAAAAGAGGAGGGGGTGCGGGTAGTGCCGTAAGGAGCATGAAGCCTGGCTGGGTCAGCTACTGTCTGCGATCAAGAGCAGGCCTCCCATCTGGGGTTGATTAGCAGCTCCCTCAGCGCCACATTTGCATCCCGGGCCAGGCCAACGAGAGGGTTTTGGGGTAATTTGGGTTTTCCGGGTCACAAACTGCTGAGTGGTTAATAAAGTCCACCTCTACCTGTTCACACAGTTTCCATTTCCCACCCTGCTGGAGAGTCGAGCCGTCTAGCACAGTAAGACAGATAGGCGTTCTCATACACATGTCAGGTAGGCTACCAGGCATGGGATAACAAGGGCTCTCCGCTTTTGGAGCACTGCTTAAATTGGGTACATATGAGCAATTTGTTACCAGCTAACATAATGGCTGTGTGGTTGCTGTTCAGTATTTGCCAACAGGTACATGAAGGGGGTCTCTCTTTGAAAGTCCCCCCTGTTAATCATGAAGCCACTTTATAGAATGGAAATGGTTTTAAGTTTTGTTTTTTTTTTTTTTCCCCAGCACAGTTTATGACCACCATCCAAACTACCTGTCCTTTTAGTGTTTGTATTACAATTTAGGGTCACTGTTTAGCAGCTGTCTTCTCTCCTATGCAAAATAAAGTCCCCTTTAACTCACACTTAAGCTCTCGTCTCTTTTACGAGCACCTCACTGACAAACCACATTCATGAGCCAAAGACTTATTTGGTAAATTTAACATCCAGTCATTATCACTGACCCATTCAGTCCATACTTTGGATATTGATATAATGATTTAAGATTATTCTATTCATTGTCGGCGGTTGAAAATCCCCCGAAGCATCCTTTCGCTATAAGCAATCACTTGTTATCTATATGCCACAAGCCTCTGTGAGTGAGTGTAGAATTTTCTAGCACAACCAAGAGGAAAGTGGGCAGAGTCTGGAGTGCCCCAGTGTGGCCAAGGTGGACACTGCAGCCACTCGACAGGTAATGGTAAAGGGGGTAAGTGGGCCCTATAGACCCTTTAATTACCATGAAAGAAACCTAGAATATGTAATATGTTGTGGCTAAAATATAACATTAATAGATACATTACAGATTACAGTGATGACATATCTTAGGCAAACAATAATGTGGATCAATATACTAAAAATAAGGCCTCAAATCTGACATGAACATGAATTTTGCTGACAGCTTCTTTCTCTTTTGTACACACTCTAGATGGATGCAGCAATCAACCACCTAACAGCCAAACTCAACTGGGCAGTGGGGAAAACACTCAATACCACCGAAAAAAAAAATAAATAAAAAAAATAGAGGTAGATGGAGAGTGATAGAGCGAAATAAAAAGGGAGAACAACAGAGAGACTGGTGGAGGAGAGGAGTCAACGTCTGAGCACATCTCATTCCCCCGAGGTAAAAGAGGTGAGAGAGGAATGCTTTCAGGGACTTCAGCCGCGTCCCACACGCGCTCTCTTAAGGATGCATCAGGACGACCAGAAGCCGCAGGCAGGACGTACGCCTGCTCAAGCGCACCAGTCCACCTTAACAAGCTGCCCATGCCATGCTGAAGGTGTATTCCCTTTAGATAGGTCTCTCAATCATTTATAAGACTCAAATCATTACCCATTCAGATCATTTAGGGCAAAAGCAATGCTTGTCACCTCCCTTACTATCATCCCTGGTTCCTGCCTTGCTGGTGGAACAACCCACAGTGTCAGACATGATTTGACTGTACAAGAGAAAGAGGACATTGAACCGAGAGGCCTGATTGGTTTCATTGATCCACCCAAATGCATGACATTGCACACCGAAATTTCTGTCTATCCTTATCTATTCTTGCAAGGGAAAACCGATTCCTTTGTTCCTCATCACAAAAGTAAGCAAGGGCAAATGTGTGCTCTGAAAAAAATATGGTATAAAAATAGGAAAATCCAACTAAACCGACACTGATGTTCAAAGATAAAACTGTCAACTGGTGAAGTGAGGGAGGAAAAAAAGAAAAAGACCTGTGCCTTGGCATTCAGAGCGCCCGCTGAAAGTTTCTATTCTTGCCATTCTAAATGTGTAACTACCTCTAAATATAGCAGCTCTGAAATATTCAGCATCCCCCGATCCTCACACTGACATCGAGTGAGGGGCTAGTTAACTGCAGCTATGTTGTACAAGACTGGAGAGACTTCCAAGAAATGCATGTACTGGCCAGAGAGGAAGGTAACCTCTTCATATGCACTACCAAACAAACATGCATGAATTCACATAGGCACAGACCGACAGACAAACGCATGTAAATCAACCTCCAAAACCACCCTTTTGCACAAAGCTCCAGAGGGCTTGGAAACAGTTCACATGCTTCCTGCATAACCTGTGCTGCAGAAAAACTAAAGCACAGTCTGCCACAGTCTTTGATGAAGTGATTCGACTTGTGAATCCAACAGACAGCTAACTTCTGGAAGCCTGAATGCAATAGTAGAAAATTATAAGGGCTAGTGAGGGATAACATAAAGAAATCAGACAAAGGAAGAGAGTTAGGTGTTTGGGGGGCTTCCTAGTTTCTGCCATCAATCCTTAGCAGGTCAGCAGGCAGTGGCAGAGATCATCCCACGGACCATCCTTCTGCTCACTGTCAGGGACGTGTGGAACAAGGGCCAAGAGTGTAATAAGTGAGGGAGGGGGGCAGGGTCCTTTTTTGCACCTCAGCAAAAAAGGACCCTGCCCTCTTTGCTAAAGACATGCCAGATGCCCAGGACCTTATTAGTGTATCCTTCAACCAGTCGGCCACAGCGCAATGACCGTGTCAAAGACAGAAAGCAGAGGAGAGGGACACTCCCCTGTAAAGCTGCAGAATGAACTTCTAAAGACTCTTAATAAGACCTCTTAATAAAGCCCCAATAACACAAGAGCATGGAAAATGATCAGCATCACGTCGTATTGTTTAAACTGTAGGGTGGGGGTTCAGTCAGGTTTTATTTGTTATCCTACAGTGATGACAGCATGTTCTAATTAAAGAAGGGTTAGCACCGAGTA
Source organism: Istiophorus platypterus (assembly GCA_016859345.1). Lineage (NCBI taxonomy): Eukaryota > Metazoa > Chordata > Actinopteri > Istiophoriformes > Istiophoridae > Istiophorus > Istiophorus platypterus. Next base: position 13,719,050 of record CM029125.1, read on the forward strand.
CACCTAGTAGCCCATCAACATAGTACTCTGCCCTTCTCCCTTCTCAAAGTGTTTGAGCCACTCAATCCACGCATACGACAGAAGACGCTTTAAGATTACAAGATTAATATTTTGTTTTTGCTAAAGAATCTGTTAAGTTTCAGAACTTATTGCTTAGTTTATAAAAACTGAGTCACGAGAGAGGGGGGGGGTCCTGAGCAACTCACTTGTTCTTTCTTAGATTCCCAGCTCGAACTAATATGTTGCCATGGTAACGAACATTGTAACAGGCAGCTTTAGGGAGACATTGTGACCTTAAAGGAAGGTATGTAAACACCACTTTATATTCTCTGGCTGGCCCTGCCCGAAAGAAGGCCTGGGAAAAATGTCTGCATGTGCAGGAGATTTGAAATAAATATCCAGGCCCCCATTGTGGAGCTCCAACAAAGAGGAGTATCTTAGTAACACCACACGGGGTTTGCTTGGCGAGACGCCCCCCCCATCACCCCCCCAACCCCCCTCCCCTCCTCTCCCTCCACAATAAACACACTTCTCATCATCTGTGGGTTAGGGCTTAGGATGAGATTGATGAGGAGTTTCTTTAACTACCAGATGAAACCTGTTGGCCCTTTACTAGGTCAGTCAGGGGGTCAGGCTCGTTCCAACTTGTTTCAGGATCAAACACATTTCAATACTGTGGGTAAGACCAAAAGACTATTGACTGCAAAGCACACTTTCTGCAATTTTTTTTTCTTCAAGCAAACACCTATGGCTAGGGGAAAAACCTAAAACATTAGAATTTACTGGAAATTTTGCAAACTTTTCATAATACTAAATTTATGATTTAGATTACAAACAGCTGAGCGTTAGTGCTAAGAAAGTACAATTAGACTACACACGTACAGACCAAGAAATTGTGAGTTGAAACTTTTTTCCTCTAACCTGTTTTTGGTTAGTTCCAAGATATCATACTCAATACGTATAATTATTTAACTGATTTAATTGCCTTGATATAATGTTTGAACAAAGGCTTGTGCTGATGTCTTCAGTTTTGGTCAGAAAAGCTGATCATCTCAATAAGCATATCACAGATGGCTCCCATCAATATAATGCCATCTACTGGTGGTGCAGAGACAACATAACAGATCAGTGACAGAAATGCCTTAGTGGGACATATATATACCCTCAAAATTGAACACACTTTTATCCATCCCAACACACTCAAAACATCTTAAAAACAAGAGGTACTTTATTTAGAGTACTGCTATATTTGCAAGATGCAAAGCCACAAATACATCATGGCACAGAGATTTTTTTTAACCGCACAAGGACCTTTAGTGGCCTCAGTGATGCAGATTTTCTGCAAAGATTTCAGAACACAGCCATAAAGTGGGAGACATTTTACAGCAGCAAATAAAGCCAGATCATAACATCTGACATTAAGACCCTAAGTCACTCTGATTCATCCACAATTTGGACAATTTGTTAAACTATTAATCATTCAGGTGACAGAGCCTCTGAAGCGCAGTTAGCATTCAAAAAAGAAAGAAAGAAAGAAAGAAAGAAAAACATCCACATTTCCATCTTTATTCTGGTGGCGTCTTTTAGTACATCGTCAAAAGAAAACACAGCCACATGAAAAGACTGACTTAGAACGTTAGTAGTGAAATCCATCACTCACTTCATTTCCGCAGTCAAAAGGATCTCATAGTGCCATAACATTAGTCCAGGAGGTTAAAATGCCACATAAAACCTTCTGACATTGTGGTCTAAAGCTGTTATTTGAGAAAGGGATAATATCACATTATAAAAACTGGATCTGTGCTTTACATTCCCCTCACTGTCAGATGATTGACTCTGCGGGCAGCTCAGCTCTTTAGGTGCAGCAGGAGTGTCACTTCCACTCCTTCCTTAGCACACACAAAATATATTCTTGGACGTGCAGCCCAACATTGAACAGTGCTTCCTCCAAGCAAATTTATGGAACATCGGTAGCAAAAAACAGTCTCACTACAATGAAAAAGAACAAAAAAAGAGAAAAGTGAAAGAGGCCCTCATCCTGCTGCCTACATATCAGGGCCTGCCCTCTGTTGAAGAAATCCAACCGAAACAAATTAGTGAGGCAGAGGAAGAAAAGAACTGGCTATACACTACAGTACAGACTAATTTTTATGTGCTTTTGCCAGGAGGGACATAAACCAGAGAGGTTTCAAACTGTGACACAGGATAGAGGTGTATTAAAAGTAAATCTTTCCCCCTCCATTTTGCGAGGCTCTATTGTGCTGTCATGTTGCTGCGACTTTATGGACTTTTGGAACACGAGCCCCCAGCCTTTTTTTTTCGGGGGGTTATCAATTAAACGAGGAAGTTCGCTGAGCCTTACAACTCGATTATTAGCCTGTCCTTTTGAAGTTTTATTTTAGGGGGCTGGGGAGGGGGTGACAAGGAATCAGGCTTTAAATCAGAGGGGCCGATGCAGCAGCGTTGAAGCGTTTGCAGCCCATGGCCTTATTGGAAGGGTTTGTCAGGATGTGGCGCTGGGCGAAGACCAGATTCAGACTTTCATGGTTAATGAGCTTTCTGCGGTGGCAGTTACAGTCAGTTGCGTGAGTCAGGGAGAGGACAAGGACTAGGCACCTGCCGCCTCCGCATGCCGCTGCTTTGTTGACTGCATTTCCATCTCTAAGTTTTATATTTTTTGGGGCTTTGGTCTCTAAGTTTTTCAGATTAGCTCGTTTTCACCTCTAACACAGACTTTGAAAGTATCTGACTCAGTTTCCATTTCCAATGCTTTTTTATATGATAGTTAGTTACCTTGCAAAAAAGTTACTTTGGTAACTGAAATAGTATGGCTAACATTTGAGGCAATGTACCTTTTTCGATCCTGCAAATCCCTCAGACTCCAAGAAGAAATAAGCAAAGGGCATCAGGACAAAGAGGCAAAGGTTGGAGAACAGTGACACCAGGTTCCACAGACCTGCAGAAACCAAACATATGAGAGTGGGCACATATAGCTGTATACACAGACAATATAATATGAAACAATAGTCACTTTTAATGTGACATGTTTAGGCTCAGAGTCCAAAAACCTGTGTTCCCTGATTTAGTCTTTTCCCCTGAAAATTATTTTACAGTAGGTGTTAGACAGTTGTTAGGCGAGGTTCTAATCCAGGGTTTTATCTGGCAAGTGTCTCCTTGGCAAAATCTAACTCATGGACTCTAATGCCCCCTGGAGGATAATGGAACAACCAACAGCCTTAGCCACAGTAGTTGACACTGACTTGATACAGTGTTTGCACAGCTGATAGTGACACAAAAGAGATCCTATGATCTGATAAGTGGTGATACTGCATGTAAACATATTGATTTTGAAATCCTTTGTTTAATCATATACATGTACACAAGTATATCAAATGTATATATACACATGTATTCATCAGGTATCCATTTATAAAATGCTTTAATCAACAAAGAATTTAAGACATGGGAGGCAATAGCCAATAATAAAGTCAAGTAGGTTCCAAAAGTTTCCATAACCCATGGGTATTAATCTATTTTTTTGTATTAGTTTTAGTATAGAAATGTTAAACTTGAAACTATATCCTTCTTTGAAGTAACTCTACTATTATGTTTTATATAGTGTTACAGCACAAAAGAATTATTCCTGCCTTCAGTGTTCAAACTCTCGAATTACACTCAAACTCTCAGATTAGCCATTAAAAGGCTCCACACATTAAAAAAAACAAAAAAAACCCCAAAACATTACTGTATTAGGAGCTCACGTGTTTGAATGAATTTTAAGGTGGAAAAACAACCTGAGAGGGATTAGGGTTAGGTTTCCAAATGTTACTTTAAGTGTTTGAACATGAATTCCTATTTTAAACTTTTGAAATTAAAAAAATATAACCTACATTACCTGAAAACTTCTTAGTCAATCACAATTTTCAAATCATGTTAATCAACACATCTATTCATTCAGACATTTAGGTAAAAAGTCAAATATGATTCTAATGAATGTTATTACAAATGTGTAAGGGGCAAGAAAGAGAGAGAAAATTAGTTCATTAAACTAAAAAGACACATGAACTGTGTAATCTACTGACCGTGAATGAGGGAGCCATTGAGCCACTGAATGTAATAGTTTTTGGGGAAGGAGAGGAGGATCTCATTACTAATGATTGAGAAAGGCAGTAGGAAGACAGCACCACCCGACACTGCCAGGGTGAAGGTGCACAAGTATAATCTGCAAATGGAATCCAACACATACACACACACACACAAACACAAACATAAGAAAACAAAGACACACACACGAGTGTTAGGGCTATTTGTGATAAAAACTAACACATGCAGAGTCACAACAAGGTAATAACACCATTTTTTTTCTTTTTCAAATCCGATTATATGTTACAAGCTTGGTTACTTGGTTACTGGAGGATTAATTTTGGATTATATGTTCTATCATAAAAGAGTCACTTGATTTACAGTGTGACAGGAATTAATAAGCAAAAGCAAGCAAGGATTTAACTTATTTAGTGACCACTTAAATAGTACTGGATTTAACTGCCAGTGGGCTCATTGTCATTCTATTCTTTCAATCATCCCTCTCCTCACTTTATCCACCCCGTCCCGATCTTAGAACAAACGACATGGTCTGGCTTTTTTTCCTGCAGCCTGCAATTTGCGGCGATGCCTGGGCAGCAGGTTTCCAGATTGGACCCAAGGGAGTGACCATCTGCTCAGTAGTCCTCAATGGGACGGGACAATGTCACCACTTCACCATATCACTAAAAAAGCTCATTAATCTGAAATGCTTTCCATTACTTTGCTACGCCTTGAGTACCATTTCCCCTCAGCTGGACTCAAACGTGCAGGATTCATTTGGCTATAACAAACATCCTTGTTTGTGAAGTGTAATTCTAGACTGAGATATAGGTGATACTTTCAACACTGATCTAGCTTAAGTAACACATTCAGAGAATTAGTGTTAATGAGGGATTAAGCGCAGTGTTTTCAATTTATGTAATTAGTTTTTATTAAGAAGGCTGCAACTAATGATTACTTCGATCAATTAAAGGTTTGGTCTATGGAATGCAAGAAAATTGTGACAAATTCTCATCTCATTCAAAATGGCTACAAATGAATTTTCGGCTAATGGATCATTTTTTCCAACCCAAATCAGTAACAATCCATACAAATAGTTTTATATATATTGTATTTTATCACTTTTTTTTCTTCAAGCAGGTGACTTACTATCAGTTCTTATATTTGCTTACATAGCCTTACTTAAGTAAAAATACACATAACATAAAGTAGCCAGTTAGTTTGAAATGTTACTTAGCTCAACAATGCTTGCCAATTTTCTAAATTACATTATCCTTTAAAAAAAGAATAAACTAAAATCAGTGTCACTCACGATATTCTGTTGACAACAGCATCTTCATCCTCATGGTCATCTGTAAAGGAAACCAAGCCTCTTCAGTTACAAGTCTGGAAACTGATCAGGCTAATGAGCCACATAAGGTCCTTGTTTTCATACACCACATCATACGTAAGACAGAAATTAGATGAACACAACCTTGGAATTATTTTTTTTTTATTAGTGACATTCTGATGTGTCTGTGGATGACAAGTTATATATCTGACATTTTTCCAACCACGTCAGTCGGTGCAAAATTTCATTATTGTAAGAGTGGTGATGCAAATATGGGAGCAGGATGAGATTTGAGACATGCCTATCTTATAGGAAGCTGTTCTTCCCATGCATCTGTAATTAGAAATTGACAGTTATAGTATCTGACTGAATCCTTTGAAAGACAATCTCATAAAAAATTCTTAAAAAAAAAAAAACAAAAAAACAAAAGGAACCAAACCACCTAGGTGTAAGAACAAGAGCAGCCTAGATTTCTACTGTACAAAACTCCAGAAGGAATGTGGTCTACTTTCAAAATGAGACAAGGGAAGCCCAGGTGACCTGGACATACTATATTTGTCCTGGGAAAATGGGATACAGTTCATAATGCTCACCAAAACCTTCTTGTTTTCCTCTCTGTTTTCTCCTTTTTAATTCGGTTCAAAGATCAAAGCTGTGTGACAAAACATTCCAGAGGAATAGACCAATTCCTTTTCTCATTATTCGTCTCTTTTCCCTTGAATCTTGTATTTGTGATCATCATTCCAAGTGACAGGTTATCTCAGTATCAGCATAATGTGACAAATATTCGTGTTGCCACAGCCCTTAAAAGCACTTAGTTACAGTTACAGTTTACACTGATACAGAGATCACTTCGGCATATTACTCTACAGGCATGGGTGTGGTCTCTAATACAAATACCTTTTGACTTCCTTTCATTCTTAACACGATGAAGGGTTCTCTCTGTGCATAGAGCAGTAGAAACAGAGACAACCAAATTTCTACAGTGTTAGCTGTGAAAATGAGTCCACCATAGACACATTTATGTTATATAAGCATTGAAAATGATCCTTTAAGAAGGGTAACAGTCTCACAGAGCCACATGCAGAGCCATGTTCCCACAAAGAGAGAGAGAGGGAGAGAGAGCATATTCTGCAAGAACACTTACCACTCTTCCTCTTGTACCTGGTTATGATGCAGTAGGACACAATGTAGAGGACTGCAAACAGGAGGAAACAAATCTAAAACGACAACATAAGAATGTTGTGACTGGAGATGAATCAACTCATAAGCAAGCAGTTGTCGACAGAACATCTAGCATATTTCAAACCCATGTTCTTTGTTATGTCCCAAACCATAGACCATAGATGGTTGTGCCTTAAAAATCATTTTAAAGGCTGACTAAATTGCTTATTAAAGCACAGATATTTGTTACACTCTATACGTGAAGTATCGTCAGATTATATATCCGCAAATCTTTGGTTTAGCCCACAATCGGTTACGCAAATTTGTAAAAATGTATAGTAGGCAGACAAAATGTAATGCTTTGATGTGAAAACTAATGAGAACTAAAATCATGGATCCGGGTCATGTGAGAACATCAACACCTCAGTATTTTCCCATGACTAGCAGTGTGAATATTCATAAGCAGGTAGATTGAGATTTTTTGGGCAATTACAGTTTCACCTGTGGAAAGTAGGTTGCTTAGCATTTGACTGTCTTGTCCATAGTGTATACACTATTGCCAACTTGCCAACCTGAGCCATGTCGTACTGTAGTAGTACATAGAGGAAATCCATACCCCTACTATGTGGAGTATAGATTTGTTACAATGTGCAAAATAGGGGAGAAAAATCCTCTTCTCATTTCATTAATTAGTAACTAGTCTAGCTTATACTTGCTGTATAAGTAAACATTATCCATTGTTTTAGTATAACCTTAAAATAATTGCAAGAAATCACTGTTTTCTAACATCTGATGATATTAATGAGGCTAATACTACAAGCATAGCGGGGCAGAATTTACTAATGCAGGGAATTTATTAGGTATCCGCAGGCTCAAAACAAGCTGGATGGTCTTACAGAAAGATCACGTTCCGCATTCTCTCCTTCTACTGTGACAGTGACTTGGAGGTAACTAATGTTAGAAGCTCCCACTTCAGCACTTTGCACCCTGTCAACATTGCACAACTCATTATGGCCAAGCGAAGATTATAACATGACTCAGCCAGACACCATGCAGGCTGTGCACATTTTAGACCAAGAAACTAACATTAAGAATATACCAATGCTCCCTAGTCAATTTTGGAGGTATATAGTGTTATGTGCCACCATTGGCAAAAACAGTTTCTTTCATCAATTTTAGTCCACTTCAAAATTTAATTATTATTAATTTTCAAGCAACAAACTCTGTGATGACCCTAGCTCAAGCAAAGAATTTGTCCACAAAGGGAAAAACCCAGAATAACACACAATCAAGTGCACAGAGCTGATAACATGGCAGAGACAAAAAGACACAAAATTATGGAGGGAGATAACACCAAGCCTCAAACACACCAGTCAACACCACTGACACTCAACCTCATATTATTCTGTTTTCCGTCAAAATTTCTGAGTCTTATACTATGCAATGGAAAATGAGGAGATAATAATAAGTCGAACTACTCGTAAACAATTTGTAAGCATCCCAAACAAATTTAGCAACAGATTTTTACACCTTTATGATGTATGAACTCAAGTTGGATTTGAGGGACAGTTAATTCCATCCACTTGAATATTTCTTCATGCATGCAATTATCAGTGTGTTTCATGCACTGCAGTAATCTCATTAGTCACTTTCAGCAATAATCTGATCTCAAAGCTATAAACAAGAAACTTGTGTTCCTCTTTCAGTTTAAGGCAAAAAAGAGCTAGATTTCTACACTTACTTACTTGTTCATGTAAATCACTAGCTGGGTTTATAAAAGTTGTTTTAAGTTTAGGCATGTGCATGAGAAAGACAGTAGACAGGTGGAGTAAAGGGATGTTGGAAAGTCTGTATTATAGTTTTCGATACACATCAGACTGTCTCCAAAAAATAATAATAATTTCTACAAAAAAGTGTCACTGTTGAGGTTGCAGGGTCAAGGACAATAAACACTTTGTTTAACACAGCATGTCAGAGGCTCATAATTATGTTAGAGCCTTGTTTGGAGGTGGCAGGGGAAAATTTAATTACTGACCAAAGCACATGTAGATTAGTGACACATTATGCTGCCCTAACCTGATTACTCATGGTAACCTGATTTTCTGTGTTCCATGTAAAGATAGGCAGTGCATTGTTTAACATAATTTTACAGTAGGGCCCACAGTTTCCCACACTTAAGGTCTAAAAAGAGCATAGTATCTTGTTACTGAGTCATGTTTACCAACTTTAAACTTAACCCAGAAGGGCCCTGGCTAGAAAATAAGCAAGCGAAACAATAACCTTCAATTTACTTGTGCCTGTAGAAATTAATCTATACGATAACTCAGCATAAAGAGTAGATTTAAATGACACAGGGACATTAGAACATCATACAAAGGGATCTTAGGTAAAGCCAGGGGAAGAGAGATGCTTAGGACAAAATGTGCAAGCTAAAGATGAGATTTCGAGTTTGCCTGCTAGTGAGACAATTAATGGTTTTCATATTTGAAAAGTGTCTGTCAGGAATAATCAACATGGCCTACTCCAGACAAAGTGTCCCCTCTTGAACTTTCTAGCTTGAGTTTTTTGTGTTTGGCTAGACATCAATAGACTTTACAAAACAATGTGGTTTATGGCAGTGAGAGATCATTAGCAAAAGCAAATCTCAAGGTACCAACATTAGTTAGTTATTTATGTTGGTTACCACGTTGTTCTTTACAAGGGGACAGCCATAAAGAACTAATAACACCAAAAGTACATCAGTGGGTTCAGTACCCTGCAGTGGGGACCCATTTGTCAGGCAAGAACATAACTTCTTACATATACTATTACACTGCAAAGAAAGAACTTTGCCTCCTCTCCCAAGCCCAATACATAAAGTCTGCAAAAGGTCTCTTAATGATACATAACTTTAGTTTTTTCATAATCATCCAACCAGAAAAAACACATTAGAAATAAAGGGTTTTCTTTTTAAATGTAGCCATTAAACCATCAGTCATCTTGAATCTCACATAAATCACAAGAAAACTAAAATATTTTCTCTTCTTGTTCTTATTGCTAATAGTGTAACACCTAAACAGAAATGTGCAGAAATTAGGTTTTACTCTAAAACTTGAATTGACGATATGTTCTTTAAATAGGTCTGGACCAGACCTAAACGGTCTATTTACAGAACCTTAAAAAGATTTGAAGAAAATTATAAAAAAAAACCACACGAAATAAAAAGGATTCATTTCTCTAATTCAGGGAAACTGCATCACTCAAGACTGGGACATTTTGTCCGTGTCCCAGTTAAAGATCTTCCTTGTGAGCTGCAGGCATGTTTATTACAAATCTGCTCATATGTCCCCAAACAATACATCCGTTAAACAAATTGATTAAACCACTGTATTCAACTAGTTAGTAGTAGCTAACGTTAACGTAACATAACTTTAATGAGCGCGTCCACTCGCTGTTTTAACGCAAATAATATTTAGCCGGGGTGAATTAATCGGACGTTAATTATCACATTTCTTCGTGCACCACAAAAAAAAAAATTAAGTGTTAAGCTCAATAGATTCCGCCGAGTCAAACTGACAGCTGGGGCTAACGCTAGCTACCGTTAACGTTACCGTGCAGCAGAGGACGTCGTTAGCCACTTAGCCTCGACTTAGCTGCTCCGTACGGCTACTTACGATGTACTCTCGAACTTGGCTGTGGAAATTCTGCTCCCTGATAGTAACATCGTCTTCTTCCATTCTTCATATTGCAAATACGGCAAAAGAAAATAAAAAAAGGCGCTAGAGGTCTCACTACATGCTAGCTCGTACAAACTGGCGTCAAAGACATCAACTTAGGCGTCTTCTCTGTTCTGCAAAAAAACAAAAACAAAACTGCCCCCGGCTGGTTAAAGGACAGTTTCAGCCCGAAGAAGAAAAAGAAAACGCTCCGTGATAATAAAACACACAAAAAAAACAAAAAGAAACACAAAAAACGCCCCCAAAATAAAGGACGTCATTACCATGCGTCAGCCGGCCTGACCCGGAAGAAAATGGTCACGTGGTCAGGCGGTCGGGGGTCACGTTGACAACATTGTCCTCATGGGGACACATGTGCGGGTATTTATGTTTTAAACAGACGACACCTTTCATCCCGGGATTTTTCCCGGCTGTTTCTAACCTTAAATATTAGCTCGTCAGTCACCCGTGTTGAAAGGAGGTTGGTAAGGTCAGTTTAACGTCACCCAGCCCCACAGTCAATATCTAATCCGCAGAGATGAAGGGGAGGTGGAAGCAGAAAAGCAAAAAGAAGGGGAATGCGGTGTTACAGAAATACATGGTGTCGGTGGACGAGTTTGTTAAAAGTAAAACTGGCGTGGAGGAAGTAGGGCATGACCACGGGTTGACATACGTAAAAAAGAAGAGCAGAAAGGAGATGCGCAAAGAAAAGCGAAAAATGAAAAAAGCCAAAATGAAAAGTCACTATGAGGGTAACAAGACCGTCAGTTTACCCCCAGGTGATGGTGAGAGCTCGGGGATAGCAGATGAGAAGCCGCCACAGGTGCGGAAGAAAAGGGAGAAGGCAAAGGAAGAAGAGTCGAAACCACATTCAGACAAGTCCGCCGGGGTTAATGCAGAAAGAACTGTTGACTCCAAAATGACACCATCATCCAAGAAAGGTAAGAGAATTAATAAGCTTCAAGAATCAAGAAAAATGGCACTCATGGAAGCAAACGAACAAGAGGACAGAGAAATAAAGAAGCTAGAGCGCTGCCTGGGATTAAACAAAAGGAAAAACAAGAAGAGTCTCCCACAGTCCTTTGTGGCCGACGGTCTTGATTACATCCTTGGCATGCTTGACTCTGGCTCATCAGCCGTAGGTGTGTATGATGAAGACGATGACATGGACATGGCCAAGGAGAACTTTGAAAAACTTGATGAGGATGAGTTGTCAGATGTTGATGAAAAGCCTGGAGCTGAGATGGAAAGTGAAGGGAGCGATGAAGATATGGGTTCATTTGATGATGATGATGATGATGATGATGATGATGGTGATGGTGATGATGATGATGAAATGGCTGATGAAGAGGAATTAGAGGAGGAGGAGGAGGAAGAGGAAGAAATGAAGGATGACCAAGATGAGATGGAGGAGAGTGATGAAAATGAAGGGGAAACCGAGGAAGAAGCAGACACTCCTGACAAAAAGACATCAGAATCCAAGTCAGAAACTGTGAGTTCAGAAACTTTAAATACAGGTTTCATTCCTGTCATAGCACTGTAATCTTGTATTGCATATGATGAACCTAATTGTAGTTTACATCTTCCATTGTCTAGGTCTCCTCTACAGCTGGCAAATACATGCCGCCTCACTTACGTAACACTGGAGATGACAAACGCAGAGCTGAGCTTGAAAAACTGAAGAGGAATGTTAAAGGCCTGCTGAACAGGTAAGAGTCTTACCAAACACTATGTTTTAAACTATTTCCAGACCTAATCTTCAATTGGTTACCATAACTAGTTATATTAGCAAGAAGTGAAGCAAGAAGTGAAGCAAGAAGAGAGTGGCAAAGTGTGAAAAGTGTGAAAAGACTGTTGTTGTGCCTCAAGATTCACATGAGTTCTGCTCTGGAATATTCACTCTTGGTTTACATTTAGAAAATAGGCGTGTTAGTTAGGGATGGGGTTTGATAGCATTTTACCTATAAAAATCCAATTCCTTTCCTTGTCAAATACTTTTAAGTTTACCTTACAACATTTGCAAGTATTAGAATCAGTCCAATACCTTTGACTGGTTTAGAGGGTAGAAACAAAACACTAGTTTTTTGTAGTGGTAGCATAAATAATGTTCAAATCCTGTATATGAAATGGTAATTAAATGTATCTGACATTCAACTGTTTACTCCAAATACCGAAGCTCTTGATTAAGAACTGTTTATCAGAATGCTGATAGACAGAATTAATGTTTATTAGCGACGGTTGATATAATGGGCCAACATTGTAGTAATCAGTGACATTCAGCTAAAAATGAGAAGCCTGCTACCTACTGTATATGTTTTCCACTGCTATTGATATTTTGATCAATAATAAATCATGAAAAATGATCATCACTTTTTCCTAGAAGCCCAAGTTGACATCTAAAAATTTATCCCTGTCTACAAATGTTTGGCAATTTTTGCTTGATAAATGTCTTCAACAATTTTTCAAATTTGTTGATATTAATAGATATGGATAGAAATTGATGCTTATTGGTCAGTGTTATATTCTTAATAAACACTGACCTTTGATCCAGTATGTTCTGGATGAATTACTAGTGAAGTTCTTTTAAAAGTGATTATTCACCCATAACTCACCACCTTCTTCAGGCTGAGTGAGCCGAACATGGCATCTATTAGTGGTCAGCTAGAGGAGCTGTACATGAGCTGCAGCAGGAAGGACATGAACGACACGCTGACTGAGGTGCTACTTGCAGCCTGTGTCACCCCAAACCTGATGCCTGACAGACTACTGATGGAGCACGTCATGCTCCTCAGCATCCTCCATCATTCCGTTGGGTTGGAGGTAAAAACAGCCACATCAGTATTTGCTTTTGAGTTTAGCTTTTAATTTCCGGGGGTATTTCCCTTTAGATGCCATTTCTCTGCCTGCTCTACTGAAGGCAGTGAACAGGCTGCTTTTAGTGTGTGTGTGAGGAAATAAACAGCAACCACTGACTCTGCAACTGACATAAGTTTTTGGATCATTTGTTTGAGGCTTTTTTTTTTCAAAGGGACTAGCTGCTTTCACACATCTCAATTGTAAGCTAACGCCATCTAATTGATCGAAAAGTTAAATGTTGGTTTCCTGTGCTTTGAAGTGTAATTTGAATTGTTTTCTCCATCAAAGCAAATGGGAACACAGTGGATCATCAGTAGAAGTAGCCATTGACAACAACTGGCTGGTATTTACTAAAATAAGACCAAATTAGAGGGGTCTCCAAAGCAAACACCGTTCCTTTTTCGATGATATTTTACACACCAATTTTACTGTTGGGATCTGGGGAGACTGTAGCATTGCTAGACTGAAGTCCATTAGACTTTACCTAACTCTGTTTTACGCAGTGGGCAGATTTTTCAGGTGTGTTTTATGTATTTCGGTTCACAATTCACAAATCACAATTCTGAAATGTTCATGTTGTATTTTCCAGGTGGGGGCCCATTTTCTAGAGACAGTTGTGCGCAGGTTTGACAAGTTGTACAAGAACCCGAGTGAGAGCAAAGAGTGCGACAACCTGGTGGCCATTGTTGCTCACCTCTATAACTTCCAGGTGGTGCATTCCGTACTCATCTTTGACATCCTGAAACTTTTAGTGGGAGCGTTTACAGAGAAGGACATTGAATTAGTTCTGTTTGTGCTGAGAAACGTCGGATTTGCCCTGAGGAAGGACGACGCCCTGGCTTTGAAGGAGCTCATCTCCGAAGCCCAGCGCAAAGCCAGCGATTTGGGGTCCAAGTTTCAGGATCAAACCAGGGTAGGGAATTGTAACTAAAGTGAACAGAACCATATTTTATTTTCCTGGTCTGTCATTTAGCAGACATTCTTAAATACCTAAAATCTGTCATTGATTGTAATATTGTGTCATTGTTTTTCTCAGTTACATGTCAATTTTTTAAGCCTGTTTAAATTAACTCATGTGTAAACTTGTCCTCAGGTGCGGTTCATGTTGGAAACCATGCTGGCTTTGAAGAACAATGATATGCGGAAGATCCCAGGCTATGATCCTGAGCCTGTGGAGAAACTGAAGAAGTTGCAGAGGACTCTGGTGGGTTTTTTTTTTCCAAAACTTCACCATATTTGGTTTGAAATGTCCTTATTTCCCTAAATTAGTAGAGATAAATTTAAATTTTAAATATCAACATTGCTTTATAATAACTTCAGACTGTACCACCAGGTGGCTCCAGAGTACCACTTTTACAGACTCAGAGTCCAGAGTGTTACCAATGCTTGCAGCTTGACCATTAGTATGGCTGCTTGATAGCTGTCAACTTCGTAATTGCAGGTGTCCTCCTTACATATTTTTAAAACATGTTTTTGCCTATTTAGTGCACTTGTGACTGATTGCTGGAAGAATGTGTGTATGTCAGATCCACCGCAGTGCAGGAGGCAGTGACATGAAACTGAGGGTGTCTTTGGACAACCTCCTGGCTGCAGAGCAAGTTGGCCGCTGGTGGATTGTTGGCTCGTCGTGGAGTGGAGCACCCATGATCAGCGAACCAGCAAACACAACCACAAAAGAGAGTTCTGCTGAAGGACAGGTAGAGTACTGGAAATACCAGGATCGTAGCAATGTGTAGTATTTGTAGTATCTGCAGTATCATATTTAAATCATTTGATATCAGATTTTATTCAATTCTAATATGCAAAACTAGTTTATTACTTCTTGTAAAATTGTTTTAGAAATTAAAGCTATTTAAATTTTTAAAAATACTCTCATCATTTAATAATACATCATTACCAAAAAACTGAAATGGTCATTTTCAGTGTGATCAGTAGGCTATAGTATATCTCATTAGAAGAAGGTCACTGTTGCCAATACAGTTTGGTCAGTGTTAGGTCCTGCTATCAAAACCTTTAATATTTTTTGATGCTAATCAGAATGTGTTAGTAGCACCGCGTACCCCTGAGTCTCCTTGGTCAGATTAATGATAGTTCCTTTTTTACACCAAGATCAATACTTTTATTAAATTTTAGTTCTTTATTATGTGTTTAGACATAGTGAGTGGTGCACCTTGGCTTTTTATTAAATGAAAGAGTTATAAGTATTATTTTAGAATCAGTAACAAAAACACAACAAATGATGTTAATATGTATTTGTCCTTAGCAACATTTCTCACTGTTTCTACACTGTTCTCCCTGTTTTATTTGTCTCAGTTTAGTGCCAAAGTTTTAGAGCTGGCTAAGAAACAACGGATGAATACTGAAGTAAGAAGAAACATCTTCTGTGTTCTAATGACCAGCGAAGACTACCTGGATGCGTTTGAGAAACTCCTTCGGTTTGTTATAGTTTATGTCTTTATCTTTATATCAAGTTGGCTAACCAAAATTAGGAAGAAGGTATTCATTGCAGCAATTTTTCATTTCCAAGTCACCTAGCTAAAAGGATTGTGTTTCAAAGCCTTTGTGTGTTCTATGTGAAGGATGGGACTGAAAGATAAGCAGGAGAGAGAGATTGTACATGTGCTGATGGACTGCTGTCTACAGGAGAAAACCTTTAATGCCTTCTACGCTGTACTGGGAGAAAAATTCTGCTCCCACGACCGCCGCTTCCAGGTACTCCAGATAAAAACCTTGACTCAAGGGAATTAAAAAACTAGAATTACCATACAGCCTTGCAAATACACAGAGCCTACTCTAAATTTCCTGCACATTATATAATTAAATATACATGCCTCAGTTCCACAAAAGCTTAAATGATAACTACTGCAAAGTGCATGCAATGAACAGTTTCCATGGATAATTTGATAAGTAAACACATTATATTGTTACCTCTGGAAAGCAGACTACTCCTACTAAAGTCAAAGTGCATTCTATACATGGTCCATATTTTAATGCAGTCCATGAGGAGTTTGGTTTAAAGTGTCGCTGTCTACACAAGTCGTGGATTTTTGTTTGAAAGTTAGATGTACATTGTACATTTGATCATGAGAAACTCTGAAAAGAAAAATTGCCCATTAGATGTGTGTGTGACCACCCAGTCTCATAAACTGTGTGTGACCTGCCCGTGGCCTGCAGTTCACCTTTGCAGGGTGGGAGTCTCACACCTCTTACCTCTGATATTATTTGACTCAAACTGTGACTACAAACAATGGGCTGAGACCACACTTCCTACTTTGTTGCCATGTCGGCCACAGGCCAGTATCAGAAACTCACGACCATTGTCCTCATCAAAGAGCTCGAATCACGGCTGGTGGGAGTGTTTGCTTTTCACATGTAAACTGGATCGGGATGAGAGGATTACCTGTGCTGAGAAGAAGATTCCTGATGTTTTCTAGTTCTTACTGCTGTCTTTGAGCAATATCTGTGTGCTCAAATATAATTAATTGCAGTCACACAATCTTTCAATTTTGATGTCCTGTTTTTTCTCAGATGACTTTCCAGTTCAGTTTATGGGACAAATTCAGGGAGCTGTCCAACCTTCCTAGCAGCAACTTTAACAATCTGGTCCAGCTCGTCAACCGCTTCCTTCAGAGAAAGTGCCTATCACTCTCCATACTTAAAGTAAGAGAAATGTGTAGGCCAGAGCTTTCACTATACTACATAGATATTTTTGATGTTACGATGTGAATTCAATCTTAAATCAAATTGAATACAGTCATCTCTGTGTTTTTCTGTTTAGGTAATAGAGTTTGGGGAACTAGATAAGCCCACAGTGTGTTTCTTGCGTCAGCTGCTGACTAAACTACTAAAAGAAACAGATCCCGAGGACCTAGCCGGCATATTTGGAAGGTGAGTTTCATTGTGCATTCACTTAATTCTTAGAGGTTTGGAGATTTAAACGTGTAAAATAATGCAAAATAAGACAGAAAAACAGAACAAAGAGGCTACTCTACAACCATTGTAGCAGCTCTATGTAGCTCAACTTAGAATGTGTTGAGTTTTCACTCAAAACCAAAAAAGTGAACCTCATAATGAATTGTGATGAAGATATTTCATCGCAATTCATCCAATGGTTTTTGACATATTTCAGTGAAAATGATAAGAGACCAAAATTGGCATCTTCAGAGCCACACCATTAGTGTGGCTAAAAAGTCTATATTAAGTGTTCAGCAATGTTAACCTCTAGTAGCCCACACCTTGTCTTTACTGCCTAGAACCAAGTGAATGTTCGAAGATCAATGTCCCTCATTGTTCTCCCCGTCTTCCAGGATTTCAGGAATTCCCAAGCTAGGAATGCTGCGGGAGGGCTTGAAGCTTTTCATCAGCCACTTCCTGCTGAAGAATGCTCAGTCACGGGGACCAGCTGAGCAAGCAGCGATGCTGTCAGAGCGCGCCCAGGTCGCCACCAAAGCCATGGAGGCCAAAGAGGCCAAGCTCAAACTGTAAAACACACAACAGATATACTATCAAGCAGAACTGTGCAACAGAAGAAGGCTTGTTGGGCTTAAATGCCTTTTCAAACAAAGACAAGAAACCTACAGTTTAAGGAGGAAAAAAATATGATTTTGAGATTTTGCTTTAGTCGTTGTATCTTATTTTTTTCAGTGATCACTCTAAACTATGGAGGATCACAAAGATGCTACCAAACACACACTAATCTAAGCACTGTGTATATTATTTTGATTAAGTGTGTATTGGTTACATTTTAATATTGTGTACTATAGTACAACAGATTGAGGTTATATTGTTATGTTTAATGATAATTTGAAAGTAATGCTTTGGATATTTTCTCAATTTCAAATCCTGACTGCCTTTTCCACGACGGTGCATCTGTATTTTTTAATAAAATGGGAAAAAATTTCCAAAAAAAATCGTACATTACCAGATTTGTTGAACAGTCACAAAAGCCTCAACAAATCAAAGACATTTTGCCTAAAGTGTTGACCTATTTGTCAAGAGAAAGACTTTCATACCCTCTTTATGCTGTGAGGTTTGTTCGGTTTTTTCTGAGACTGCCCTCATGGAGGCAGTGTACAGCAAGAGCTAATATCACAAGGTTCAGACACCTGGAACCATTCTTCTGGGCTTTACTCAGTCTATTTACACTCTTACACAAAATAAAGCACATTATAATAAAGTCTTTTCCAACCTTAAACAGCTGATTAGTGAACATTTGTACGTTTTTATCATTTTCTGTTGATATTTCCACTTGGCTGCCGCAAGTGTGACATAAACAAGAGCAGCAAGAATAGAGGGGCAGTGGTGTCGTTGATTCAGTGTTTACACGCCCTGATGAAATGACCCGGGGCCTTGAGTCTAGCCTTTTCTGTTTGCTCGCTGACACCAGTATCTGCCCGCGTGTTTTGCATAGCAGAGTCGTTCTGTTACATTTTATACTTGTTCCTATTAATTAGCTCCCTTACTGGGGCCTATATCAATCTAAAGGTGGAGCATGGTCTGAGGTCAGGAACGGGACACCAAGGTCAACCAGAGGAAATGCTCCCCACTACTCCACAAGCCACACAGGACTACAGGTGTTTAAATTACAGGTCTGATTCAGTGGTTTGATGACAAAGAGCACGTCCCTCTGTCAAGACAAGGACACACATGATGGTGGTGGTGTTTTCAGTGAAAAATGAATACTAGGGGGGAAAAAAACTTGAGAATCCGTCAGTTAAAAAGTGGAGATAATGGGATCAATACACTCACTGCGCAGTCCACACACTGGCCATTGTCTGCAGCTGTGAGCCAGAGACTCGTCATCAGCTTTACCTGGTGTACTCTGGTTGGGCTTGACCCTTAGCTGAACCTTGATTTGGTCTGCTAAGGCTAAAGCAAACAGCAGAAGATAACCAGCGGATCCTTCCGTAATCCTGTTACAAATGGCACATAATCAGTCAACCCCACGCTATAGTTTAGGGCTGATGACTACGGGAACAATGATAACAAGCAAGACCATTCTGTGGACTGTATTCTATGGAGAGTAACTGATGCAAAGTGAAAGCCCATATACAGGTGAATTATTAAATTGTCCCAATAGCTTAGTCACATTGGTTGACATTTCTAAATTCCATCATAAGATTATGAAATACAAGATTAGACTGAAATATTATATTGGATATCAGTATAGCAGGTGATAACACGCCTTAAATAAATAAATGTTTTGTATATTAGGAAACCGATGTAAGTGGGATGTTTGATTTGATTTTGAGGAAGTCAACTCTTATTTTCCTGTAAAATGCACAGCTTTGAATTATGAGTCCAATTTATGGAGGGTTTTATCTCAATAAGTTCTCATTATTAGTTATTCCCTATATAAAGGGAGGACATGTATCTCATGGTAAGCTCAAGACATTCTGACACCTTATCTAAAATCTAACTGAATCCCTAATGAAGATTATTCAAAGATCCCTCAAAATAAAATGTGAGTATATGCTCATATATTGGCAATAAAAGCCTAGGCCACAGTTGTTTATAGTGACAGTTGATCCGCTCTTAAAAAATAAAGAAATAATATTTTAAATTATTTTTGAGGTGTAAACGAGTTTGAATTGATTTCTGCCATAGCTGTCGCTTATCAAGGCGCTTAAAAGGTTTATTAACATGAGCCTATTGCTAGTGTGGTGTGAAATGTTTCCTACGTCTGCTCTGCCTACTTGCTGTTTGCTCTCACTGCACGTTTGCACAGATCCGACAGCGCTATTAACAGTAATTCCCATGACCCCACCTGTCAGAGCAAGGAGAAAAACACAAGCCTCTGTCTGCATCCAGGCTCAAACTCTGCAGGTAGGTCGTAAATCATGGGACTAGATTTAAAATAACAAAAAAACAAAATAGAGACAAAAAACCCACAAAAAAACAGCGACAGACTGGCATCAAAGTATCAACTAATTTTTATATAAAAACATTTTTATTTCACATTGTTTGCACCAAGAGAGACGCTAAACAATAATTTAGCATGCACTGGTATGACCATTTTATAAATACAGTATAGAAAAATAAACATAATTTTTCCCCCCCTAGCGTGATGGGACACGTTACGGAAGTATAACACCACGAAGATTAAAATAAGGCCAAAATAGGACAATAGGCAGCAGATTATTGACTGTGTGGGCTATGGGATATTATTGAAAGGCTTCAGCTGAAAATTTAAAACTAACCACCACAGCAAGGAAAGATTAAAAAGTCCTGTGCCAGTTTTAAAGCGTTTTGTATATGAACCATGCAATTTTTATTTTACCTATAGCTGAGTGCTAAATTGTGTTCTTACACACTGTGAGTTATGATCGGTAAATATCCTGTTTTTATTGCTTGTCTATTATGACACGAGGGTCATTTATTCTTGACCTCGATTTTAATCTTTTCGAAACAAACACAAAAAAAAAGTTCATTTATATCGTGTAGGTGATCAGAGGTTCGATTACATGCAACTGCCCCACAGTCATTATAAATGGAGATCGCCTTCTTCTTCTTCTTCTTCTTCTCCACCTTCAAGGCTGCGGACTTATGTCACTGGCGTGATTCCTCTCATCGTCCGAGGAGCAGTCTGAAGAGTTGTACAGGAAATTATCGCCCTCGTCGTCGTCACTGTCTCTGAAGTCTCTTATTCTGCCATTTTTTGAGTCTGTCTTGCTGTGATAATCCGACTGTTCGAGTCCGTCAGATTTCTCCTGGCCGCTCTTGGTGCCTTTTTGCTTCTCGGCCTCTTGGGCGGCCTGCTCTTTGGCTTTCTTACTTCTCTTCCACTTCATTCGTCTGTTCTGGAACCAGATTTTGACCTGGAGTAAAATTAAAAAAAAAAAAAAAAAAAAGTTTAGTTTAACTGACTTAAGTGTATACGTGCTGTAAAAGACGAGAGTGCGTCCTATGGCCTGGTGGCTGCTGTGACCGCAGTGTCCCCCGCTCTGTACAGGCCGGGGGACTCTGTTACATATCATCCTAACCCTCTGTATCCTTCCATCACTCTCTAGTGTGCACTTTCAGATAAAAGCATAAAATGTCCCAAAATACCAAAACATAACATAAAACGAAGATAGCAATCTGTGCGTAACCATGCGTAAAGATTGCGTAAAAGTCGCCAGTACATCTCACACTGACCTCTTGGGTGTAACAATTATCCTCCCTTGAAAACGTGTCTAAAGTGCTATTTGATATGGTATTTAATTTTTTGAAATCCATGGAGTAAAGTCTAAAAAACACGTTATAGATGGGATGAATCAAATGCCATTTCGGTTGCAATATAGATACCAATCGAGCGATGGCTACCTCTAATCAAATTTCAGAAACAAGTGAGACGAAAAAATTAGATTTCACTACATTTTGCATTCATTTTTATATACATTTAAAATATATATATATATATATGGATATTTTTCATATCAAAAACCAAGTTAAAAAAACTTGCTGGGCATTTATGTGGGGTGAACCTATACAAAATGTAACCACAAGAGCAAAACCAATTTTAATATAAACGCAAAAGTGTGTGCTTGACATAATTCACCTGTGTTTCTGTCAGCATGAGGGACGTGGCCACTTCAAAGCGCTTCGGTCGTGACAGATACTTATTCAGTTTGAACTGATGCTCCAGCTCCAGCAGCTGCTGACTTGTGAATGCTGTTCTGGGTCTTCTGCACTTGCCAAGCAAGTTGGACTGCGCCTGAGCTGCAGGAAAGAAAAACATCAATTTCATACACTTGGAAGCGTTTTACCGTTATCCCTGACATAAGAACCTGCTCGAGTAATGTCCACAGTCAGTAGGCATCTTTCGAAAGTAAAGGATAATAAAAATAATGATAATACAATATTCAAAAACGCTAATATTATATGGGAAACTTGGGAACTCTTCAAAATCAGAGCACAATTTGCCATCCCTCTTTTTTTATGGTATAATAAAGTATAATTTTCCACATCTCTGAGCTCCCTGCTTAAGCAACAAGGTCGTCCACATATGAATATGTCCATAGAGAAGCTATTTGCCACTCCGTTTTGAACGAATCTGTTAAAACGAGCAGAAACAAAAAGGCAGTATCTGGTGAGCAAACAGCATGTCGACTGTGGGTTTCACACGCCTTTGCTATTTTCCCACTGTCCATTATCTGTCAATTTTAGTTCCTCTCAGAAAACCCATCACTCCGTGACAGCCTTTTCGTGCAAACCATCTTAATACCTGAGAGAAATAGTGCACCAGAAATTTCGAAAACCGACTTAATTTTCAAATAGTATAAGAATGCCAAGCCAGTCTACATGTGTGTCTTTAACCCAGGAACACAAAGCAGCCTCGTGTAGGACTGCATTATTCTTATTGCTGTTTCTTCTTAATATTTATTAGCAAATTTACAACACATAAAGTAGACTTTTTTATGGTCAAACATTTTTAGCTCAGCCTGGGTCTCCATACGTAACCGATTGGCTGTTTAGTAATATGTTGAGATTTTTGGAGTAAAAAAGAACAGGAAAATTGCCAGAAAACTCTGTAATATAGCAGCTACTCACAATTAAAGTCAGACATTTTGGGCAGCATCATCCCGGCTGTGGAGACCCGGAGCCAGTGGTCCAGCTGGAAGGTGCTGGCTGTCAGTTTGATGGGATCGCTGGTGTGGTGGTGATGGGAGCCGTGTGGATAGGAGTAGGACAGGGCAGGGTGTTGGCCTGTGAGTGCAGCAGCGGAGTAGGTATACATGGGATGGCCGTAGAGAGCCTGTGCGGGGATCCCTGCGGTACTCTGCGGATGTAATCCAACCATGCCGTGCGGACTGTTGAGGAAACCCGGTTTAGGGATCAACCCGCAAGTTGAGATCCTCGGCGGAGACGGCGTCTCGGCGCGTAAAGACTCGGCGCTGGTGGTCAGCTCCGCGGCCGCCACGCTTCCAGACGACGGGATGGAGGAAGACGAGGAGGAGGACAAGGAAGTCACAAGCGCAAGCGGAGAGGTCTGCACCTTGGGTGTATCGACTGCTAAAAGCGCGTCGATGCGAAAGTTTTTGGATTTCTCCATCGGGGCCCCCGGTGCACGTCCTTGTCGCCTCTGCTGCTGTTAAGCGAAGGAGAAGTCGGTGCCGTTTTCCCACCTCTCAAAAGTTATGATGTGGTCGGGAGTGTGAGAGAGGAGCTTCGTCTGACACTTAATCCCTGTCAGATGGAGGCGATTGGTGCAGCCGCCTGGAAAGGGGCTGTCCCAAGGTCTGTGTCGGACCCAACAACGCCTCTCTGCTCTAATCACTGGAAAGCAACGTGTTGGTTGCGTTATTTCTTTCATAAAATATTGCTCTAACAGGAAAATGACGCAAACGTTAGAAAAAAAAAAACCCTTCCGATTTTTCATCTGCTATAACTGGATATTATTTCTTTCCTGCAAGCAGTGATATGCAATTAATTAACAGGAAGTTTGTTGAGTAAAAGCTTCCAAAGTGGCACATATATATATATATATATATATATATATATACATTAACTATATATAGGTTGAGCAAAATCTGCAATTCCGATTTTTTCTTCTTTTTAATTACTTTTTCTTGCTGTCTCTGCGGGGATCTGTCTTGCGTCTTTATGCCTCATCTGAGAAAAGTAGATAGTTTAGGAAAATGTTGCCAAACTTTAAAATGAAAAATTTAAAAAAAGAATATGAATAAATAAAACAGTATCGCAGATAGTACTGACAATACTGGACATTGTTTAGTGGATACGTGTTTTTCTTCTAGTTCAAAACTGAACTCTAAGGGCTAGGATGTAAGGTGGATGCGTAAGGTAAACTAACGTTATTGAATTTAGATGGCAAACCAATTAAATAAATATATGCGTATAGAAGCTGTTAAAAAAGAAAGACGCCATGCGCAGAAATGAGCATCTTGAGCCAAGGTACCCTGAGAGGCCAACAGGGAAATTTAAGTAAAAGCCCTCCTTCTGTCGCCCCCCTAACCTGAAGATGACAGGCGCACACTGACATATGGTATAATGGAGCTATATAACAGAATTAATCAGGTTACACCCTCACTGCTTCTAACATTATATTATCAGCAAAACCGGGGTTTGTTTTGAGGCCCTCGCTTTTGGATTTGTCACGATTCGTCTCTCTGGAAATCCTTAAACTTTGCCCCTGTAATAACGAAAATACTTTTTTCCAATTTAATCGAAGCGTATACGTGTAGGGAGCTGGATTTTTTTTTTCCTTCAGAGAAAAGGCAACAGCTGTCAAAATAAGTCAAATTTAGGTACAATCTTTGCGCAACGAGCAGGAAAAAAATGTAATTGAAACCCATCAAGTGGGATGAGGAGAGAGATGTAATAGGCCCCTGGCTCCTGGTGACTTCGGTTCTAATAAGCCACTTAAAGTTAATGGAAGAGGAGGTCAAAATGAGAATTATTGACACCCCGTTGCCCTTAACCTGTCTACCAATAAAGCTGATTAGTTTTTGTCAATTCATCAGCCGGTCGCGCTCCTGGGACGTTTATTTGCTCGGGGGAAATCAACAAGTCACCGGGTAGTTTTCAAGTAAAGGATCGCCATTTAATTGTGAACCTTGATGATCATGACCAATTACAGAATGATAACGGGGAGATTGATGTGGGGTGGGGACGTGGGCCTGCGTGGACACGTGGATGGGGTTGAGGATGGGGGGGGGGGGGTGGGGACGGGTAAAAGAAAAATAGAAAGAGAGAGGGAGCCAATTCACTAATGTGCTTCTGCCACCAAACAACCAAACTTGTTATTTTTGTGGGGAAATGGCGCGACGGTGCACGACGGGACAGGTGTTAGAGTGAAGGGTCTCCTATCTTTTACCACTTCCTTACCACCAAATGAGCATTTTTCCTTTACGCAAAAGCATTCCTGATTACTTGCCTAACCTTTGCTCTCACGTTACAATGAAATATATGGTAAATCCGAATCAGGGCGCATGAGATCACGAGGAAGAGCGCGACAGCTATTTCAAAATTATTGTGATATTAAGAAGGGCTAAATAAACACCCTCACCTCTGGACGTTCAGCAGAACCGAGTCACAAAAAGGGAAGTCTTATTTTGTAGTATTCTCGTCAATTAAAGGCGTTTTTATCAGCCATCTGCATGATTACTACGATAACAGCCGGACTCTTAATCGCCACACGCCTGAGCTGCCGCCTTGTCCCCACCTCGGGTTTAATTTCATTAAGGGGACCCGCATGAATATTTCTATTAAAGCGGCGGTGAAATATGGAGCCATTTAGTATTGGCCCTCACCGATCACCCAGATTTATCGCCCCTTTTCATCACATCTAGGGGGGGAGAGAAAATGAATAAGGCGCCCAAGATGGAACCGGACCCTAAAACCCTTGGTCTTTCCTGAAAGCTGTTAATTTGCTCCGTAATTACTTTCACAATTAACTAAAATACAAATCAAAATGACAAATCGGGATAGTTTATATATTAATTACGTTCGGTAAATGTGTTCATTATATAAAAAAAGGCAATATAAAGGGACCCGCACTGTGTCTTTCTAAACTACATGTGGGTTAAATTGGCACAAATGATCGTTTCCATGAAATGTTTGGAACTGTTTTTAAAAACCTGTATGGTTCATGATATTTTTTTCTATCTGATTTTTTTTTTTCAGTGCGCCTGGTTTCTGCCTGATTTCTTACAGAAAAAAAATAATAACAGCACTGTCAATATCACTATGAGACAGTTACAGCTGGAAGAAAGACTGAAAGATCTCAAACTCCTTATGAAATTCAGTATCTTTGCTTAATTAGTCTCAGACGTGTTATCAATACACTTTGAATGGGGAGTAAAATCGCGTCCCCTTCGACGTGTTGGGCCCGCAGTATTATATATAAGGCCGATCAGACATTATTGATGAAACCATCTGCCTGAGCCTCATGCTTTGAAAGCCTTTATTCGTTCCTCCGATGAAATAAACCATCAGTTTGTTGACCAAATTTGTGGTGGGTGGAATAAAAATAAATAGAAAAAGAAGAATGTGCATTCTATATATACTAATATATGGCTATAAATCGGAATAGGAAATTCTATCTATATTATTGCATCTCATCTTTATTTGCTATCGAGAAAATGGCCACTTCCTATAATATTAGAAAATGTCATAAATAAATACAAAGACAGGGAAATTATAGAAAAGGTGCAGATTAAAGGGGTTCCTGGTTAAAGTAATTTATCTGTAACATGTTTATTCACACACAAGTTTAATTTCTTCAAAGGCAAGTGTCTATTAGGTTTGGAAGCCCTGTGGTTGACTTCCATTATATTCACATTTTATTGGCTCTGGAATCTCTTGGACGATATGTAATTTTAACAAAATTCTAACTTTTTAAGTCACTATAAATGCCACTTAACTGGCATTACTGATGTGGGTTATTTGTGATTCCACAGAAGTCGGTTCCAAAGTGGAAAAAGTCAGTAACACTGATATTTATAGACTGGCTCATACACTCAGTGCATTTAAATTTTAAATACGACCACAAAGCTACTCTGTTCTGTTTCGATGACTGATCACACAAGGGAGGTTTTTTCCTCTTTGCTCATTACAACAAGCATAATTTCACTTATGATGCTGTTATAGATGGAAGGTTAGGAGAGATGGAGTGTAGTTGAGTGAAGCTTATAATTTTCATTTCTTGCTGACTCTGTCCGGGTGGCACTGTTTCATAGCAGAGGTTTTGTATTGGGCATATAAATGATTTTTGTTTATTAGAAATATTTGGCTCTCTTGTGGGGCTGTTGTATTGGTTTTGATTTTATTATACATGTGAACTTAATAGCTTGTATGTGTATAAAACTGAGAATTATAATTAATTTTTCTGCCAGCAGCAATTAGATCTTTGAAGATTATGATTTTTGCATGAGGTTAGTCAGGTTCAAACAGCAATACCAACAGAAACAGAGCTACTTCCTCTACAACTGTTAATAATAATCATCATACTTATCATAGTTATTGTCATCTTTATGAGTATAATGTGTATATAATACTTTTCAGAAAAAATGTATATGCTTAAAAATCATGATAGATAAAAATAAAAAGGAAATTACAAATTACAAAAGTCTGTAAAAAAAAGGCAGCGTAGTTATAAATTACTATTACACCAGCGATGTCATCATATAATTAATAATAATGTTAATTTCCATATGGACAATATATAACAACACATTTAAAGAAACTGATAAATCTGAGGAGGCAATGAAAATTTAAGAAATTTACAAGGCCTTGTAATATATTATTGACATGGCCATCTGGAGCTGCTGAGGCAACACCCTTCACTTCCAATGTTTCCTTCTTGCAACAATCCCAATATGCTACATGAAGCTGTTCAAAATCTCGAAGGGGGAATTGTAAATATAACTCTGGTAAATGAGTTACCCTCTGTTAACTCTTATACTATTTCGGTTAAGTCTCCTGATCTGAAAGGCAAAACTGTGTGTGATCAGCATAACATTGGTAGGAGATATCGTTCCCTTCAGTCATGTATGATTTAGAATGTACTTTGTCCAAAGAATGAGCCACAAGATAATTTAGGACTGTTAGGAAATAAGGCATCTACACACACTTTACTATTAGTCAGTAAAATGATAATTCCAGCAAAACTAAGTTCATCTAACAGAAGATGGTCTACAGTGCATAGTGCAGCAATAAAGTTATGCAATATGAAGACTCGGCCAAATTGGTATTCAGTAAGATATCAACAAAAGAGCAGCTGCAGTACTGTGCTGCTCTGTGAAACTGAGAGGAGAGTTTCCAGAAATGTTTCTAATATGTTATAGCACAAGGTGCAGCTACTAATCATAAAACATTAAATGCCAAAAGTCAATCTTAAACATGGACAGAAACCTCAATACAATACCATAATGCAACTAATTCAAAGAAAATATGCAGTAATAGTTTACACGTAATTCTATTTTACTCTAGACATTTTCATGGGTCTTCCATTGCTAGTTCACACTAGTATCAATAAAAAGAGGCCCACTAATGTTTATACTATTATGACTGTCAAAATACCAATATTATACAGGTACCAACATCAACAGTAACATCATAATCAGCAGCAAAAGAGTTGGGGCAAATATGTAAAAAACAGCTTTGCAATTTACTGTACATGGGAATTTGTGGAGAGAATTTTGTTCCTCCCTTGGGCCAGCAGGGAATGGCTATTTTGGCTGTATTATACTGGGCTGTGATCACCTCATGGGGATAAATACTAGTATGATTCCCCATATGGAAAAGTTATAACCACAGATGTTTTTAGATGAAAAGTCTTCATTTAAAACTCTAGTCCAGAATCAAACTTTCACTCCACATCAAGGGGACGTAAATATGCAGAGATTTTTTTTTCTGTTTGCTTGAGTTTATTTTGTTATCTAAAAACACATTAAAGTTTTTAAATATGGCTGGTTACAATGTCAACAATGAACTCTCAATCTCAGTTTTTAAGACAAAATGGACAATAAGCTGCAGAAGTGCAAAAAAAGATGGAAATTTAAGCACCTACAGTTCCATGACAACAGTGAAACCCAGTGTACTGTATGATATTGTTTATTTGAAAACTTCATAACAGCTACTAAGCTGACGATGGGGTTGGATTATTTTGTCAAATTAAATATGGTTTAAACCAATTTTTGTTTCTGTGTAAAGTTTTTCACCATTGATCAATGTGGGCCAAATGTTTAACAGATGCAGTAGAACCAAAGCGTGTATATTCGTAATTATTTATTTATTTTGTAAAAATGTTTTCCTAAGGATTGTAGTTTAGGACTCACAGTGCTGGGTAAAAGTTCCAGGCACTTTAATTGTTTAGATTCATTTCCATCTCAAAATACCATCAGGGAGGCTTCTGATTGGTCTCAAATTCATCCTGTAGCATAAAAATGACCCCTAACACATAGCCAGAGACACATAGAACTATCCACAGCGACAAGAGGAACGAGGAATCCTGCAGCAGATGACCTGGCCCCCACAGAGCCCTGATCACAACATCATGGAATCCGTCTGGAATTCATGAAGAGGCAGAAGACACTTAGACAGAATAAATCCACAGAGGAACTGGGGCGAGTTCTCCAAGATGCTCGGAAGAACTTAACTAATGAGTAATTTGAAAAAGCTGTATGCAAGTGCACTGAGGAGGTACGGTGCTGTTTCGAAGGCAAAATGCGATCTGGCCAGATATTGATTTGAATCGGTTCTTTTCTGTTTAATGCACTTTGCATGAAGTTAAATGATGATTAAAAACTATTCACTGCTTAATTTTTTGGAATAAAGTATCATATTTCTTTTAGTGCCCAAAACTGCACTCTACTGTATTTACATTGTCCTATAAGTGAGCAGCTCATGTTAATATTCATCTGTCAAAGGAAAACCAATAAATGTGTATATATATATATATATATATATATATATATATATATATATATATATATATATATATATATATATACCCCGTGCTGCAAAATTGGACTAAATACACGATTATACACGATGTGTTTATCTGTGAACACTATGGTACATGGTCATATTTATTGGAATGTACATGACCTGTGTATTTAAGTCCATATCTAAATATTAATATCATAACTATCTGTGATCGAGGGACCAAATATTTTTGCTGGATAACCAAAGACCACTATTTGCCTGCCACTGCTCTGGTGTTTATGATCATGTGTACAGTGAAAATGAATAAATAAAAATAATTAAAACACTCTCTCTCTCTCTCTCTCTCTCTCTCTCTCTCTACACACACACACACACACACACGCGAAGCTTCCTCAATGAATCTAGACGAGGGGCGGGTTCGAGCCGTTATTGACATGAATGCCGTCCAATCAGCTGTCTGGCGATGCCGGAACCGGAAACGGTTACTCCGGCCGTTCCCTGTGTTGTGTTGATTTCTAGTGAGAGAAGGAAAAGAAGACTTGACGTTTGGATTAACCTGCACTGCCTCCTCTGAATTACTGTGTGTTTCACCCCTTAATTCAAAAGTCGAAGGTAAACGAATTCCACGGGTCGTCGTGTCACGATTCTCAGACGAGTGCCCCGAAATATGAGCGATGTCAAAAGGGACATGCGGCTAGGAAGACACCCCCGTAAAGTTAGCCTGTCTGAGTGCTTAGCTGCAGTGCTAGCTAGTCGCAATGCTAACGTCAACAAAATCATGCTGCGTATACATGTTTGAGCCAGAGCTGTGACTTGTCATCAATAAATGATTTTGTAATTTGGTGTCTCCTTTGTTGCTTGGAGTGAGATAACGGCAAACGGCAATATTTCGTACCTGACAGCTGCTGAGTCATTAGCTAGCTAAGTTGACCGGCTAGCTAACTATTGTTGTGACCAAACAGAAGCTGTCAGCCGGATATGTAGCTCAGGTTAACTTTCTGTTTTGTCGTTCAGCAGTCGTCCGCACTGAGGTTCATGCCTATTTTATTTAAATCACAAACAGAAAAAACCGCGGGGAAGCACTTTAATTGCTGTAGAATCTACTATCCGAAGTTAATCGTTTTATAAGTTGGAGCGAAGTCACGGGTCATCGGGTCATTTTTCTTTCGTGTCGTCTTTGATTTCAGTGTTAACTCTGCCATTTGGTATTAGACTGAATTCAAAGTGGTTTCGCTTTCTCTTTCAGAACTTAGTGACGACCTCTGAATCAGTCAATGGGAAAAATCTAACAATGTTTAGCTTTGAGGGAGATTTCAAGACAAGACCCAAGGTATCACTTGGAGGAGCAAGTAAAAAGGTTAGTGTCATTTGACCTTTTACAGGGTCGATGGAGGAAAATTTACCTCCTGTTCTTAAACAAAAATCCCAATTTCTTACATATTTGTGCTGTGCATAGATCATACAATATATTACCAGGATTTGCCAAAGGTTCCCTTCTGTTGTCTTTCAGGAGGAGAAAGCATCCCTGCTGCATCGCACTCAAGAAGAAAGAAGAAAAAGAGAGGTAAATAAGTTAACAATTTATGTGAAAATGCAAACAGCCCAAAGAGTAAATGCTAAGGTATATCTGAGCGTCATAGTTTCATCAGCTCTAAGGAGTGTACTTTTATTTCTTAGGATGAAAGAAGACGTCTGAAGAATGCCATCATCATTCAGTCCTACATACGTGGCTACCAGGACTTGAAACGACAGGTGAGTCCGCAAGCACTGTACGGACCTCTTTCTAGGATTTTTATATATCACCTTTAGAATCAAGTTTTCAGTTCTGCTTTATAATGTAATGTAACATCTATGATGAGATGGGATTATTTTATAATTACCAATGGCATAGTGTTTTCACACACACACACAGACACCTTGTAACATAACGGCGGCTTATGAATAGTGCTGGCTGTCTCATTGTTTTGCAGATAATTTATTTTTGGTAACTTAGTCTGTGATTACAGTCAGTGGGTTTGTTTCTGTAGCTTCAGAAATCTGAATTGTGCTTCTGTTTGAATGCAAATCTGCAGATTTTGATCCAGGGTGCACAAACATCAAATCAGGAAGTTTAATGATAAGATTACTTCCTGCGTGGTTGATTTTTGAAGTTTTGCTGCCTAAGAAATACCGTTTGTTCAACATTAAGGCTTTGCCAATGCTGGGTTTATTTGTCAGTTAATTGTTAGAAAGTTTGTTTTTCAATACATTTATGTTTTGCTTTAATGGCTGGTGTTTCACAAGGCCAAACTTCTCAATTTTGAGTTTTGAGGAATGGACATGTAGACCCAAGCTTCAGTCTGACCGGGTACTTGTGTTGCATCTCTTACCGTCCTTTGCTTTCACCTCTCTACTGTCTGTATTAGAGGCATAAAATGCCCCCCAAAATACTTAAAAAATACAAACAAGCCTTTTAATTTTTGGAAGTGGCACAGATAATTACCGTGAGCAAAACACACACTCCTGCTCATGACAATACCCTAACCATTATCTGTGTGTTGGTGAAGTTGATGAATGGCAACACATCAATATAATCAAAGACTTAACTTATGCGTGTTTCTACTTATTTGTAAAATATTTTGCTTTGTGTGGTAATAAAATCTCTTAACACATGGTACTTTTCTTTACCTGTTGAACTTTTCACCTGTTAGTTCAACTAGGAAAGTTGATGAAATTCTGAATGTTGAAATATTTTTTTATGCAAATCTAATTTTACTATATATTTGTACCGTTTGTGATATTACTCAAACAAGCATGCTCAAGCAAAGTATTTGCAGTATTTGACCTTTAAACTTTTTTCTTCCAGTATGGCATCCAAAGGGCCAGGTTTGATGAGTGTGTCAGCCAGACGCAGGCAGGGGGGGCTCAGCATGTCTTGGACGGTCCTGGTCTCTGCCTCTTATCAAGGCAACTTATATTTTTCTATAGACAGAGTGTGGATGCACATAGATTGGTGAGAATACAGAATGTGTTTGATTCTCTTAAATTAATTTTTTCACTGATGCTATTATAGCCAGAGACCAAATCTGTATTTTACAATTGTTTCTTTTTGTGTGTTTATAAAGATATGGTTGTGCCAGAATCTGGTGAAACACAACAGTCAATTTGTGAAGTTGTTGGTGGGCCCGCAGAAGCAGACATGTATGTTTCAGATCAAGCGGATCTTAGGCTTCTGCTGCAGGTATAGTACAGTACTTAAAAAAACTAGTAATGATTTAATATTTTCAGCTGGTAGATGCATGGCAAGCAGGTTAGACATTTGAAGAAATTTTCACCATCTCACCTGTGCCTCTCTTTGTCTCCCAGACTCCTACAGAACTGCAAGGACGACAGTTTAAATGTGGCAGTTCCAATGCGGATGCTAGAAATATTTTCCTCAGAGAGAACCTATCTTTCCGTTATTCCAGATGCTAACTATGTAGCTTCATTACTCGAGCAGATTTTGCACTATATGGTACAGAAAGGTACGTTTACAAGGGGAGTCACCTGCTTATTAACCGCTGTGTGGATTAAGAGCCACTGTGTTGCATACCATTTGTTGCCTTGATATATTTGTCTCAGGAATGTGCTAATTTTATAGTTGCTGAGTTTGCCATAAATTTAATGGAGGGTGCAAAACATAAATAAACCTTATAAGGCGCATTTTTTGAGAATATTGAAACAGGCTGTATAGAAATGTTTACTGCGTGTCAGTATCATTTGTCCTGAAGTGTTTGAGTATTTTTATCCGTACATTGGTAGTTCTTGGTCTGACTGGTAAATGAGTATATGCAGTCCTGTGCATAGATCAAGTACATCTCATAGTATTTACATTTCCCCAGAGGCATGAGTCATTTTCAACAACACTGTTCAAGATGATTCATACTCAACAACACTAAGCATCTCGTTTAATTATCAGTACCATGACAAGTGCAAGCAGTTGTCTTGAAGCCTAGTTAACTGGGCGAACTGTCTGGACTTAATTTTAGAGCTGAAAATATGAAGCCTAGGGGAGAGCTGTATTCAGTCAATTGTCGCAGGTTATCATTTCTCACTATATTTACAAAGTTTAGCTGACATTGTTTATAAAAGGAAGTACATTTGGTGCAGCACTGAGGAAAGTTAAAATGTCTAACTTCTTTTAATTGCTAACACCGATTCTGCAATGATCACCTTAAAGAGCAACATTTGATAATATATTTTTTTTAAGCTAGATTGTATGTGGCAGATGTTTAATAGTCATCTGGATTCCTAACATTCGTTTTGAATCTTATTTCCATTTGTGTCTTCTATTCAGGATATTACAGATCGCTATACATACTTGTGAATCACAGGCTCCCTTCGAGTCTGGAGTACAGCGATGCTCCCTCTATCCCTCTGGCAAGCACACTTTTGGAGCACATCCTCAAACCCCTGCACTTTACTTACTCCTCCTGCACAACAGGCGCAAGGTACTGCACTTGAGTAAAATGACTATTTGAAATCAGGGCCTTTACACCAGTGGATGGAAATCTCAAGCATTTACCTGCCAATTTTAATTGGAACAGCCAAAATTATTAAGATATAGTTTGATAGAAGTATGACATGTTGCAAAATTTAATTTGCTGCTTTATGATGCATTTCTTTTCTTTGATTCCATTTGCTCAAGGTCAGAGACAAGGTCTCTTGGTCTGTAGAGAAAATATACAATCTGGCTGTTTTAGATTACACCAGTATTCATCCAGGGAATAACCCTTATAAAGTTCTCTACCACAAACACATTTTACTGCTTTTTGGCAATTATTTACAGGAAATTGCAGATGCTGCTGCTGCTTTACGTGTCACAGTGTCATACACAAAAACATGAAGAGCAGCTGCTCCAGAGCAAAAAGCTGAAGCACCGAGGTGGTGTTGCGAAGTCAGAAGGAAAATTTACCAAGCAAAAGGACATTCCAGAATAAATCAGCTACATTCACTGTTTTTGATATCTCCTTCTTTTAAAATTTTTTATTGAGTGGGGTCTCAAAATAATCAATTATTATTCAAAAGAGCCTAACAAAATAGATATTTTTAACAGACACAACCAGTGGTGACTGGTGTCTGGTGGTAAAATTGCTCATGATTAATCTTGGACTACAAGGTGTATTATCAGAATATATGAAACACAAACAGAATTAGCAGCTAAAACTGTGACAGATGTTGCACCTTCTGCAGAAGTTTCCAGGAGCAAAAGACTTGCTTAGTTTCCTGTGCAGTACTGCACTGATCGTTGTTATATGACCTCCAGGATAAGCAGAAAAGCAAATCTCCCTGACTGAAAATTGATAGTATCACAAATAAGTCAGTACGCTATATATTGATATGGATTCGCTGGGTGGCTTATCTTGACGTTACTGATGTTTGTAGGCTTCACAAATGACTGCTTTTGAAACGGAAAAAAGATTACTCGGCATTTATACAAAGGGAAAGTATTTTCCCCTAGTGAATTCTAACGATAACCTTCATTAAACAGATCATACAAACCACTATAGTTTTTTTGTCCCATCTAGTCAGCGGTGAAGCAGTAATTGCTTCAAACACCAATTTACAACAAGCCATAAAAGGCCCCCAGACTTGCTCGCTCGCCAGAGCACAGCCTATCAGGCTGTTTGCCCTCAGTTTGAGACATTCTTAATAACAAACGACAAGAATACTCCTTTTCTTCTTTGAAGAAAAGCAAGAGGGGAGTGAGAAAAACTTGTGTACACACTGACTCTAACAGCTAATTATCTGACTCGACCCACCAGATGTGTGTGACTGAGCCACACAAAGCAGCTCTGTTTGGAGAGACAATATTGGAGCAATCAGAACCCAAAAGAGCAGGATGATGTTAGAACGTCCCACCCTCAGCTAATTTCTTTATGAAACCACAACCTTTTTTCCCCCATATCAGTATTCATCTCTTTTGTTACTCATTAAATGTCTCTCTGTCTATCTGTCTAATCTTTGCTTTTATCTCACCTTTCAGGCAGTTTGTATTTGCAGCCTTTACCGAGGAGTTCATCTCGGCACCGTTTACCGAGCAGATCTTTCACTTCTTTATCCCGGCACTGTCGGACCTTCATCTTTCATTCCCATTTGAGGCCTTCCTGAGCTCCCTCCAGGCCACCATCGGCTCC
This sequence comes from Istiophorus platypterus, assembly GCA_016859345.1. Classification (NCBI taxonomy): domain Eukaryota; kingdom Metazoa; phylum Chordata; class Actinopteri; order Istiophoriformes; family Istiophoridae; genus Istiophorus; species Istiophorus platypterus. The sequence goes on from CM029125.1 coordinate 13,754,722, forward strand.
TCCTCAGAAGCACAGAGCCAGGCGCCTTGGCTGTTTTACTTTGTCCTCTCTGCAGGGGAGAACTGCTTAGGTTGGTGGAACAGTTTAGAAGTTTGCACGCTAGACTGTACACTCCCTTAAACACTGTGTAGTAGTGTGTTAATGGAATAAATACGACTCTTTTGAAGCATAAACTCCTAGGGAGAGTGATTCATAGAGACAGGAATATGATGGTATGTACATTAATGAAGACGAGTGTGTGTTGGCAGGCTCATTATCAGAGGAGGGTCTCCTGCTGTACCTCCGGGCTCTGCAGACGCTGCTGCCGCTGCTGCCAGTGTCAGAGAGCAGCACCAGGCCTGAGGTGAGCAGCGATTCGGAGGACGAGGATGATGCTGGCATCCATCCCCCACCCATGCAGGTATGATCCATTTACTTTGGCTGCTCATGTTATTAAACAGATCGGGTATTGATCGTCTAGAATATCTACAGGCCAAAAAAGAACGACTGCTTAAATTTCTCCATTTATAGTTAAAAGTTATGTGTCAGTCACACCCTCTTGTTAATTTAACCCGACTAATCCTAACTAGTTCCATGCAGCAATGAAGCTTTATAGAGAATTTGTGAAAATACACAATAGTATTAGATTGGTACTGATGTCTATAACAGGAGAGAGAAAGTTTAATTAGTCTATCCCTATGTCAAGGAAGAAATAATGATGAACCACATTCCTATTATAAAGTAAAATGCAGTCTGTCTTAATTTCTTCACTCTGTTACACAAACTTGCCAATCAGTAAGAGTAGCTTGGAAAATTCCTGTCATCATTCAAGTCTTTCAACCCTCACGTGTTTCCTTCTCTATCAGGATGACAGTCGGATATCTGTGCAGCTGATCACAGAGGAGTGTGTCCAAAAGCTGGACACCAAGCAGCAGACTAACGCTCTGCTCAACCTGGTGTGGAGGGATTCGGCCAGTGAGGAGGTTTTCACCATGATGGCATCCATCTGTCACACGCTTATGGTGCAGCATCGCCTCATGGTGCCAAAAGTCAGGTACAAATGCGCAAACCTGATTAAACTGATTTATTTAGGAATAACCTAAAACAGGACAGTATTTTTGGTATGTCATTTAGGTTTTCTCCTGCAGATGTTAAAATAGTATGTACATTCATCAAAAATAGCACAGACTATGACAAAGGTTCATCTCACTGTGAATCAAAAGATAACATGAAAATAAGTTTAAAGCCTTTTTTTCATTTTTATTTGATATCATAATATTTTACACATCTTGTCGAGATCAGTCTTGCATTTAGAGAGCTTGTTTACACACCCACCTGATTGAGAGGAAAACTGCGTCTTTATGTGTTTCCGCGCTGTAAGCAGTAATGTAAATAACGGCGAAGTGCGGCAGGCAGGCAGGCAGTTATCTGTGGCCTGCACCCACTGGCATTTACAACCGGAGGAGGAAGCGAAGGAAGCAGGGATGTCAGGGAAACTGTCAGTTTCTGATGAGGGCAATTACCCCTTCTCAGGTTGATTACATTAGGGCCAGGATGTCAGAGGTGGTGTGGGGGGTGGGGTGGGGGGTGCACTGACTGACGGGAGGTGATCCAGACTGAGCTTCATGGACAGTCAACCTGCTCTAGTTAATTATTAGTGGAGCCAGTAGCTGCCGGTTGATTTGTATTTGTGGGTGGGGTTGCGGATGTATAAAGATTCATCTCATGTTAGCGGCAGTGTCCTACGATATATCTATTTTGTTGTTACCACTTTGGAGAACCTAGTTTATCCCAAACCATGCATTTAAAGATAGATAAACAATAAATGGTATAAAGCTTGGGACATACAGCTATAGTGTGATGGTCAGCTAATAATTTTGCTTACAAATGCTTGACCAGAATTAAGAAGAATTTTCGCGTACCCCCCTCCTTCCCCCATTTCCCTTAATTTTTTACGGCCTCCTCCTTCCCTTCGCTTTTATCATAAATCCTGCCCTTCGTCTTCCATCATTATTGGATATCTGTACAAAATAATTAGCTCACTGAGAAAGATTAATCACTGCAGAAGTGGACGGGATAGCTTTACAAGAGGCTAAGGGGAGCAAATTGCATCCCGGCCTTGATTTACTGCTATTACAGCAAAAAAAAAAAAAAAAAAAAAGAGATGCTGGCCAGTCGTCCAGCCCGCCCAGCACACTGCCTTTTTAATAAATATGTAAAATGTCTCATGAAACTACACTCTGCCTTTATTTCAGAGGACATCTTAAAAGCTGCACAAGGATCCGGGACCAAAATTGAATTTTGATTGATTTTCTAATTCTACTCCGCCTCGTTTGTTCTACTGGGCTCGCTTTAATTTCATTTTAATTGTTTATTGTTGGATATTTGGTGTAATTTCACTTTAATCCTTTGGTTTCACTGGGTGTAGCACTCTGTTGCTAACGGGCTCAGTGTGATGATGGTGAGCGCAGATGAGCTTTGGTCCTTCATTTACTTTTTAGAGCTTGCTGTGATTTTTGTGTTGTCATGAGATAATCATGTCGACCATGTTAATACAAGAAAAACAAATTTTTATTTAGGCGGAAACTCAGTTGTTCAGTCTTTTATGGTATCAAATCTGACCCAAGCATGCTGTTTTTTATTTATTTTACTCTGCTGAACAGTTTCTTTCATTACTGCAAAATGAAATGATCCAGGCATGATTCATCAAGCTGCTTTTCTCACACACACACACACACACAGAAACACACACACAAACATGCAGTCGCAACCTCTTTTGATGTCTTGACTTTGTTTATTAGTGATTCATTCCATGATTGAAATGGAGGTTTGGGTTCTCTCAGGCCGTAAATCAGCATGTCAGCTGGCATTTAGTGCTTTGTTTCCCATTTCAATCAAACACCCGCATCACTTGTTATGAGCCCACGGCACTACTCCTTGCTTCTCTCCTGATCCTTGTAGTGCTGACAGATGGTATGTGCTTTACTCAGACCATTTTTCAAGCCATACCAAGGGTTGTGTGACACTCTGCTCCTGGAGCTCATTTCCATTTTGGGATTTTTGAATGGGCTTTGATAGATTGAACAGTGGGATGGGAATTTGAGCATTGACATTGAGATGAGAAAATTCAGCAAAGTGTAGGTTTCCCGTTTCTTGCTCTAGCGTCTTTTCTGTTTTTCGTCTCTTAGCTCTTTTTCCTCTGTTGACCTCTTCTCCTCTCTACAGTGAATACATGATGCTCCTATTAAAGGCAAGCATCCTTATAGGTGTCAGTACTGTCACTCTTCAGACAAGGGCCTATTATATGCAGGGGCACTTTATTTTGCCTTTTAGCTTACTTACCACATTATTGTCACCAGTACTTACCCTCTGTGTGAAGAGCTATGCAATTTAGGAGGATACACAAACACACACACACTAGAACAAAGAGCAGCTTCACACCTTGGTGCCATAGCCCGTTGAGTGTGGAGCGACTATAGCAAGGTATGTGGGCCCTCCTCAGTGTTATCATGTAATTCACTGTGAGTGTGGAAGTATGCTGGCGCTGTGGGGTCACAGCGAGGACCACGCTTCCCCTCCTCCCCTGTCCTCCATTGTCTTGCTCCCCTTGCCATTAAGTTAAATGGGCCTCTAGCAGGAAACCAGAGGGCTGTTTATGACCCGAGCTGGGCACCCTCGCCAGCAACTAGTTTACTAATGGAAGGTGCCTCGCCTAAATAAAGCTTAATGGCTCATTTAATCTCTTCTCAGCCCTCGCAAGGTATAAAAGCGGAGAGAAAGGCCAAGAAAATTCTTTGAGGAAAATGTTGGTTAATAGTGTCATTTATTTTTTTCAACCTTTTACTCGTGTCCTCTGGTGAACAGGGCAAAGTTAACAATCCTAACACAGCAGACAGACTGGCGGAAAGTGATTTTACTATTCTTCGCAGTGATTGTATCATCTGATTGAAATAGTTCTCTACCTCATTCTTTCTTTCTCAAATGAATTTTTTAACTTTAATGGGTCATATCTCTGTGTTTTTGTTCTCTGCAGACTTCTCTACAGTTTAGCTTTCAATGCACGTTTCCTGAGGCATCTCTGGCACCTGATAACTTCCATGACAACTAAAATGATCACTGGGTGAGCTTACCCAGTTCTGGTTATCGGCAAATGTGTTACCTTATCTCTGAGAAATTTTTTTACATATATGTGCTTGCATTCAGCATTTGTCTGGTTATGTACATATAGGTTATGCCCTGTACTAATTCTTCTTCTCTGTGTCCGCCCCCCAGCTCCATGGTGCCACTGCTACAGCTGATCTCGCGAGGTTCTCCCATGTCGTTTGAGGACTCGAACCGCATCATTCCACTCTTCTATCTCTTCAGCTCTCTCTTCAGCCACTCGCTTATCTCCGTGCATGATAGCGAGTTTTTTGGGCATGAAATGGAAGGTAGTAGACTTATCCATCTGTTTAACCTGATCTTACAAAAAATGTCCCTATCAGTGCCGTACGTTATATCTACTTTCAAAGCTTTGTTTGAAAAATGAATACATTGTCTGGGGATTGCAAGGTATCTCGTGTCTGATTGGGACACACCACTCACTGGTTATTGTTTGGACACATCCATCTATCATCTCCCGTTTCCCTCTATCTGGTGTTCTTAGTAAAATAATATATCGTCATTGACTGTTGCTCTCATCAGACGCATTCTGTCTTGCCGCCATGTAGATGTGAAAATCAATATCTGTAAAAGACAATGAATACATTATCCCTCTCAACAGGTCAGACACAGTCCTCCATGATGCCCTTCACACTGTCAGAGCTAGTGACTCTGTCTCGCTGTCTGAGAGATGCGTGTCTAGGAATCATCAAGCTGGCCTACCCTGAGACCAAAACAGAGCACAGAGAGGAGTATATGGCTGCCTTCCGCAGTGTGGGTGTCAAGACAAACACTGAGGTTCAGCAGCGTATCCAGACCGAACAGAAACGCTGGGTACAGCTCTTTAAGGTAAGATGTATAAAGCAACACATGTTACAGCTGAATGTACTTTCTTCCAGTTTTATTTAAAAAAAAAAGATCTTTTACATTCAAGCCTGGCATGCAACCAAATTCCTTTTTGTTTTTTTCAGTCCAATCTTGACATGGAAATTAGGTTAAAAATAATGGATCCTAAGATATTGAACCTGTTATTGACTAAAGGAAATTTAAGGCAGTTGATAATAAGCTAATCTAAATTTTAAACAAGTATTTATAGTTTAAACTTAATCCAAACATGGTGGCCAAATTTGTTGTCTCTTGTCCTCTTGCTCTCTTTGTTGTTTGCCTCACTCTCACTATTGTCTTTAAATACAGCGTGGGAAATCAAGTGAGAGGTGTCGAGAGAACTGCATTGCCACTGTGTGTATGCTTACTCTCCTACACACTTTGTCAACCTATACAAACACAGAGACGCTATACATTAGATGATTTGAAAATAAATTTATCAGAGTAGTGAGGTGGCAGTGGATTATAACACAGGGAATCCTCTTGCTTATGGTACTTGTTTAACCAATAAGAAGTACTTGAATGAAACTACTTTTCTAGGTAAAGTTGCATAGGGAAAGACATAAAATCTCAAATTTGGACCACTGCTTTAAGAATAAAATTGGGACCTCAGAATTTGACCTGTTTTAAATCTAAAAATTTTAGAATTAACCCTGTAGCACAGACCACATATTGTTTATCATTTTTTGTGTCTGCATAACTGCCTGCCAGTATTGGTGTCACCTTTTGGTAGAAATCATCCTACAATAAACATTAGTAGTGAGAATTGATCATGAAGAGGAGAAATTGAATCCCAATTCTTCTTGGCTAGGAGCATAAACTATGATATGTGGCACATTAACCTTAGGCTTAATTGTTGTGTAGCCAGTCTGTGCATTGAGGCAAAGTGACGTAATGCTTGCTTGTGTCAGTGGAAATCAAGCATGTATGCATGACCAGGCAAAGGCACATGGAGGTCATCCATTGGTTATTTACCAAGAGGAAATGAGGCAGAAGACGGCATTAACTTCATTCTCCTCAGCTCTTTTACTCATCCCACATCCCCTTTTCATTTCTCCTCTCCGTTCTTTATCAAGGAAACGGTAATTAAGCGACTTTGTTCTCAGCCGTTAGTCTCTGACAGAAGGATTTAAAAGTGAACACAAGCGTTCTGTGAAAGGTGGCAAATACACGGAGAGCATGTCAGGAATTTTCATAAAAGATCTGCTCAAAGGCCTCTTGTCAGCTAAAACGACCCATTAAAGAAGTGAGAAGCAGGAGAAATGCATTTTCCAAATTGAACGGTGGGATTTACAGTCGGTTTAACGCTGCTGACCCCTAACACGCTAATGTTTGGTTCGTGTCATCAGCCGTCCCTCCCCATCTTTTATCACCTCCATTGTCGAGCTATCTATTTAATTGAAAGAAGTTAATTGAATGAAAATGATCAACTAAGCTTGTATTAATATTGCTAATGGAACTTTCTTCTTGGCCATGTTTGGAGAACGATGTCACGCTGGAGTTTGGGAAAGGCCCATTAAGGCTTGCACTTAACCCGATGGGCTAATTAAGGAATGCTTATTCATTCCCAGAGTCAGGGGGTAGGCCTCCTCCAAACCCATTGCCACACGCCTTTTACAGCATTTTGCACTTGCCATTATTGCAGACTCTGGTTGCCTCCTGGGGTTTGGCTAAGATTGATTGTCACTCTATGAAAATGATGTACTTTAGAAAAGAAAATTTCGATTGAAATAATCTAGTTGGGGTATTATATGGAAATGGAGTGGCTGTAACCGTTATGGTAGACATAACAGTTCCCTTAATGAATTGTCATGTATTGGCACACCCGAGGTTATACAGTAGGTGTCTGAAAGAAAGTAGCCATGGCAACAGAAGAACCTTTTACATACAGTCCAAATAAGACCAACTTTATTAATACAAGGTCTTAAGTTCCAGTCCTGGAAGTCTGATTGAAATCCTAATGGGAAAATTGTTACTGATTTTTAACTGCGCCTGGTAGACATTGCTTATAAACACAAAAAAAGCCATTTATTTTTGTAGAGTACATTATCAATGATTTCATCACATATAGCAAATGACTTTTTATAGAAATGGCTCCGTGCATGTTAGAAAATGACAACTTTACATCAAGGTTGCAGGCCGGGCAACAGCCATGCTTTAATGTGCAGTGCCATGAACCACTGCTACTGTGTCTTTTGCATTCTCTGTCTGATGGCTGATGTCAGCAGACCTCAACGGTAATTAACAGGGCTGGACATTGAGGAACGGTGCAGGTCGTTTTTCTTTTATACTCCCCATAAATGGTGCACTAATGGCTGAATTCTCTAATTGCTTTTTTTTTTCTCTATAAGATAAGGCACCTCATCCTGTATACAAAGAAAAATCACAATCAGTCTCTACTCTGAAATGTACTTGAAACATACATTTTGCTGTGTGACAATGAATTGGATTGATTGGGGGATACAATTGACGGAGTTGGAGATGCGTGTATGTGTGTGCACACATCACATTGTGTGCCTGTTTGATCTACTACCCAGGTCATCACTAACTTGGTGAAGATGGTGAAAGCTCGGGACATTAGACGGCCTTTCTGTCCAGCAGGTCACTGGCTCTCTGAGGAGGTCAACATCCGAGCTGATAAGGTACTTTACTATTATCACAGCTGTTAAGATTTTGCCTTGCGGTTCATTGATGCATGTGATATTATGTCAAATTTTAGCCGTGTTGTGAAATGAAATACCTCTGAATATAGCACCTGATAATCTGCCATTGTATTTACAAAGTTACCCAGTAGGTGGTCATAGTGGTTAGTCTTTGAAAATTATTAAAATTATGGCTTTTTCTTATAATTTTTTAAAGTATTTCACAGGGAAACAGACCATAATATATGACAGAGTTAAATGAAGTTCATAAGAAATATGTAATACAAAAATATAAGTGAAACTGCAGCTGACTGACAAACTGAAGCTCATAAAAATATGTTTTCAGTGGTTATTTAAGATAAATCTAATTGCTAATAAAATTTCCTGTGGGAGTGTGTTCAAGAAGATCAGAGTCCTAGCAGCACCTTTAATTAGCTGTTTCGATAGATATATAAACAAAAGCTCTTGCATATATTCCAAGGTTGGTCTGATTTGCTAAACTGACCGGTCACTTGCGTCTCCAGGTCACCCAGTTGTACGTCCCCTCTGCGAGGCATGTGTGGAGAACAAGGAGGATGAGCCGCATCGGGCCACTTCAGTCAATGCTTGATGGTACAGTGATCTCTTTTAATGTCACAAGGGTGGAGTTCTATGAATAGCACATTACTTTTTGCATTCAAAAATGTCCTCTCATTTTTGTGTTCATCATCCAAAAAATGAATGAATTTGCTTAAGTTTAAAAAAGTAGAGTGGTTGTACATATTACTGTATCTCCATGTCTCATTGAACATTTACATTATTTCATCTAACTGACCTTTAAAGCTATCCTGCCCTTTAAAAAAATGGTCAGTTGTCATTGTCTTAGAATAGTCTATTATTTTATTTCTCTTGAACACGAACAACTTGAATCCAACCTGTTTTTCACAATGCTGTACTTAATGTATACCACAAAGTTTCTCCACTGGAAATGGACACAAATTTAGAATCATATAATGCTTATGTCAACTTGATACATTGCCCAGAAAATCATCCTAATTGCTGTGCAAAGTCACCTTCTCTGTGTTTGCCTCTCATATTCGATTGAGCTGTGCATTGGTATTATTTCCCCTAGGAAAAACTAGGAATCATCTCTATTAATTTCTGTCTGTTATAGACAGAAGGAAGAAGTTGAATTGTCCTTTGGTGTAGGACTAGCAAATCATGTTGCTGATAGATAAATCATTCTCCCTAAAAAAGTGATAGTTTACCTTTTTTAGCATGGAAAAATGACTTCTCGATTTCTTTCGCTGCACTTCACTGGGACAGCATAAAACCTCAGAAAAAGTCATTAACCTTCCCCTGTTTTAATGAATATATACTGCCACATTTTCTCTTCATTTACTCAATTAGGCGCTCAGAGAAAAACACACTGATGCAGGCAGGGTTTCATCTGGCTCGCTTCGAGCCAGGTCAGGTTTCTGTGAAGTATGGTGTGAAAACAAGCTGGTAACAATGTGCGTATGATCTTCCTAATGCCACTCAGAGACTGTATGGGATAAATTCAATTAGTGTGAAAGTACCTGATGAACTCAGCCACATCTGGTCCATGTGTTTGTCTTGCTTTTCTCATTTCCTTAAATGGACAGGCCCATGGCTGATGAATGAGCAATGTATTGACCACTCCGAGCCCATATTTCTCCTCAAAGATGGAAACCTGATGGGAAAATGCAGATCAGATTGACTAATTGAGCAGAATAATTGAGCTGCAGTGTACGCAAAGTGAGGAGGATGAAGAGTGGTTTAGCTATAGTGGCAGTTTTTTTGTGGGCTAAACAGTCCAAACCCTGAGTTTAATACAAAATAAACATCAGCTTAATGGAAATAGACCATCAGGTGGACCAGCACCTCACAGTTGGGTTAATTAAAAGGGTGTAGGATGGAAATGTCTTTAAGGGCAGGCCTGCACACAGTAAACTGGGGCTTAACTACAGAGTTGAGCACTGAGAATGGTGATGAAGACTTTTAGATGAGTGTTATACACAGAGAATGGTTGATGTTGGGAAGTATTTCTCCAGCTAAAGTTTCCCTAAGCAAGACCGTGCGTCTCTACCAGATTCAGTCTTGTCCACCTCTAGTTGACCCAAACCTGTGAACCCTGTGGAGGAGACAAAAGAATCTTTCTATGAGGCTAAAAATGTCACATAGTTATGATAAAGGCCCTGCACAGAAAACATATGTGGTACATACTGTATGCTCATCTCAGTTTCTCTTTATTATTATTATATTTTCCAGTTAATTAGAATATATTTTCAGATCAATTTTAGACAGTTGCAGCTTTTGTTGTCACAGTTAGTGCAGTATGGAGACAGTTTGCCACCCGCCTAACTCAAGTTCACAGTGGAAAAAAAGTGACATTTGCTTTGCATTGATAGATGGCAGTGATGGGGACAAAAAAATGCCTAATGCATCTAAATAACATAGATCTAAATGCATGGATAGTCTTTAAAGAATTTTCTCAAATAATTGAAGTTATACGGCTATAGCACAGAAGTAGCCGAAAGGATTTGGATATCTGGTGTAAAAAGACATTTTGAATTTATTTCTACAATATTAGGTGAAATGGTTAAGTACAAATGTTAAAATAAGATTATATAGCCCCAACTGCAATCAGGATTAGCAAATGTGGGAGGTGCAGAGGTGTCCCTCAAGGTGTAAGTAGATAGATCAGAGACAGGAGTTATTAATTGGTAGATCTAAAAAAGTATATAGTAAAACTAACCATAATTTACATTTTGGCCATAACATCCTGTATTTAGGTTGAAAACACGAAGAGAGAAGAATGACTTGACTGTGCATAATCAAGAAGAGCTAACATGTTGTACATTGTGTGTCTCTCTACAGTCGGTTCTGAGCCACCACAGCTGTCTGTGTCTGAAGAGAGACATTTAGCCATCCTCACAGAGCTCCCTTTCGTGGTTCCCTTTGAGGAGCGAGTCAAGGTACTGCACAGCTGTGTAAATAGATAATAAATACATATTTTATGTAATATTAGGTCTGTGGCGGTCTCCCCTGAATTCTGCTCTTGCTCTCAGTAAAGTGATGCTATCAATTACATGATGACATTTGGCATATTGAGCTTATAGTTAAGTCTATTTATGTGTATTTGATCAACCAGTCTGCTTTTCTGTTGCATTTTATACTCTTTCTCTCCTTTTTTCTGTCACTTTTCGCTGTGAACTACCAAAAAAAAATCCAAATGTGAGATCATCAAATAATAAGGATGAAGAAAATACAGCAAAAACCTATTGTCAGAATTAAACATTTTATAACTGAAAGGATGTGTCACTGACCCTGCCACTGGGTTTACATCTGTCTTGTAGATCTTTCAGAGGTTAATCTATGCTGACAAACGGGATGTGCAGGGGGACGGGCCATTCCCCGATGGCATCAATGTCACCATCAGACGCAACTACATCTATGAAGACGCTTACGATAAACTCTCTCCTGAAAATGGTACGGCTTGCATCACTACATTTGAAAAAAAAAGAAAAATAAAGAATATTATTTAGGGGTGCATGCAAATGTTGTGTTAAACGTGAGGTTGGCACACTCTGTCATTATGTCGTCTGGAAAATGTGCTGTAGCAGCTCTGTTATTTCCTACATTTATTACGAAATAACACAAGAGGAGAGGAAGCGCAGTGTAGTAAATGTTGACACTGTTACTGAAACTCTTGTTATGGTCTATAAAATCTTAATATGGAGGATCAAGTTTCCGGTTAGCATTAAAGATGAAGGTTAGCACTCTCCTTGTGCAGAGTATTGAATTTCGGTAAAGCATAATTGTGGTTCTGATTATTTTAATGGACCACATAAAAGCAGGATCAATTATTTTAAGTCACCTCTTTTGTGTTTGAATTTGAAAGGGCACTTCAGTGGGGGCAATCTGATTAAAAAGAGTAGTATGAGACCTGTGCTGAAGACATGATCTATATCATTTATGTGTCTATAAGTTATAGCTGCCCTGATTTATCACTGTACATTAATTATTCTGAAAGATGACCTCTTATAGAATTTGATTTGAATATTCCGAGGTCAAGAAAGTGCTTTCTTACAAAATGTTTGTTAGGGGAAAACAACATGAAAAAGTATATTTAAGATTCAGGATTTGCAATTTTTAAAACTTTCAACCATTTTCTTTGTTTTCAGGAAAAGTTTTCTCATTGGTAATCTTTATGTTTATGGTTTGTTTAGTTCAGCAAATGCATAAATAACCCAAATGTTAGTTGGAGAGGAATATGTGAGGGAAAAGCAAGTGGGAACTTGTAAGGGAATCTAATTATTACATTGTACTCCCTCTATCATTAACGCTCAATAGCTTACTCAGTAGTGACCAGTAAATTGAGAGTTTGGACATTAACTAATCATCGTCTTTGAGGTAATCATTGCCAGCTGACAGCATATAGCTGAGTGTTAGCAGAAAGTATAAATGTCATGTACACTACATTTTTCACTCCATTGTTGAATTTTTGAAGTCACTATATGTTGCAGCTAATAAAATATTTCATAATATATAAAATATTGGTTTCTACCAAGTTGAGATGACTTGTGTGTGGCAAACTAAGTAAATGCTGGACAAAAAACAGTAAAGTCATACTTACACAGCAGAAACCTATTTGTTTTTCTAGACCATCAATAAATTGTTAAAAATGGAGTATCTATTGATTCTTAAAAAAAAACAACTCAGGACTCTCAGAATTAGTTAAGAATTTACTGGGGAAACTTTGGAAAAGGAACCCTAAGATAAACTGTTCATTAACAATTACCTTTAGTATCTCAAGCCCGAGCGCTGAACTGTTTCAGTTCCCTCACTGCTTTCTGACTTGATTTTTCAAAGGGAAAAAATGAATGCAAAAAGAAATTAAGGAATGAAAATCAGAGACCTTTTGGAAGCTGTTAGTTACATTTATCAAGACAAAATACAGTCACAGTTTTCTGTGACCATGAACTTTATCGGACAATGTCTTGTTTATCTTTCTTTTCTTTTCGTATCTTCCCAAAATCCTCCTCATGCTCTGTGTCCTCATGTTAGAACCAGACCTGAAGAAAAGGATTCGAGTCCATCTGCTGAATGCTCATGGCCTGGATGAGGCGGGCATAGATGGTGGTGGCATCTTTCGGGAGTTCCTAAACGAACTCCTCAAGTCGGGCTTCAATCCAAACCAGGGTTTCTTCAAGACCACTAATGAAGGCCTGCTGTATCCCAGCCCCGCTGCAGAGATGCTAGTGGGAGACTCCTTCACAAGACACTACTACTTTCTAGGCAGGATCCTTGGAAAGGTGAGCATTTAAAGTAAAATCTAATGAAAATGATAGGGATGCCAGGCATATCCATATCGTAACATGAACCTCTGCATCCTTAAAACTATCCCTAAAAAGTATCAAAAGATACTTTTTCAAGAGAATTGTATCAAGTATGAAGAGAATTGCAAGATTAAGTCACAGACAGCCTTGACTTGATGATCAATACTTCAATTAGTATCACTTAAAGTAAGTGTCAAGGCTGCTCCCGCGGTCTAAATAAATTTAGAAGTTATTTTCTTTGGTGTTCCTCTAGAAACAGACAATGCTAAGAGAAATTGTTGACATTTGTTTCCTAAAAAGATTTCAGGTTTCGGTTTGAACTTAAACCCAGATCTCTTGCAAGCCTTAGTTTTTTTTAATTAGCCCTGTGCGTAATTTGTTGACAGCACTGTTTATCTGCCCCTTCCTTCTTCTGATGGCACTATTTATTAGAGCGTAATGTTTCTAAATCATCCTTAATGCATGTGGTAGTGATTGTTTATCAAGATGCCTTCCTTTTGGGGGGGCTATCATCTCAACCCGGGGAAGAATTACCTCATGACAAGCGGTCGCCTCTCAATTAGGGCTTCCATTAGCCGATGATTCCTACCTCTTGTTTGTGTAGTGATTGCATTTGACTGGCACTAAATCATTAGGCCCACGCAGACAGGACATAAATAAGCGTTCAAAGCATGTGGTAATAGCATTTTGATCTGTTTTACAGTCAAGAACATCCAGGTCTCTTCTCTCTTGCCACGGCCCGAGGCGGTCCGGTCCACTTATCAGAGCATTGAAATTCCTCCTCCTGCTCCTCTTCTTTTTCTGCTTCATCTCTGTATTCTGTGCAAGTGAGAAATGATCAATCTGCAGCTCCAAGCTCTCCAACCCCCACTCCCTCAATATTGTGCTACCATAGCTAATGGTTCAGGCAATTAGGTGGGGGGAAATTAATTTGAATTTGACTTTCAATTAACCCTACTTTAAGTTCCTCTTTCTCCATAAAAATGGACGTTTGAGTGGCCATCTGAGAGGTGTATTGATATTTGTTTAGTGCTGTTATTGCCTGGGTAAAAGGCAACCGTTTATACAGATTGGGATTGCATCACCGCTGCCGCAACGTGCACAGTGCACATTGCGGCTCAAAGGACACAGGAGATTAATATTGTTAATTAATGTCCGAGGCGTGCCATTGTTGCGGAGGTGATGTATTACAGGCAGGAGTGGCTTGTCTAGGGTACTCACTGAAATGGGATTGAACATCAGAATAGAGGCCGGTCATCATCCTTCTTCTTCACTTGTCCACCCAGCTGGCAAGGCTGAAAGATTTAAGCCACAAATGAGGAAATGCGGAAACAGGTTGCTTTGCTTTTGTGGTTCAAACTGTCCAGCCCTGAGTCTAAAAAGTTCATTTAATTGTGATGGGAGTGTTTACTTTGTCAAAATCATTTCCTAATATAATATGACCAGTGGGTGGTTCTCTAAGTGCTTCATTCGTCTCTCATTGGTAAAACCTCCAACCTCGTCAACAGTGGCCTTTCCACTCACTAAACTATGAGGGTGAAGAAAGTTTCATCCTCCTCCCTCCTTAAACGTTGTGCTTCTGCAAACTCTCTCCTGTCTGATCTCCAGCGACTGATGGTTCCCTTTAGAGGTGAGGTGAGGTTGGCATCTCTGATTGATAGAGATGCGTTTGAAAGGCATTATAATTTTATTGATTCTTAATGTTATAAATTAAGGAATTTATTTGGCAGCTAACAGAATGCACCTGCGGTGTTGTTGGCATTTATTCCACCTGATGGTGCCGCGATCTGTTTTAATTGCGTTGCCACTGCACTCACTTATATTAAAAGGCCTGGGCCATAATAATTAATTCTTTCCAGCCCAAGTCATTTTGGCACAATTTCTGGCAATAAACACTCATAAATAAAGTAAGTGGCACTGAAAAAAATAAGGCTACAGGTTTTTTCCATATATATATTGCTGCCTCTTCCCGGCACAAGTGTTATTGATAGGTTTCAAGGGGCCACACAGCGCATATGGTCGGAAATGAGCTTCGGGCCACGAGAGAAATACTAAGTGGATTATTTTGCATAAAAAATAGACAATGTTTGAAGTTTTGCAATTAACCTGTGTTTAGAAAATAGCTTTGATTTATGTGTGTGTGTGTGTTTAAGATGCATGCATTATGGAAATCCCTTGGATTTATAATCCATTTAGCTGATGTGGTCAGGGTTTTTAGTGCTATCATTTATAAAGACCTGTATATTTTAATGCCTCCAACAGGCTCTTTTTCGGACTATTCCAGTACATTAGCTTTGGGTTTTATGAGTTACCTGCCCGGCTGTGGTTCTTAATGGCATTTAAGGTCAAGGTGAGAATTGGCATTTATAAAGTTTGTGGTGGGTGAAACAGAAGCTTGTGTGTTTTAGAAGGATTGTGGTCTGTATTTTGCTCTCAGTCACTCTGATGTGACCAGATTTATTATCTTATCACTTGATTTTTGTTTTTTTAATATATAAGAATGGTAAGCAAATGTAATGTTGTATAATTTATGTTGTAATATGATTTTTGCATTTGTACTTGCTACCTGAAACAAGCCACAGTCCATTAAGTTATCTCGGTTATCTAATCATCATGTTTTATTCAATGACACCCAAACAATAAACAACTGCTGTGTTTAATGCTCACAGCATTTTACATTTATACCGAGCACCTGATGTTTGTGGGTGAATTTACAAAAATGGACACTGCTCCTTGTCCTGCCATTGTCCTCCAGTTAACATCTTCATTTCCCCACAGGCTCTGTATGAAAACATGTTGGTGGAGTTGCCCTTTGCCAGTTTCTTCTTGTCTAAACTTCTGGGAACCAGCGCAGATGTGGACATCCACCACCTGGCCTCGCTGGACCCAGAGATGTACCGCAACCTTCTCTTCCTCAAGAGCTACGAGGGTGACGTTGAAGAGCTGGGCCTCAACTTCACTGTGGTCAACAACGATCTGGGAGAGGCTCAGGTGAGGACAGGGTTGGATAGAGTTGATTCATTGATTCACACGTCCTTTTTTTTTCCACCCCTCTATCCTGGTCAGTAGCTCTCATTCAGCCATCTTTCCTTCCTCCTGTTTGGTTCCCCTTTGTGGCGTTAATAATTCATTTCCCTCCTGATGTACCACTTTTCAGCTCTTAGAGAGATAAAGCACGTTGCCACTGTCGCCCTAAGCTCTGCCGCAGTGTAAGGAACACAGCATCTCTGTTGACCATTCCCCCTGCATTTCCTCCAGAAATTATCTCAGAACACGCCTGACAGAAGCAACTAGCTGCTCTTAAGCACGTCTCCTCAAAAGGCTCAAGGCTTTGGAGACGAGCCGCCACCATCACACTGAGACTTGCACTCTACTCAGAGCCCTTGTTTGCTCAGGGCCTTAACGCGTCTTATTAGCTCTTCTCAAACAACACCTGAAATGGTTGAGTTACAATGTAGCCCTCCTGGTCGCAAATAAGGCCTCGCAAACACGATAGGAATAACAATTTGTGAAAGATTAGGCACACACCCGGGAGCAGTCTGCCCTGCATTTGCCCTCATGAGATAGCCAAAGTAAGCAAGATAACGACAGTAATTCTCTTACATTAGCACATAATCAGAATCCACTGTGGGTGAGAGAAACGGCAGAAAATGATTACCTGTCAGTGTAGAATCATGTGGTATGCGACATTCAGGGGATGGACAAAATAAGAGGAACACCTTACTGTCCATTATAAAACAATCTGCTTCAGTATTGCTTATCAATCAGGTTTTGATGAGACTACGTCAGAGAGGCGCTTATTCATGTCGGTGTCACCACAGTTACTCATTGCTGATATAATGTAATTGTTAGTCATATTAGGTTGACTTTTGGGAAAACTTCTCCTTGCAAGATGCTACAGATAACTGTGTGTAGCGTTGTGATGTTCGCCGCCAATAGCCGTTTTTCCCACTTTAAGATGCTTAATGTTGCTTTACCCCGCCCCTGGAAAGAAAAATTCTGTTATTAGATTTATGGTTTTTGTATTGGAATTTATAGGAAGTGGTCAAAATATAAAAATAAAAGATATGAAAAGTGAGTTAAAAGTTACTGAATCACTGTTGTAAGGTTAAGTCATTAAGTTTTTAAAACACAAGATCACATACGCTGAATGCAGGAAAACTGCAATGGAAAAGATGAACATTATATTTTGTCCTACCGTAGCTGCTATGATGTCATTATACACTCGGTTTTATGAACAGAGATGAGCACATCTTATCAAGTGCTAACTGCTCTAAAGCTAATGAAAAGAGAACCTGGGGCCAAATTGTATTGGACCAGATGTTCACTGGACATGCTATATTTAGAAACACTGAAATGCACTTAAACTCTCTTTCTTTCTCTCTCTCACACGCACACACACACACACACACACACACACACACACACACACACACACACACACACACACATACATACACAGATATCTAGCCATACCTTTAATCAGAGTGGTGTTGGATAATATTTAATTACCTTTCTGTGATTGAATTAAATCCACCTGAAACAGTTAAAGCCCTTCCATTGTTTGTTGGTAATCTGGCACCCAAAGCAGGCTCAGTGATATGCATAATGAAGTATGCAATATGGCTACCTATAAGTAATATCACTCTACAAGAGAGTGGATGATATGTTACATTTAAACAGAAAATTTAACATAAAATATTTAAATTAAAACTGTATGTGTGACTGTGTCTTTTTTGATCAAGGTGGTTGAACTGAAGCCAGGAGGCAAAGACATTCCTCTGACCACGGCAAACCGGATAGCCTACATCCATTTGGTAGCCGACTACAGACTCAACAAGCAGATCAGGCCTCACTGCCTGGCCTTCAGACAGGGCCTGGCCAATGTGGTCAACCTGGAGTGGCTGCGTATGTTTGACCAGCAGGAGATCCAGGTACCCGCACATGACAAGCAAAACTGCACGTAAACAAGGAGCACAATGACAAGTCACAGAAACTTGACTGTATGTTTTTCTGCTTATCAATAGGTGCTGATATCTGGGGCTCATGTACCAATTTGTCTTGATGACCTGAAAAAGTTCACAAACTACTCAGGTAGGAACTGATTCATCTTTTTATGAAGCTTACAAACTTAAAAAGTGACATTTAGTTACTATACATATATATGTTTTAATGATGAACAAATACACATCAGCATTGACAAGACTGGATAAAAGCAAATTCACAGAATAATAGATATTGTACAGATGATGTATTTATGAGTATGGGCTATATAATTTTTTTCCATCATCATCTCCTTCAGGTGGGTACTCAGCCACTCACCCTGTCATCCAGACCTTCTGGGAGGTGGTTGAAGGCTTCACAGACGAGGAAAAGCGCAAGCTGCTGAAGTTTGTCACAAGCTGCTCCAGACCACCACTGCTGGGCTTCAAGGTGAGTGTTTACCAGACTTGTACTTGAACTCTATCTATTTCCTCTCCACACACTTACCATGCAGACTGTGTACTGTCTGTATCCTTCATTATCGCCAAGTTTTCCAAGCCCCGCAGAAGGTAGTGTTCCTTCTTAATGGGCTTGTAATGAAAAAACCCAGACTGATAACAGCCCTAAGAATGATCATTTTCAAATTAGGCGGCGATAAGACTCAGCCATTGTAGCGAAGCCCTGACTCCACTTCCACTCCTGTTTTATAGTTCATGACCTTCCTTTGTTGAAGAACTCTTTCTGCAGCTGTGTGTGTGCCTGGGCTTGGTCTGCGATCTTGACTTGACAAATATTACCATTCAGAACTCGGTAGCAGATTGAACCTTTGACCTTTTGCCTTCCATGTGACTTAGCAGAAAGTAGCAATTTCCTGCTAAATGAACATACAAGGATTCTATATTCACCTGCTTCTAAACAATTTTTCTGCAGTGCTGAATCATTACTGCTAATCTCCTATTTCTGAAATGATTTCCTAATTGGAAACCATTTCACTTTCTTACTGACGTGATTTGTGGGACACTTAAGTAGTTTGCGATAGGGGGAAAAACATAAAGTGTTGCTCAGGGTCATTAAAGAATTTTTTATGTGTCTTACTCCGTCTAACCAGAAGCTGTAATCATCATATGATTGGTTTTAGTACTCTTCATGTCCGTCATTAGATAAGAAAACCTAAATTATATTCAGCAGAGCGAGGGCACAAACCCTTCTTAAAATCTTTTGTAGCCACTTTTCTTGATGTTTAAGAATTGCCTTCCCTCTTCATGTAATCTATTCGACTTGGCTAGAGTGTGGATGCTCCCCTCCCTCCATTCCTCCCCCCTTGTCTCTTCACCAGGGCTGGATGTGCTGGATGTGCTGGATGGGCTGGACGGTAATATGTGGGGGGGAGCGGCCCCTGACCTGGCCCTCAGCCTGAGCCAGCTAAGCCTTAATTAGCTGTCGTGAAACAGCCCAGGATTCATTAGAGGAGAAATAGCTCTGTCAGGAGAAGCCATTTAAAAAAGATGATGGAAACTCTCTTTTTTTTTTCAAAATGATAGCTGTGGTAATGACACTTTCTCAATAAGCAACGATAGTTTAATACGGTAATTGTCAGAAAAATGGGGTCATTACGGCTAAGCCCCTGAAGAGCCATTTAATCGGGCGAGTATGGCCACTGAACCATATACACTAACTTTAAATAGCAGGATGAAATCAGTCTGGAGGATCTTTTTCGTTGGCCTGTTCTTGTGATGGAAGCATCAGTGTCACGATCAGCAGATGAGGTGGTGTCATCACAAGGCGGCTTGATTTAAAAAAATGCCAGATAGACAACATGAAATGATCATTCCTATGGCATCTCATCCAAAGGTCAAACTGCTGGCTGATTCCCCACTCAGTACCTTTCAAGCACTAAGCTGCTTTCCTAAATTTATACTTTCATTGTATTAGCTTAGCGCTTAATGTCTCTCTTTTTAACATTTATCCCCTTGTGGAATTTGACATTTATTGCTTAAACAGTATTGCTTTGGACATTGTGATCATCAGTGATGGGTTGATTCATGTCTCACTTTTCCTTATGTCTTTAAACACCTCCTGATGACCAATTTTCTCTTGAGGTTTAATGTGTAATTACAGCCAATTTTTCCATGTGCGTATTAACGATGTACTGATGCACACAGGAGCTTTACCCGGCCTTCTGCATCCACAACGGCGGCACCGACCTGGAACGTCTGCCCACCGCCAGCACCTGCATGAACCTGCTCAAGCTCCCGGAGTTCTGCGACCAGCACCTGATGAGGAACAAGCTGCTGTATGCCATCGAATCCTCTGCTGGGTTTGAGCTGAGCTGAGGAGGGTTGAAGGCTTCTCTGTCCCTGCATCCATGGACTTGATGCCACGGAAAAAGGCCGGAGACAGAAAAAAAAAAAAGAAGAGGGAAATCAAATGATGCACTGACCTGCCTGATTTACAGTGTGTTTATGTGTGGTTGTGTGTGTGTGTGCGTGCCAAGTTAAAGGGTGAGGGGACGTCAACCACAGACTGAATAGAAATTGGGTGCAAGGATGAACTGGGGTAGGAAGCCTTTTTTTTTTTAATCCTTTTTGCTTTTAAGTAATTTAAATGTTAATTCACTTGTCAGAACACTTGAGAAGAATAGCGATACAGTTGAGTTTTGCAGGAAATGTTATGTGATGAAATAAAAAACAAGAAAAAAGCAGTAGCAACTGCTCTCTTCTGTAGTCTAACATGAATGGACAGTTATTTTTCACCAAAGATTAAGTGGCATCATATTAAAAAAGGCAATATAAGGACAGAGGGACAGACAATAGGACTCTAAAGCCACCTTGTGGTGAGCCAAGGGCTTCAGAGGTGGAGGAGCATTTGTGTATAGCTATCGTGTATTTCCACATAGAGGTCATCAAAACTCCAGTTTTTGTGATATCCAAATGATAATTATCACTAGTAATAACTATCATGCCCAATAACCATGCCGTTATGTGTGAACAAGCCGTCTGAAGTGTGGAATTGACATATTGCTGGACTACGTTGGGGGAGAGTATTATATGATAATGGTTTTGTGAATATGTACATGTTTACAACTACTCTTGTATTATTCATTTATTCAGTATTTGTACAGGTTTGTTTTTCTTTCCTTTGTGTGGTGAATGGAGGCCTCATGTTTTCACACATGCTCGCTAAGGTGAACAATCTCCCTGGTCAGCGCCTGAAAGTTTGCTCGTAGGGAGCAACTATGTCCCAGTGATAAGGCTTATATATGATCAGTGTACCAACAGGGTGAAAAAAAGAGTGTATGAAAATGAATAAACCCACTTTTCTTTTTGCATTTTCTTTTCGTAAGGGTCTTTTTTTGTTGCCTGTAATTTACAGTGATGACCAAGACATAAAACGGTGCTTTGGGAAAATCTCCTCCTGAGTTTTATGGCCTCTGACATATAATTAAAGAAACATCCAGTTAAGAAACACTGAGCAGAACTATTCTGGCCTTGAGATGCATTATCGGGCTGAGCACAAATTAAGATTGTGTGCATTTGTCATAAATCTACCTGCCCTCTGATGTACTGCAGCCCGGGAAAATATCCATCCCTCTTTGGACCGAGTCCATCTCTCCATCCCGTCCTCTCTGCTGAAATGGCCAACTTGCTGTCCCTTCTTCTCTGCACAGAGCCCGAACTCTGCACATCTGCTGGGCCAGGGAGCTCAAAGTGGTAATTGAGTCTTAAAAACCAGACTTGTCATTGAAATGAGGGATTCATCTCAATTACTATGAGATTTATTTAAGACTATTACCCTGTGATGGATTATAACTGACAAACTTAATGCAGGATGTTATGAATCATCCTCAGTGTGTAATATACTTTAGCTTGCTCAGAGGCCTTTTAAAGGCTAATTGAAGCTTTTAGTCTTGTTTATCTTGCCGCAGGGTGAGAGAAACATCAAAACTCACTTGAGGGTGATTGGATATTGTAGCCTACTTTGCACAATAATACTCTAAAAGTGCTGTCAACAAGGAAGGCCTGCAAACCATGCACTAAATCAGATGAATGTGAGCCCAACATGGAGGCTTTTCTGACACGTTATTCATAACTGAACTAGTAGTTCAACAAATACTGAGCAAAAGTTACAGTCATACCTGCAGGTACTACCCTTAGTAGAGAACCTTCTACCCCTCACAGTTCACCTTTCGTTATCACAGATTACCATCTAGTGGCTAACAATTGGTACTGCATGGTTGACATTTATAGACCTGTGTCTATTATATCTGCAGGCCAGTTCATGTCAAATCAGCCACTTTCATTTGCCAGTGCCATCTTCTATTAAATGACACACAGTAAATTACAGCTCATCTTGTTATTGAGCCTCTGGAAATGTTTCAAAGATGCATAATTGTTACACTTAGGCTGCCTGGTTTCAACAGAAAATGGAGAAAAAGAGTTTGATCAAATGCGGTTCTACAAACAAAAAGGAATGTCAGACCGCAGGTTTATTAGCAGCGCATTAAGACAGAATTATGTGTGACAGTGCTGCCTTATGAGCATACTTCCTGCTTGTCTCAACACGAACAGGGATAGGCCGGCCTTGTTTCTAGGGTTGAAAAACATCCACGTTAGCAGTTTACATTGTTTGGCCTATTTTACAGTTGACTGCCAAGAGTTGTTATTGTCTCATTTTTCCAACCTTCCCGCTTTGTAGCTTATCAAGTACAATTCAGTCTGTTGCCATAAAAAAATTAAAGAAAGGCATAAAAGTCTCTGTTGAAACTTTAAGAGACAGCTATTGACTGTATGATATACAATGACCTGTGCATGTTATCTATTTCTGTGATTCCACCTGCTCATTGAGACTAATTAGATACTTACTGGTCATAATGTCCATTATAATTAATAGCCATTTCATTTCAATTTCATTGGGTCTTCCGCAGATGGCAAGAGCTCCTGTCGGCTTTAACTGCAAGAACGACCTTCATTTTCCATTTAGTCTGTAATCTCGGACTCAACTCCATTCCAAACCGCAATATAATTCATTATTTCATCTGTCTTCTCTGTCTTTGGGTTATGATGAGATCAGAACACTGATTTTTTTTTTTTTCTCTCTTCAATCTTCTGTCTTTGCCCAATTTTTTGAGCTGTAAAAATTTTGCAGTGTGTTAAAACTTTTGGCCTACTTGGCTTACATAATACAAAACTACAGACATAATAAGTAATCATCAATCAATCTATTAATCTGTTTATCAGTGTTATATGTTTCTCTTCACTTAGTATCTCCTAAGTTGGACATAAAAGTTTGATCAAACAGTCCTAACTTCAATTTTTGACTTTTTTTTTTTTAAATGCAAATTGACTAAGGTTTTGACACACTATGCCAACTTTAAAGAACAAAAGCTAATCAGTTCACATCATCCGTTGAAGGTAAAGGCCGTACACACGGGCCTCATGTGGTTAATATTTTTGAAGAGATCTTCTTAGGTTTCTGTATCTGTGTCCTGGAGCCAGTTTCACAAATATATCTTAGACTGCTATTTGGTGTTGGGCCAGTCTTTATTTAGCCCCTAGAATAGTCTAATGCAAATCATGCAGTTTTCCAAAATATAGAGATGGACTTATTTTAAACCTAGAAAAAAAAAAAAAGACCCTATCCCTGGGCCACGTTTCCATGGTAACAAAAAAAGTGGAAAACTTAATTTGCGGTTTGCTAATGATGTTGTGGAGGGAGACCATGCTTGCTTTAAGATCTCTCTTACCCTCCTGACCATTTTTTATTAGATATGGATGACCTCGGATAAAGGGCCTTTTTGCACAGAGGACATTTTGACTTGTCTTAGTAGGAAAAGCAAAGGGGTCAACATCCCATCTTGAACCTGAGCACAGGTCTAATCAGTCACTATAAAGAAGGTCTATAGAAAGTCAGTATTACATGTTATTATGTGGCTTTTTGTCCTAGCGGGTCAAAATTATGAAAGAGCCATTTAAGTCACTTCTATAGAGACATTTTTCACTCACTATGAGAACTTTCTATAATTTCACATGCACAGGTCACCCGTTTCCCACACTACACGACAGATGGCGTAGTAGGCGCTTTTTACCCCCCTGGTCTCAGCACCTGCATGTTGCGTGACAGAGAAAAACAAAAAAACACGTTAATCAGCCTTAATTTCTTCGTCTGTTGCAAAAAATACCCCAGATGCACGACAGACCTCACGACTCGGCCCATGCACGGTGCACACACGGGGGGCGTCCGCTCCCGGGGTCCGCCGGAGCGCTACCGCGGAGGAGCGCCGCCGTAGACGCCAGCGGGCTCGGTGCGTTCACGTACGTCTCCTGAAATCCGAGCTCGAACGACGTTTCCCTGTAGACCCAGATATGACAAACGTCGTTGTCGTTTCTGATGACATCCTGTTCAAGTGCAGCCTTTTAAAACGAACCAAACTGTAAAATGATTTCCTTTAATGTATAATGTGTGACCGGACCCATCGTTTTGGGCGCTGTGGATTTTGAGCGGGTCAGTGAAGGAGACACTGTATGTGGATTTATATATATATATATATATATATATATATATATATATATATATATATATAAATGCATATATAAATGCATATATATATACACACACAAACACGACGTGGAGCTCAATGACACAGGGGACCTATATTAGACTTTGGCCACAGCGGAGTGTAGTTGATATTTTGTTTGCTGGCTTTGGGCTTTTCCTTTAAATCGTTAAGAAAAATAAACACAGTTCCACTAAACGTATCCTTTAGAGTAATCCACAGCTTCTTAAGCCTCATACAACTTTTGTGCTCCAATTTTTTTTTATTTATTTCCTTTCGATCTAGCCCTGCTTGAGAGAGTAACCCCCCCCCCCTCCTTGGTAGCGGCGATCCTACGATATCCGACACCGCGAAGGCATCATCGGCGGCGGCGGCGGCGGCGGGCCAGTCGATGTCAGCGGCCGAAAACCAACCACCGGCGGCGACTGCAGTCAACGCACAGTTTCCGCACTCGGGCGAAGACGGCGGCGGTAGAGGCAGAGGCGCCCGCAGCAAAGGTTTTTTTATTACCAAACAGGTAAAGACGAAGCCCGGGGGTGAGCGGGAAAGGTGGAAAAGCGGGGGCGACGGCGAGGGTCGCCGGCGTCGATGCGCTTGAATATTCGCTGGGAAAAGTGCGTTCGGCCGCGTTTACCGTCGTCGTGGATTCAAATACATGCGTGTGTGTGTGTGTGTGTGTGTGGGGGGGGGGATGCTGTGGTGTCTCTACCTGACGCCCCCAACCCGCGCTATCACCGGTATCACACATAGAATATTATTATCATCATCATTATTATTATTATTATTGTGCCTCAGGTGTGCGGAGTCGGTGCGTGAAATTAGCCGCCGATGTCGGAGACAGTCCGAAAACCTCGACAAGATTTAACGAGCGGAGTTCGGCGCCCACGCGTAGCTTTAGCCATCCTAACCCGAATAACCATGGTTTTTAGCTACGGCTAGCGACGGCGCTAGCTTAAAAAAAAATATATCCCGTTTTGTCAACCGTGAGAGTTTCTGTCGGGTGAAATTAATATCAGAAATGTTTTCTTTTTGTTTTCTTCTTTCACCAGTCGGAACATAGCGAGTAAGAAGTCTGACGATACGAGAATACCGGCGCAATAGTAAAGTTACGAGATGAATATTTACTTTTAAGAGGTGTTTTCAATCGGTTGTGTAGCCCGATTGCTGTTTTATCAACATCCTCACGTCGGACGTTAACTCGTCTAAAATACAAATGTTAAATCGGCTTTTAAGGCTTTTCTGGAAGTTTTCTTTTTGATCTAATCTGGCTTCAGATCGGTCTGTTGATTTTTTAGCTTCCAGGATGGGCGAAGAAACGCTACTCGAGAGAGTTAGAAAACTCCTTTTCACCCTTTCACCTTTTCCATTTACCTCAATTTAGATTAGAGAGTTTTGTTTTCGCCAGCTGTTGCCATTGGTTACACGGGCCCCGGAGGGAGGAAGTACCGCAGGGATCAGGTTCGGGACGTATCACTTCACTAACTAATATTATATTTGCCAGCGTTATGAAAAAACATAGAAAAACACCGCTTTTATTTAATGGATTAGTAGCAGCAAAAAAAACCAAAATGCAAATTTCAGAAGAAGCAAACCTTGCACGTACACCATGAGGCTGTAGCCCATCAGTTAATCATTAAGTTTACTGACTCAATTAACCTCCAACAGTTTTGTGAGGATCATATTTTGGGCCCTTTGAAAGCAAAAGTAATCTAGAGATTATCTGACGCTGGGAATTATGGTTAGCTGCAGGCCACATTGAGGCTGTAAAACGAAACTTTGTTATTTCCTCTTGATAATCGCCCAAACCATTTGATTGTAATCATTTTAAATGTATTAATCTATGTGATAATCAGACAGTGCAGCATGAATACAATAGGGAAAATGATTATAACTAGGTAGCTGGTTTAGGTTATATTAAATGTCTAGTTTGCATTTACCTCGGGCAATGCAAACAAGGTAGTATTTCCTGCCAGAGTTATAAGTACCCTACACAGGTTAGAAGGTTTTACAAAGATTTAACATGCTTGAATTTTGCCACTCGATTCTGGAGACTAACCAGTTTGGACACTTTTTGTAAAATTACTAACTCAGATTAAAGTTGTGGTATTGCTATCTATATGAGGTCTGGGTAAAGCAGGCTACATTACTGAGCTAACAAGCTAGTCTAGTGAGACAAGCACTTAGTTTGGTATTGGTAGTTTTTGATTGTTTGGAACAGTATTTTGTTTGATGGAACCCTTTTGGAGATTTCATGTTCTAAACCAGAGTTTTACAGATGAACTGTTGTTTGGTTTTGAAATTCCAGTTATTTGGGAATTGCAGCCTTATCTGTTATGCAAAACAAGGACACCTGAAGCTATTGTTGCTTTATGCTTTATTTAATGTCATTAGTCTTTAAACTTCAATATAGAATCTGCAGCCTTTCTATTTTCAAGTGTTTACTGATGAATTCCAGGATATTTGTGTCCTGGTTATCTATTAAATACAGGCATTACCCATATAGACATGGTCGATCCTTGTGCTATAGTCAGCTCTAAATATTATGTTCCTTAAATTCATCAAATCTCTTTAATATAGCCTTAACATGTGCCGACTTTTAAAGCAGTTATTTCAAAACCCAGGCTTTTCAATAAAAGACTGGTCAGTTTGCACATATTCCCCCAAGGTGTAAATATCCAACACATTCAAATTTGTGAATGGTCCCCTTGTCCAAGAAGAAAAGGCGCTCTGCTATTTACAGTAGATGATATTTTCTCAGTATGATGGCCTTTCAGAATATATTTACACAAATAAGAGTGAAGAGAAAAATCCAGAGAACACTCACTTGCGCTGCTGATCATGTGCACACTCTGTAGTGTTTGAAGCACAAACACTTGTTGCTATGATCGCTTCAGGTAAGGCACAAGCTTATTATTGCATTGTGTTTAGCCATCATCTTTGCCTCTGGTCTGTCAGCCTAGATTTGTGTAAGGTGTTTGTTTCTAGCTGCTCAGAGCCTGTTCTGTCTGGTGCTCTTGTCTTGTTAATGTCAGATGTGTAGTTGTGTTTGAATCCTCTTGACACTGACATACCTACTCCAGCTAAGTTTTTTGATTGCAGAGTAAAAGTCTGTGGGGGAGAATTGGGCCTCAAAGAAAAGGGAACTAATTTGCAATTGTGGACAGTCACCATTTGTTTTTCTGGAGCTGTCAAAGACAGAATTTGAAGTACTGAAGTCTAATCAGAGATTTTAATCATCAGCGGTGCTTTCTAGGTAATTGACTTGGGAGTTGTGTGCAGATGGATGGACCATTAAAGCTTTTACAAGACAGATGTATCTTTATGAACACATGATACAAACCAAAATATTGATTAGAGTATGCAATTTCAACAGCTGTGATTTTTAGAGAAATTGCAGTCAGGCATTGTAGGCTTGCAATCCTGATTTTCGTCATATGGCAACAAGTTTCCGGTGAAAAGTCTGATCCGATGTAAATTTTGATTATATATTTGTTTATTTTCTCCTAAATAATATAGCCACTCGGTGCATGCTTAACATTCAATAGGCCTACGTCAAAATGAGCTGAGCTCCTTAGTTACTCAGTTATTGTGTATGTTGACAGATATGAGAAAAGAAATTAAATGTTAAATTGTTCTGCAATTATATATATGTTTTTTGACACTTATTTCTCTTCTTATAAGTTTAAAGTATTTCTGATGTATTTTCATTTTTAATTTATAGGTATTATTTATAATAGATTTCCAGTAAAGTTTAGTGAGTGAGTAAGTAAAGGGAGTAAAGTTTGGTAAGTGTTGCTCAAAACTTTAACATTAAAGTTTATTGTTTAACTGTAAAATATACTGTACTCCTGTCTGTATGATGTATAATCACATGATAATAGATCCTTTGGTCAAATGTGTTTCGAATGTGGATGAAAACGTGTTCTAACTTGTTCATCAAGTCTCTAGTCAGGACAAGTATTGATGCACTATAATGGTATTTTCCCAAATTATTATTGATTATTCATACACTCTGACCAAAAATTGACCAAATGAATTTCTGTATGTAAAATGTTTTTCCCAGATGCCACATAAAATTTTCAAAAGACAGTCCAGATAAATTAGTAGGCACTACATAAAACAGCCTAACATCTTTGCATTCCTGACTTTACCCTTGTTTCCGGTGATTCACCAGTGGAAGAATTTGACTTTTTAGTCATCAACACAACTCATACGCTTTCCCTTTGGCAGCCTTCTTTTTAAATCATTGAATAATCCCTTCTTAATCTATCCATCGATTTTGGAGTTGTATCCATCTCCCACTGTTCTGGGAATCCCCAGATTCAAATGCAGCTGGGTGATAGTTTGGCGTTGGGGCTGATATCCAAACCACCTCAGCTGGTTCTTATCAAACATAGGAGAAGCAGCTTGTCAGACTCAGGTCTTCACCCCATCACTTACTAGAGAATAAGACCATCTGCCCTGTGGAGAGGTTTGATTTTGGCTGCCTATAGGTGCTGTCACATTCATAGGGTGTGAGCTGGTGTCCATATATCAAGTGCTTTGTGAATCATTTTTGTCAAGGTAATGTCAAAAAGTTGTGTACAAATGCTGAACCAAGGAGACATGTTCAAACAACTTTAAAAAGAATTTAATGGTATATTCAAATTACTATCATACTAGAAAAGGAAAAAAAGAACTTTCTGACCTGCTAGCTCTTTATCCGCAACAAAACATGACAGTAATAAATTAATTATTACTGTTATGTGCTCTTAAAAATAAACTTGGGAAAACCACTAGATGTTCAGATGGTTATGGGAACAGATGATCCCACATGTATGAAGTAAATTAGCTAAAGACTGGTCAGGGGTTTGTTGCACAGCACAAATCCATTGATAAAATAATGGTAAAATAGGCAAAAACATTGTTTCTTATACTGTACTCTAATTATCTTTGTTTTTGTTAACTTAATTAAATAACAGCTTTTCATTTGGCTTCTACAAGTATTAATTTCAGGAAAATGGAAAATATAATTATTGTCTGCCTCTTTTGTGAGCTGACAACAAGTATAGCCATCACCTCTGGTTCACTGAGGGATCATGGGATTGACTGACCCACATCTGTTTCTCACTCTCAGGCATGGGTCACGCCGAACAGAGCAGGAATCCATCAGATCTGAGTTAACCATAATGCTACCACTAGGCATAAATCTGCACATGCATGCATGAATACACATACATATACAAACTGCACAGTTCCAGGAGTAACCACATCTCTAGCAGGCACTAGTGTCCATTAAATCCCAGCTGCTGGAGGGAACTGGTAACGGGTGAGTGGATCAGTAGTGACTGAACTGAAGGGGATAAAAGAAGATACATTTAATATGATGAGTCAGAATATTGGGCTGGTTTTTAGAAAAACCCAGAGGAAAATGATAACTTTCTGGGTCATATCTCCAAATATTTAAATTATGGTTTATATGAGGATATATATAGAGAGAGAGAGTGGAAAGTAATAAGAATTATTTTAAGAATGATTTCAAATTAGTAAAATGGGGAATTGAAAGCAAAAGAGAGAGTGGATAATGAGGCTTCAAAGGGAAAGGCTGTCATGAGTTTACTGTCTGTTGTGTCAACTGGGAGTCACTCATTGGCACTGCCATGTGCCAAACACCCCAACCCCCACATGCTCATAACACACACAAACACAATCTAACTGCAAAGGCCACAGGTTATAAATAGCAAACAAACAGGACACAGTGGACTCCCGCTGTAAGTAGTCTGCACTGGTCTGTATATCTTTTTTTGTATGATAGTTAAGATATCAATCAATAATTAATGTTTGGTCCTGGGTTTTTTAGGCATTGTATTCATTTTTAACTTGGCCTGCTGCAGTCTGATATATGATTTTTATATGATTTTTGTATGATTTTATCAGGTTTGGTCTAAACAGAGAATCTGAATAGGCTTACATCCAAACACATCTTATTGATTTCCCCCACACTCTGTCATATAGCTACAGATTTTATAGCTTAGTTCCAACCAAGTAAGATATTAAAAAAACCCCTAATATTTAGAAATGAGGTCCCTTTGACCTGTGGGTTCAAGATTTGAATGCAACCTGACAGAACAAAATGACATGTTTTCCCTTTTTTAAATGATGAAAAAAGGGAAAACTCCAAAAGATTAACTGTTAAACTCTGTAGCTTTAATCAGAGAGAAGAAGCAGAGCTTCCACTTAGCAGATGGTTAAGTATATGTTTATCAAGATCAAGACTCAGTATATGGCAGCTGTAATTATTATTTCTTATATACTGTTATTATTATTATACACCAACCCAGCTGTGGAAGGACTGAAGGAGAGATGTTGAGCAGATGAACCTGCTGATAAAATGTTGATGCAGGTTATTTGCTGTGTGATGTAGTGTTGAAAATATCCAGGGCTAAAAGTATATGACTTGAGTATCTTCTGATAATTTTTCATCAGACCTGTTCAGTCTTGTTTTTGAGAGTCTGGGATTCATAACTTCAGCATTAGATCATTAAAGAAATACTTCGTGTTCTTTATAGCTATATCCAAAATTCAAAAGAAAAAAACGATTCACATTTTCTCCCCACTTTCAGCCTCAGGGTAAGAGATGAACACCCACTTATTATGTAATTTTGCTTGGCTTGTATTAGTGTATCTGACCCCCCCCCCCAAACTCTATTTCAGTGCAGTTGATTACATTGTTGGGTATTGCCACCCTGTTTAATGCCATTGCCCCTCCCTTCCCTTACAAATTTAGTCCTCTGATGTGGAGGGGAGATATTGTATCCGTCACACATGGCTACGCTCAGATGAAGTTTGTTGGGCTTTATCTCTCCAGGCTAACATGTCTTAACAGAACTCAACTTTCTTTTCCACAGAGGTAACATAGAGGACCCTCACACAGGACAGCACCCGCAAACACACACAGACAGAGCCATGGTGGAATACTACCAGATATTAGGAGTCCAGAAAAATGCAACGCAAGAGGACATCAAAAAAGCGTAAGTGGCCCTGAGTGTTTTCTTCCTCATTTTCCCGCTGGTATTATCATTGAATGTCATCTACTTAGAGTGGTGTAATAGGTTAATTATATCCACCTCCAGCTGTATAAACTGACACAAGGAGAAAGAGCAGAAAGACTGCAATGCAGAAAGTTTCCACTCGTCTTCTTTTAACCTTGCCACTGTCAATTACCTTCCCCCCCATGTTCAGCCACCACTCTCATTCAAACCACTGAACAGGGCAGTTCCCTTTAATTACGTTTGTTCACGTTTTCTTACTAACACATTTTGTTGCATCACATGAAGAGTATTCCATGAATAGAAGTGTCTATTTAAACGCAACTAGCCTGTGTGAAATTAGGCATGGGCACCAGAGGACATTAAAAGTTATTTTGGGTAATGCAGAAAATCATTAAGTAAAGTAAAAGCATGTGAGAGTATCAAATTTGCCAAGAATGCAGATTAGATAGAAAGCAAATGCTAAGTCTGCTATTGCTGTGGACTTAGTTGCTTGCTGCCAAAATCAAATGTTATCTAGACTAATACCAATCAGTAAGTCCTGTCTCTATAGCCGTAGCTCTTTCCTATTGATCTGTGATTGAAATATTGGTCATGCTAACAGTTTAGCCCTAATGAGAGTAATGTCTGTGTGTCAACTTCTCCACCACTTTGGTCCTGAGTGAAAGATATCCACAACTGTTGAATGGGTTGCAATGAAATTTGTAAAAAAAACATATTAATCTTCCCCTCAGAATAATTTGTAATAGCTTTGGTGATCCCTTAACTTTATCAAGTGCCAACATATGGTA
Source organism: Istiophorus platypterus (assembly GCA_016859345.1). Taxonomy (NCBI): domain Eukaryota; kingdom Metazoa; phylum Chordata; class Actinopteri; order Istiophoriformes; family Istiophoridae; genus Istiophorus; species Istiophorus platypterus. Next base: position 13,787,065 of record CM029125.1, read on the forward strand.
AAATTCTGAATTTGTCCGACATTAATTTATGACCAAATACCTGCAAAAGTAATTTCCATCAGCCTCAAGTGTTATTTGTATTTAATGCTAATTAGCCAATTGTAGCATGGTAACCTCACCAAATTATGATGATGAACATTAGAGCCTGGTTAATAAATCAGCCGAGTGTAGCTCATTACAGGTATTGGTGCTGACATATATGTCAGCTGCTAAACGAAAAGAAATTTAAGTACAGAGAATGATATGTTTTGTAACAGTTCTACCATTCTGATATATAATTTTTTCTCCACCAAAGAGTAATGGCAAGTTTATTTTTCAACTATAAAACGTCTTTATCAGAAATGTTTAATTACGTGATGGGTTGTGTAAAGGAAAAAAATATTGGCTGATATATCATTAATGTTTATTAAATCTGATATCAGATTTTTTTTTCTTGTATCAGTCATGAGCATTCAGCTCAAAATGCTGCTGTGCCTAAGTACGGCCTCACAGAGTTGCTAGCATGGCTGTAAACTCATATTCTTGTTTGTTGATTAAATGCGAAGGGTTTTAAATTAAAGCCAGGAAAGCAAGAGCTAGTACTCACCGGAGACATGTGTGAGCTCAGCATAGAATACTCAGAGCACAGGTAAAGATAGTGGGTTCTTTTGCTTTAACTCTTGAATACAGACTTAAACCTACAAAGACCATAAAAATTAATATGTTACACCATTATCAACCATGCTACGTTGTCGAACTTAGTCTGACTGGCTCACTGTTCACCAGGCTTTAGACAGCCAGATAATGTCAGAGATTACAGCAAAGACATGGACCGCAGAGACTTCTCACCATAGATACATAACACAGTCAGTCCCTGGATTGCGCAGCCTTTTTCGCTGGCGGACTTTTATTCCCTAGTCTTGTCCACAGCATCTGTGTGTCTGCTGCTGGTTCTGCTTCTGGGCTTAGAAACAAACAGCTGATGCAGCGTAAGCTGCTGTGCAAGGCCCACATTACACGTTAATAGAGGTCAGGCTGTCTTTGTTTTTTTTGCTTGGGTGGGGAGAAGAACAGTGTGTGTGTGTGTGTGTTTGTTTGTGTGTGTGTGTGTGTGTGTGTGTGTGTGTGTGTGTGTTTTGCTGTCTATAGAGCCATGGTTGGTGTCTGTGTGTTTGGTGAGGTCATGTTTTTCACTCTAAAAACGGATTTTGATTAGGATATGTGTGTATGATAATGGGATGTCTAGTAAACATACATACAGAAACCTTTCATTTCTGTATTAAGACTTAACTTTTTGTCCTTGGCATATTTACATGGCATACATTGCATTTATCTCTATTTTTTATGTCAGCTGGTACTGTATGGTATTTATGCTCCAGTTACAGAAAATTGGCATTGAAGTGGCATCCAGACAAGAACCCAGACAACAAGGAGGAGGCAGAGAAACGGTTCAAAGAGCTTTCAGAGGCATATGAAGTGCTCTCAGATGGTAAGATTTTTCTGATATATCTCTCTAGTACTTTATTTTCCCCTTTAAAAAGGCACATCTTGTATTTGGCACCTCAAATGTGGAAGCTTACGTCTTTCTGTTGTCACATCTCTGCTGTTAAGAAAATATGACACTGCACTTCCATTATCTAAGTATAAGGATCAAGTAACGTTTGGAAACGTTTAAGAAATCTATTTAATCTGAGGATTATTTTTTGGAAGAATTGTTCGGTAAATAAAATGTCAATTTTCCAGAACTAAGATTTACATCTTCTGATGGTTAGATTTTTTTTTTCCAAACATCAGGCGGAAGACCAAAGGTGTTCAGTTTTCTATCATTTAGGAGAAAGAAAAAACACAAATTGTCACACTTGAAAGGTTTAAGCAGGCTCATTTTAAATTTCAGTCTTCAGAGCATGGCAAGAGCCTGAAACATTTTTAGTAGCAGTTTGTAACACACAGCCAGTCACAAGATGCAAGGTAGTGTTAGCATTTACCGTGCACAATGTCTGGAGTGTTCATGCTGGAATGTATATGTCTCTTTCATTATTGGGCAAAGCTCTTGTGTATTGGGTTTAGTTTTACTTTTTTGTCACATTATGTCCTTGACAGTTATCAGTTCAGTCTGCAAATGTGTTCAGTTGCTGATTGTTACACCTTTTTACTGCTGAAATGCAGCTTTGTCCAGTTTGAGAAGCTCACACCAGACAAAGTATGTTATAATTATTATAATATACTTATATATAAATTGTATAATTATGAATCTGTTTGATGTTAACTAGAAATACTGGCTTGGCTTGGAGGTTATATAAATTATTAAATTGCAAAAGGTTACAGCTGACATTTTGTTGCATTTTAAGATTATTTAATAAGAAATGAATAGCTATTTTCACTCATCACTTTTTCTGTGTCATAAATTTTGATTAATAGAATCCAGGACCTTAAATTTTGTGGAATTTGCAAGTCTGAACAAATTTTTTAAATTTCATCATATATAACTTGATTTTCAGGTTGTGTGTTGTGGCATTCTACTATTGAATCAGTCAGTACACACTGCAGTCTGCAAGTTATTTACTATTACATACTATAATCTGTCAGTGAAAAAAAAATGTGTTACTTTACTCTGTCAGTTTGATGTTAACACATTATTTGCAGTTAGATGACCCTAACTTAGGTTTATAATGCAAGGGGGAAGAAATCTTTTTTTCATTTGTCAGTTTTATTCTGTCAATCTGAACTGAAGTCCCACTCTTCCCATCTTAGAAAGCAAGAGAAATATTTATGACCGATACGGCAAAGAAGGCCTTTCGGGAGGAGGTGGAGGAGGAGGAGGAGGTAAGAAGATACCTTTCAAAATAACAGAATATATATATGTATATATATATATATATCGGTGCTAATGACTGATAAGATTTCAGTTATAGTTAATGCTAATAAGGGGATGTTAAAATATGACAAGGATTATGATGTAATATTAAGTCTCCTTAGATGAGCTGTTTTTTAGCATCAGTTTCCCACGTTGTTCTGAAAGTCACAAATAGTAACATGAACATTTATTTTATGTTTTACTGGTATTGTATTGGTATTTTTAATTAAATATTTCATAGCTAATGAGCTGTATTGTTATTTCATGTTTTCCAGGAGGCCATTATGATCACTTTGGTGGCAGCGGCTTCACATTCCGTAATCCTGAGGACGTTTTCAGGGAATTCTTTGGTGGCAGAGATCCATTTGCAGATTTTTTTGGTAAGTCCATTTCATTTCTGGCAATTGAGAGAGAGGTACTGAATAGTGTCATAAGAGTGGGGCGTATGCAATGATTATTTTTAACTTGATAATTTTATCTGGTCATAAATATACATGGATGGCCTGGAAATGCTCATGAGAGGCAGGCAGTAAAGGAGTACATCCTGTAGCCTTTAGTTTTATATATGTTATGCACTGGTATTTCATTCTTCCTGATTAGTTTGCCTATTAGTTAGAAGCTAGCAGCTCCTGCTGAAGATGGGCCATTAGTACCCAGGAAACCTTCTGTAAAGCTTGATACTAATACCCTATTGTGCTGTTATGTGCATTGCCAATACACTTAGCACTGTTCACCTAAGGGTTGTCACACATTGGAAAACACGGGGTATCACTGCAGGATGTTGACCTCAACTTCATTATGTACACTTCTGATAACAAACATTCGGACTCTTAATTTAATCCAGCATTAAAAAAAACAAACAAAACTTTTTAGTTGCGTCATCTTTACAGTCAATTCAAAAGTGGCTACGCAATCACCATCAGTCACCGAAAGGTGCTCCGGCTGAAGTGCCGGTCAGTTATATGAAAAGAGAAGGTAAAAACATAAGAGTGATATAAGAAAAAGATTAAATACATAAAACACATGCAGATATAATCCAAGGTTGGATGTTTTTGTCATTTCTATTTCTCTCTGAATTTTCTCCAGTACAAAATTTTTATATATTTCTGGTTGTAACATTAACCCTGGATTGGATTTGTCATTGAAAACATTTGTACTGCAGCCTATTGTATCATACTATTAACCAGTGGTTTCTCATTTGTTGTAATGGCATTGTCTCATAGGACCTAACAGCTGATTGTCTTAGAAGTGTCAATAGTTGTATTAAGTATGCTAATAGTAACAGCAGTTTTAGTGCCTGTCCTGGGTTGTCTGGGTTCAGCGAAAGGCTGATTGGAAGGCATGTGTAGTTCACCCTGTGTAACTCTAAATATGGAGTTCAGACGCAGGCAGAGGATGGATTTGAGCCTCTACATCACTCAACTGGAATGCTTTCAAAAATAGCTTCCGTATTAAAACAAAAGCAGATGTAATAATGCCAAGTGTGTGTGTGTGTGTGTGCTGTGTATTGAGAGTACAAATAAAACATGGTACAATCCAAGCTCTCAAGCATGGCAGTGTAAGATAGACTTACTTGAAATACTGTTACCAGTATTATGATTTATTACACCTGCTTACAAATGAGAACCTGGTAGAGAGAGTCAAGAACACAATCATAATCTTTTATATCAGACTGTTTTCATAAGCCTTTACTCGTGCCTTTATGACACTCACATTTATTACTGTATTTATTTACATGGATAAGATTAAATGGCAGAGCACAGCTGTTACTGTTTACATATTTCAGTAAACAAAGACTTAAAAAAAAAAAAGCCAAGCCACAAAACTATCTGCACTATGGCATAGAAGAAGAAAGTTCAAGTTCTATTTTGACTGGGGACAGCCTTTGTTATGCTTGACTGGGGGGCAACAGGATATGTAAAAAAAAAATCCATTTTCCAAGTTGAATTCAATTCGATTTTAAGTATGTTCAACAACCATTTTGGTTTGCCTCTCTTTGCTTAAGATGGCAGGCATAGAGAGAGAGAGGGAGAGAGAGAGAGAGAGTTCAGATATGTTTTTAAAATCCCATCCCGCCTCCAGTCCTGACTGTCCAGCAGCTTGTCACAGTAAGCAGCAGCTGGTCCTGTGGATCTGTCACTCACCCACCTAGAGCATCCATGAGACTGGGGGTGGGGGGTGTTGAGACAAATACAGAGTCACACGATGATGAGGGACTTGTCTGCCAAGAACAGCGCACACTCATTCTAAAATGAACATGCGAAGAGGTAGACAAGAAGGAGATACCCTTCCTTTTACACACTCTTTGTGGATGCATTGCAGAAATTTGACAATATCTCCAGAATGTTTCCCTGGGCAGCTCCTATAATTGGACTTGTAACAATCTGATTTATACAAATTATTTTATTAATATGTTCTTTTTCCTTTTTTTAATTGTATAGTTATTAGGTCATTATGTTTTTATCAGCTTTTGTACATCATGGTGTACATGTGGATTTTGAAAAACCACTGACACTATCATTTTAATTTATCCTGTGCTATTATGCCGTGTGCAGTGTTGTACAGGCGTGGCACATTCTTCAGCGATTTAATCTCAGTCTTCGTGCCTGACAGGTCTTTTCTTCAAAAAAGCATCGGAGCATATAAGCAAAAGTATGCTGTGCTTTTACTTCAAGAACGCCCTTAACTTTTCTTCAAAGCTGTCTCTTTGTGTCAGCTGATCGTGTCCACGAGAATTAAATCAGAATTTAAATGTTTAAACAGCATTTCCCAGAGTCTTCGTTCCTCCCTTTCTTCATCTGATGTATGCTTTCTCATTGACAGCCTTGTAGGAGCTCAGCTGTCTCTTCTGATGTCTTCTTGAGGGTTAATGGACAGTCATGCAGTAACAACAGTGCTCTGGGGATACTTTAATTTTAAGTTTTCTGTCAGAGAGACCAAGCACAGCATTCTTGCCACTGCCTTGGTACATTCAAGGTTGAAGGAAGAGTCTTCTTTCAGGAAATGGTGCCAGGGATCCAGCCTTATCCTGTTAGGTTGACCCAGATTGGCAGTGCGCAATTAGTTGCATGTCCACAGGGCTTTGGGATGAGAATTAGTGGTGGGCACTTTGACAGTTTAGGGTTAAGATTGTTCCAGAAATTACAAACTGATGCTCTGACATCCACCACAACTTTTATGTATCAGGTATTTAAATCTTTTGGAATTTGGAATCAGCCTTAAAGCTGCAATAATCAATATATATCTATATATATTTTTTAACAATTGATCAAGTGACTGCTTAATGTCAAAGTGTCACATGTTGTAACAAACCCACAGAGAGTTATTACCCAACACAGGCAGCTATTTTCAGCAAAGAGCTCCAAAAACTTACCACTGTGCACTCCCTGCTCAGCACCAAGCAGCAGACAGACAGACAGGCAGCAGCTAGCTGCTGAACATGATGCACCGCATCTGCTAGTTTGTTTGCAAGTTCCCAATAACAACTTAAGAGTGATAATACATCGGTGTTAAATCAATGCTTACTTTTGCTGCTGCCAAGTGGCCAAAACACTAAAAATTTAACACGGATTTAAAGGTTTGGAAAAAAAGGAAAAAAAATTACACCTCTTTTTGCTTGAATATGAATTTCTCATTAACATTTCCCCAAACATGCTCTGCGATTTCCTTCACAGCTGATGACCCTTTTGATGATTTCTTCGGAGGTGGTCGCAGTCGCCAAAGGGGTGCAAGCCGGAACAGGATGGGTGGCTCACTCTTTAGTTTTGGGGGCTTCCCAGCATTTGGACATGGCTTCTCAGGGTTTGATACAAGTGTGTACATTTCGACAAATATCTTAACATTTAGTAGATGCTGGACACATCAAGAATTTGTGATGCTTTCAGAATTTAAAGATGTTTTTTGCTTTTATACAGGTTTTAGCTCATTTGGAGACATGGGCGGAGGAGGTATCACCTCCTTCTCTTCTTCATCTTTTGGTGGCCAGGGAAGGGGAATGGGTAATTTCAGATCCGTGTCAACTTCCACCAAGTTCATCAATGGCAGAAAAATTACTACAAAACGGTACCTAAATCAGTAACCCACCAGCATTTTCAGGACCTCTATATTAGCCTGAATTTTTGGACTCAAAGTTTTTTTCTGTTTTTCTGTTTTGTAAAAGGATCGTGGAGAATGGCCAAGAGCGAGTTGAAGTGGAGGAGGACGGTCAGTTAAAATCTCTAACAGTTAATGGTAAGGAGCAGCTCCTAAGACTGGATAACAAGTAACTATCTCGCCACAAGATTTGATCAACATACAATTTTCACACCTGGAAAAAAAAATCGACCAGTGACAGTGTTTGCGACCGATCTCTTCTCTCTCTGTCCGCCTGCTTCTCAATCCTGAAGAACAATTTTCTCATTTTAGCTTAGCTGCAAGGGAGGGGAGAGAGAAGTTCCCAGTATTTGTATATTTGTATTTATTCCTATGTCATGGGGGGGACCATCTTACTGAGATTTGTGTTTTTTGTTTACCACAGTAATTGAATTGTACTTTTAATTCTGCCATATGCACATAGCTGGGTATGTGCTACATAGTTATAGTTTTTTTTTTTTTCCCTTTGAGGTGGACATTGTCTCTGTTAGCAGGAAAACAAGATGCTGTATAGTTGGACTTTTGCATTTTTTTTTTTTTTTTTTTTTTTTTTTTAACAAGTGAATGTAAAAAAAGTAAAAACCTTTACTATTTTTCTTCTTTAACTTGAACCTCACCTTGCTAACCTGTTAGCTGTTACCATGTTCATGCGTGTGTAATATGAATGACATACTTATTAATTGATAAAAAAAATAACGTGCTTTTTTCTTACCTTTACATTTGTTTGCGTATTTGAGAAATACCACAGTTTGTCTGTTTTTGCATGATTGCTGATTCCAGGAGGCTGCTTTGTAGATTCACTGTAACTGTGTCATCAAACCATGAACCTAGACCACAAAACACCTTACACTTGTCACTGGACAGACAGGGGACTTTTCATCCTTTGTACAGAGAAAAGGAGAACCAGAATAAAGAAGTCAGTTTTGGTCAATAAAGTTGAGTTTTATGTCACGGAAAATGCTGCCGCAGTCACCTGGTGTCTGTGTGGTGTTTCGGTGTGACTTGCTTTTTATCGTCCACTCTTCCCCGAAGTATGAGGCGTGTGCTTGTGCCTGATCACATTTTTTAAACTTGCTTCACACGATTGCAATAAAGGAAACCACAGTGGCTGCTTCTTTTGTACACTCACCCATCACACAGCTCACTGTGTACATTTGTTTAACCTACTAATGCATCATTCTCATTGTAGGTGACTTACACAAGAGCTTGGTCACTGACTAATCGGTACGCTGGTCATGGGCCGTGCGACCACACTAAAATCATCCTATTGGTCATCTATCTAAAAAAATTTCCACTTCGTTTTCAACAAAGATGTGCCTCTATCATCAGACACTGGCTTTTTTTTTTTTTCTTCTGTGTGGTAGGTATAGTTTACCTTTACAGCCCAGGTGAGTATGAGACAACACCCACCCTCAGAGCTCATTTGCCCTCTCTCCTGTTTTCTTATTTCTCTTTTCACCCCTCCCATATAGACATTTCATTGGGCTTGTGCAGAACAGAACCTGAACTTTGCGCAGAGGTGGAGGCAAAACCAACGACTCAGAATTGTATTGTTCAAACTCTTTAAAAAAAAAAAAGGAAGTCTTACATATTCGCTCAGATAATCCCAAATTACATATAATTATGTCTTTCTTGGAAACATTTTATTAAAACTCTGGGGTTGCTTGCACTTTGTCTGGAACATCAGGCACGATCTGCTCAGATTCAAAGCTAAATTGGGTTGTGCGAATGATTGCGTTTGGCTCAGAGGTCACTGTGTACAGAGAAGAGGGAGCTTGTGCGTGTGTGTCTGTGTGTGTTTCTTGAGGAATGCGCTGAGGGCTAGTTTATTTACACAAGTCCCGCTGCATATTTTTGTGAGAGACAAGTCAGGGGTGGGAAAACCGAAGGGGAGGAAAAGGGCAGGGTGAGGCCTTGAAGCTGAAATGTTGAGCCTCAACAGTTACCACTTTTAATACCTATAGTATAATCCCACAATGAAGCAGCCTCCCTCTGTGTATGTGCTGGTGCTGTCAATCAGCGGGGAGGCCTTCGCCTTCAGGTATTACGACAAAACAAACAGACATATTCGTTTTCATGAGTGAAGATGTGAACACGCAGCCACGTCGCCCTGCGTCAATCTCTACACTTCACGTATCCCCCTACGCGCCGTCGTGGTTTTTGCGTAAACCTTACTCAATAGATTGCGGAGCGGATTTTGTGGATACGGATTATTATCACGTCGCAAGGGATATTATCTTAATCTTAGTCTGTATCTTTTGCATTATTTGATCTATGTTTAACTTCCTGGAATGAAACAATTAAACGCAGTTGAATAAGTGCTGCAACAGCAGGAATTATATTTATGGTGCAATAGCTCCCTCCACTGGATAAACATAGCAGTGCCAGAACAGAGGGTTTGAAGTTGCGTTATTTATTTTATTTATGCCTGTATTTTTTTAATGTTTTTGGCGAACTGGCACCAATAAAAAGTGTGCCGAATTAACTCTTAGCCGTTCCCGTTCTCAATGCGCCCATTGATTTAAAGAAAGCTGTCACTAAAATACTTTGATACCGAAGAAAAACTTAAGAAGGCGGCGATTCTCAGGCAAGTTCTGGAGGGTGATCGGGAATAATCAAATCTTCGGGCAGTGCGGGGTCAGGATGAATCTAAAAAATACGAACCACGCCTGCGCCATCGAATATAAAAAGCACGTTGACTTGGATGAGTTTGATGCTCAGTTAAAAAACTGCAAAAATATCGTTTCTTAGAAGTAATGAAATGCAAAAAAAACTCTGTCTTAAACCAAGAAACATGTGCCCATACAGAGCATTCAGAAAGTATTCAGACCCCTTCACGTTTTTCAAAAGCTTGTCCCGTCACGTCCCAGAAGACAAGAGGCTGTGTTCACTGCCAAAGGTGCTCCAACTAAGCTCTGAGTAAAGAGTCTGAATAATGTCATATTTCAGTTTTCCAGTTTAAATGCATTTGCAATTTTTTTTTAAAAGTATTTCTGGGCTTTGAAGAGGGAAAAATAATGAATCTGAATAATTTTAGCATAAGGCTGCAACATAACAAAATGTGAAAAAAGCAAAGGGGTCTGAATACCTTGTCAATGCACTGTATTTACATTAAAGAATTATTTCTTGCTGTATTCACCCTTCCTGTTCATACTGGCCATTAAAAAAAAAGAATGTTGTTGTGTTTTAAGAATGACATTCCCCCCTTGTGCTTCCTCAGACAGTGTTTTCCCATTAACCTGCAAAGGAAGGCACTAAAAAGACTTTGACTTGCTTCCACTTGATTTGACTTCCTCAGACTGCTGCATCATCTTATTAGCTGCAGGTAAATTTTGCCCCCCTTTTCTTTTGGAAGCATATTAGGAAGAGATCCTTAAATGGCTAGAATGAACAAGAGGAATTATTACAGCAACCAACACATTTGTCAATGAAAATATGGGCATGTGAATAGCTTTTTAAATACAGTCTTGAAAAATTGTGAGCCTAACCTTGACTGTATTGATATGCAGGTATGGTACAATTACTAACTTTGTTTCCAGAACGCTGTTCCTTTAAACTCACACAATGAACCAGCCTCAATTCTGTCCCTCCGACTCCTGTTTAACTCTCACTTCACAGCATGAAAATCTCTGTGCTAAAACCCAGGGAGGGGGGGAGGGAGGTTACTTTTACTACTTACTTCCCAACCTTTTTCCTTTTTTGTGAACCCTTAAGATGGAGCGATGAAGAGGGATTTTCCATTTAGATTCAATAAGATTAAAAGAAATTTTTGGAAGCTTGATGAGTTAAAAACATAGCATTTGTCAAAGTAAAGAATAAAGAACATTTGGAAAAATCAACATGCTTTGGGTGTCAGAATTGAAGTTTTCTGATTTTCTACCTGGACATTCAGGGGTCCCCTACCCCCAGGTCAGGAACCACTGCTTCAAAAGACAAATACAGACTAAGCATGACATAAAATAAATAGTTGAAAAAAAGCAATATCATTAGATCTGAATTATTTCTGAGATTTGCCTTAAAAAAAAGAATTGCTGCCTTTCATCAAACATTTTTGATTTTTAAGGTGGACCCTCATGTGGCCACTAGATGACAGTGTTTGTATTTAAAAAACAATGTCCAACCGAAATAAAAAACCAGAGGCATGACTTGAATAAATGAAGAAACATGTGACATATGGTGGTAATATTATATGTCTATATATTTTTATACATACCATCTTTGTGATTTTTTCCAAGAATTCCTATATCAATGTTAATATTTAAATGTCAACTCATTATTTTGTTAGTTATGATTCCATAAAATTGGATTTTTATTTCTTCAAAAGGCTGTGGAGATGAGCTTCCTCTCATGTAAATATTAGCCTGAAAATAGCAGCCTCTCCACCTGCATCCATCCATCCATTCCAACATGACATATGATACCGTCCCTGAGTCTCCCGACGTCGTGATATATGGCTTCCTGTTGGTAGAAAGCAGCATCCGGTTTTAATCCTTCCGGCCATCTCGTCTGCTTGACATCTTAGCATGAAAACCTCGGCTCGGCCTGAGCCACTGGCCACTTTATGAACGATGGCGAAGATAAGCTGCCAGTTTCTCTTTTGCTGTGTCTAAACAAGGACACAGACTTTATCTCTTGTGCTCAGCAGTAGAGTCACATCAGCATGACAGCAGATGCCTTGAACTGGGGGAAGGTGGACTGTTGAAAATAATCTGGCCCACAGTTGTAGTTGTCATATAGGGTATAGCCTCCTCCTGAACAGTGGTTTTTTGTTTGTTTTTTTCTTGTTTTGTTTAAGGTTTCCTCAGTCATCTACTAATTTCCCAGCATGCTGCAGTAAGGCTGCTTTTGTCTCAGAGAGATTTTTGTGTCTGTGTGTGTTGAAGGGTGTTAACCCGGGTGTTTGTCCCCGTGTACACGCTCTTTTATTTCAGTCTAGACAGTGTGTATCAAACAGCCTTTACAGACACACACGGCATTGTTGAGCCTGGAGACAAACGGCAGGCACTCTCAAGACAATAGCTCTAAATGAAAGCATCCAGGAAGTCGCCTTTTGATATTAAGTCCTTGATCCAGAAAATAAAATTCCCCCTTTACGAGTATTAAAAGATCTCATTATCATCACTGCTCTTTGATATTGTTTTTGTCGAAATTAATTAACTGATGATGGATTACGCGACTTGATAGGATTCTTATCACCCAGGTAACCTGGTCCCATAATAGACGCAAAATGTCGGTCCTCTGGAGCAAGGGAACAGAGTATGTAACCTTGAAGTCACACACATGTTGGCTTAATCCAGCTGTCTAACTTCACCTGATAGGATCACCACACACGTGCACCTTGGGATTAGGTTGTTTTTTTTTCCTCAAAAGCTAGATTGAAAGTGAGTAGCTGCAGCCACAAGAGTAAAACCACCAATTGTCCTGTTTGTGTTGTTCCACAAGGAGTCAGCTTCCTTCTGCAGGGTCACCTCTTGGCTTTTAAAAGTTGCATTCGATTTTAAAAAGCTAATCTGAAATAAAGAAATCAAGTCTGGGGCTAAATTAACACGAATCACCTTAAAGTTTAAGTGTTTCCAGCGAGAAAATAAACCATGATTATGAAAAATACACAGCCAATTTTGACCTTAACACGGTTGAAAAAAGTATTCCTGACAAATAAATTGGACTTGGGTCAAAATGGGTGACCTGCAATTATAAGAGGCCTATTCAAAGAGAATTGAAATCCAGTTTTAGTTAAGGCTTGAGGACATGCAGTTATCCTTTAGTGCCTCAAAACCCTTGAGCTCACTACTTAAAGAATGGAAAAAGAGCCACCTCCCTCTAAAATGTAGACCTGTGTCACATAAAGTAAAGAAAACATGTAAAGGATAGTGTTTCAGTCTAGATACAGTCTACATTAATGATTAAAGCGACTATGTGTTTATGTTTAGATGGCACTTGCTGCCACAGGTATGCACCGATATGTCAAACAAAGCTGCCATGTCTCTAATGACTTGTGATGTGTTTAAAGACGGGCACACACTGTGCAGGGGATGTTGAAACATTGGTGCAGATTCTCCTCCAAATGGGACCAGGTTCAGTACGGCGAGCATCTGGCCCCCTTTCTTCTCCTCTCCACTGCCTTAATTACACAACACAATGGCGATGAGATCTGCCTGTAATCTCAGAGCATAATAAGCCCCCCCCCCACACACACACACACCATACCCTGCCTGCCACTAATTCAATATAAATGTAAATTACCTAGAGAGAAGAATAACCAAATCTCATTTTATTTACATGACTAATCACAATAAAGTCAGGCAGATGAAATATGAATGAAATATATGGTTGGCGTTTGAAAGGAAGGAGGGGTCTGTATTGCCTTAGGGACCCTTTGAACTTCTTGTTTTGTATCATCTTTGTTGTTTCATGTGGGTTACATCAATATAGCATTTTGCACTTGTGCTCAACTTGCTGTATTAGATGTGTGTATTTCTTTTTTTTTCCTCTCTGATTGTATTCACACTGCCAAGGGCATCACAACGTAATATGTTTTGCTTTCAGCTTACTTTCTCTGTGCAACACCTCATGTCAGAAGGCTGAGATTCAGAGAAGGCTACATAGGAGAAAAAATAAAAATCAAGATTTAATGTTGGTTTGAACACCTCAGGCAATCCATCCAGACAGCGAGAAGACAGGGTTTAGTAGTGATTCATTCCCGCTCTGCTCGCACCCACAGACGTTGCAGCTGAAGACCCCATAGAGGAAGAGTTTCGTCGCCGTAGACAGAACGCTCTTCCTGGCCTCAGCCTGCACCAGCGCTACCTGAGAAACTCTGCCCAAAACCCCTCGGAGGAAGAGGAGGAGCACGGCCTACAGAGCCTGGGACTAACGAGAGGTCTGGCCAGTCGCCGCTGTGCAAGGCCGATTAATTACCAGCACACAGAACTGTCTTTTAAAAAGCAGAGTCTTAATAAGCGCAGCTAATTGTCTGCTTTTGTGTCTGATGGCTGCACAAAGCACGCTGACAAAGAGCGGTGTGTTTGATTGGCAGATGTAAACACAGAGGACGGAGGTGTTCATTAGGCAGTTCTGTTCTACATCGCGGTAACGACCGGGGGTCAAAGGTCACTCTCAGTTATCCGTCACAGGGTCAGGAAGTCTCACAGAAAAGCTGCGCCATTATATGCAATACACAGTGGCTGAATGCTTTATAATAGCAGCTTCATTAGTTAAGGAGGGAACCTTTAATTTCACTGTGCATAGTTCCTGCTGGGATGCAAACAAAGGCCCTGATTCTCTCTCTAAGATAATGACATAACTACTCAAACATGGGCCCGTGGAGAGTGTTTTTTTTTTTTAACTACTGCTGCCAGCTGAAACTAAGAATTTAAAAGTGAGAAAAAAAGTACTACTTGGTTAAAAGCTGTAATTTGTACCTTAAATATCAGTTAATGAATCATTTCCTGATGCTGTATAGATTACTTAGAAATCATTAATAAGAACACGTTTTTCAGCTGCTGATGCTTAATTTATTGCATCACACTTTTTAGTTAAAAAAAAAATGAAGAAGACCCCTCTAGTAGACAGTTTGACCTCTGACCCTCTGGAAAAGGGCTGCAGGTCATCTGGAACACAGTTAATTAATGAATGAACAACATATTTTTATGGATGTATTGCACAATCTTGAATACATATAATAATTCAGAATAATGAGGGCTGTTTGAAAATGATGAACAAAGTATTTGATGAGAAAAACGGCATTCAAGAATGAGAATTTTATATATATATATATATATATATATATATATATATATATATATATATACACACACACACACAGAAAGAAGGCAATGTAACTTAGGTTTAACTTGAGAGATTAACATATGTGTACAATCAGTACAATCAAATTACAAACAAGGCAAAACACATGAAAACGCCTGGAAAAAGTCTATTACAAAATGCATTTATTAGAAATCACTGTCAAACACTGTGCGACAGTTCATTACACAGCAGTAAACCAACTAATCAGTGAAATCTGTTAAATCTTCTCCGAAACTGGCAGCAACTACGGGCTCACGCCCGTCTTATAACCCGTGGACACAGACGAAATGTTAACTGATAATGGGCAAAAACATCTCCTCAAACTCGTCCTTTGATTTCACCATGCCTTGGGTCGCGATAACAACAGACAGTGATATTTCATTTTGCTTTTAAGAAGCAAAAAAAATGGATATTTTGACTGCTGGTTTTCTACTGGGACTGATGGGGTTGACATTTGTAATTACAGATATCCTGGTAAATTTTGCAGATGGCTCATTAGAAAGTGATACTCGTAGATGGTGGAGTGAACTCTTGACTCTGGTAGATTTTCAGATGAAAAGGTCAACATCTTGGCAGATACACTTATAAACTCTCCCTCCGAGAGTAGATGAGAACATTGGTACCAATCTCATAACTTTTTAGTAAAAGTGGAGCCAGTACCGGCAGCTTGTTAGGTTAGCTTAGCTTAGCAGAGCTAGGAAGCCAAAATCAAATTTGTTTACAGGTAGTAAATGTGCTCGACTATTTTATATACACACTGTTTTTGTAGAGATTTAACAAACAATATAACAAATGTAATTATTGAGCTTTAGAGGTGCTGGAAGGCGGGTTTCTTTTCACCTCTGGGGTAAAAAGAATACAGATGTGCCCCTGGTTCCCCTCTTTGTGCTACCTCTGGGGTAAAAAGAATACAGATGTGCCCCTGGTTCCCCTCTTTGTGCTAAGCTAAGCTAATTGGCTGATGGCTATAGCTTCATATTTATTATACAGAGATGAGAGCAGACAGATTAGTATATCTTTTTATTGATTCGACACAACCTAGTGGCTTGTAAATTGCTCTTGTTAACAGCTTATAATTGATCTAAATTATTTATCAACATTAATAAAGCCATTTTTTACAGTTTATAAACCCAGATTAAAGGGTGAGTTATTAGAAAGTGGTAACGAACAGTTTAAATGTTTGATAATAATGGTTTTTGGCCTTTTACTTTCTAGGGCACATGGACACCAAAAGGAAGAAACTGTGGCTAAAGGACGCCGAGTCCAAAAAGAAAAGAGCTCCTCGACTCTTCCCACGGTTCGGTGGACTTGGTACCTTTTTTTAAACACCCAACCAAACACTTACACACACGCAAACCTGCACACACACACAAACAAACAAACACACACACGCACACACACCTACATATCTGTTGGCAGAACTGCCATCAATCATACGTGGCATTAGTTCACCTTTGCTATGTATCAGAGGCCCAACATCCCCACCGTTGTGTCGTATCTCCTCTTGTCTATCAGCTGCAGTGCAGAGCATAACTCCTGCATGCTTTCATCAACCAAACGGTAGCCTGCAGAGACCTCACTTAAATGTTTTGTTTTGTCCAAGGTACGTTGTTGTTGTTTTTTTTTAGTAGTTAGGCTTTTGCTATTGCTGTATTTATTGTGGGTGGGCCCTGCAGATGTACAGTGAACATTCAGAACCTTAATTAATCTCCCATGATTGGACTTTTCCACTTTTCGTAGCACGTTTTGAGGGAGTGTGCTTGTGTTTGAAAGGGTACAGGTGGAAGGAAAATTACAGTAGCAGCTCTGTTTGTGTGAAAATTACTGCACTAATACTGTATAACGAGAGAATAAGTGAAGGTCGGGCCATTCACAGAATCCCCTTTTTTGACTGAGTCAAGGAGGGAGAGAGATATCTGGGAAATGCAGGTGTAGAACAGAATGAAAGCACTGAAGAATGAGTTTTATTACAGAAAGAGATGAATTTTTCTGGTCACTACTGTATCATACATGAAAAATGACTATCAACAATCTGGCAAAAACATTGTCTGCTTTTTACCAATACTCCCAGGGGATAAAAAAAACAAAACCCTGCTTTTAACCCCTCTCAAAGTTATTAATTTCTTCTTTTTTGTAAGAATCTTTGTACAGAGTGGATTTAGTAGCATGTTAACCTTCCATGTTTCCTGAAAAGATTCCTCAAACAAAAAGACAGTTCCCCACATATGATTTGTCCTTGACAGGTTGTTCTCATGATTACTGTAGGTTGAAATGTGGAAATGTCTGAGAAATGTTCATTTTTTATGGACTCCTACCAATAAATGCTTAAATAAAAACACTTTCTCTTAGGTAACTAATTTGTATGATATTGTATGGTATCGCATGGTATTGTAACAAAATTTGATTGATCCCATGAACTGGTTCTGTCATCCATGTATAGTGACAAATAACAAAAAAGGATGCAAACCAGTAGGGTCACCCACACAAAAATCTAAAATGACAAAACTCCATGGATTTTCCTGAGACATGGGCAGAGCCCCAGAAGTAGGAGAATTCTCAGATTATTTTGAATCAGCCTGCAGTGTTTTGTATTATTCATGAGGCAGAACGCATGCACATGACCCAGCAACGCATTTGGCCCTTGTTCCCATGCAGCCCGTGGCCTCTAAGGGTTTAATTAAACAGTGTCAAGGCAGTGGCCCATCTCCCTCCATCGCCTTACTTTTTACAGCCCTCTTCCTCCCAAAGTCATTACACAACTGTTTCTGACTGGGTAAAAAAAAAAAAATCCCCACTGAAATCCTCCTATTGACTTCCACTCCGGGAGCATCTACCTCCTGAGGAGCGAAGAGCAGAGCGACAACTCACTATCAAACTCCCTGTCAGCCAATGCCTGCCTCTTTTTAAAAGAGAAATCACCCACTTTCATGCGAATGAAACGGAGCACCTATTGACACCCATCACCAAGCGGAGAGAAATGATGTTCAGTGTAAGTATCTACACTCAATACACTAGAATGTGACTAGAAAGAAAGTGAAAAACCCGTCTGACCAGATGTACATACTCAAAATACACATAGATAGATAGATAGATAGATAGATAGATAGATAGATAGATAGATAGATAGATAGATAGATAGATAGATAGATAGATAGATAGATAGAAACTATAAAAAGCATTTAACATTGCAAAACATCTTCATGTGATATTTATGCATTATGCATCTATTGATGCATGACACAGGATAAAAACACTAAATGTTAGGGACAGTACGAATATTCTAAAGCTGAGGGAGATATGCATTTAATTTCTTTGCTGCGGTTAACGAAGTCTCTTAGTGTTTTAACTTTATCTCTCCACAAAGCATGTCATACAACAGCTGGCATCTTAACTTTATTCAGCATCTTTGGTATTCTGTTGTGCGATTTAGCAGCTATGCGGAAATTATTACAATGACATTTTGAGGATTAAATTTGAGTACACCATCTTAAATTTTTTCCATTCTTTTACTTATTATTTGCAACATGAGTTGTACCAATTCAGTAGTGTTTTGAGATATTGTAGGGAGGCATTATTTTCTCTTTGTCAAAACGAGGGTCCAAGGAAAATACTAAAAAAAACTGAGGAGGGCCTAGTTTTTTAAAAAAGGTTACAAAGCATTGTGCCCCCCCCCCCAGCCCAATTATATTCCTACAGTTCCTTAACATGACTTACTTACATGCATAAAAGTGAAACAATAGATCTAATTACACAAAACAAATGTATTCAACAAATCTTATAACAGAATCAGAAACATAACTACACTATATTTATACATGACTAAAATTCTACAAAATGTATAATGTGCAACAACCAGAACTCAAACCAATGTTTTAAAACTTGAGTAAAACAAAAAATGCACCTAATAAGCACTGTAGGATATGTTGAGGCAACTGTTTGATTATAACAGAAATTTTTGGTTTCACAAATTGCATCATACATGTTTTATTCATATCATGCATAAAGCATAGAAGTGGGTATTGTATAGCCAGATTAGCATGGATGGCCTCTTCATTGTTATTATAATACAAAAAACTACTGCGGTCATTTAAAGAGGAGGTCATGACTGTAACAAATGTATAGTGCTGCTGAAAATAATAAATATAACGGCATTTATAACTACCCCTGATTGGATTAAATAACATGAAACAGAACAAGCCCAGAACACAGAGGTTTTTTTTTTCTCTCCCAGAAGCAGCACCTAATTGGTTTGGTGCAGAAATTGCTCATAAATCCCTTGTATGTCAAAGAAGCTTTGAACACTCCTCACTGCAGAGACAATTTGTTACTCATCCGCTCGTCAAAGGGCTTTTGTTGTGCTCAAGGACTTAAGACTTTCAGTGAATTTGAAAAAAACACGCTAGGGTCAAAGAAGCTTGATGCAAGAAGATTTAAAAAAAATAAAATAAATTAACAGAATGATTTGGCTACCAAAAGGAATTGAAAGGAGGTAGACACAGAACATACAAAGTGAAATAACTTAAAAAAAAAAAAGCCACCTGGGCATGCTTTTATTTTGTAACTGCTGTCAGACAGGGATTTAGGTGGAGCAAAATTGGAGAGAGATGGGGTGCACTCAGAAGATTAGGAAAGAGGAAGCACTGTAGCAAGTGTCCTTTGAGTAAACTGGCAAAGGGAGCAGAGAGATTCACACCTCCACTTACGGCGCAATAATCACTTTCCACACAATGGTATAACAGGAAATGGTTTCTCAAAATTCCAAGTGAATAACTGTGAAACATAATTTAACATAAATTTGTAGACTTTTGGGCTGTTGTTTTTTCTTTGGAGTACATTTTGGCAAGTCGCTCACTCTTGACTCTCGTCCAAGTGAAACATAATAAGTCTCCAGATTCTTCGGTGATTGATTCTTCATGCCTTGTTTGTGTATTTGCATGTGATGCTTATTGTCGCATTAGAGGTATTAATGCTGCTTTGTCTTGGATATGGAGAGAGGATTTATATGAGTCTAAACAAAATTTTGAAGTCTGCGTGTTTGTGCACAAGTTATACCATGAGTGCGATAACTACAGATCCAGTGTGGCACAAGGCAGTCAAGAAAGACACTTGTCATAAAAGCAGCGCGCCAAACGACAGCCAGTGGGAACTCTGACCATGATACTAGATCAAGTGAAGTTCCTGTCTGACTCAGACGGCTGTTTTCTGACAGGGATAAAAATCTGTCTGGGCAGTCTGAGTGGAGTGTCACTTAATTCCAGAACAGAGGAGCTCAGTGTGGAGCGGGATGTGAAGTGTGTTCTGTAAGTGAGTCGAAACTTAGAGGAGACACGGAAAGAGCACAGGATCTGTTTTAACTATAGTAAGAGTCTGCAGTCATGCTTAGGGGCTCTGTGAGGCTGCCCTTTGGCCCTTTTGGCCAGTGCTTCGAACTAAATGCTAACATTGGCATGCCAACGTGCTCACGATGACAACATGAAAGTAACTAAGTACACTGACTGACTGTACTTATGTACATTTTTGAGATGCTTATTTTTTACCGGAGTACTTATCCTTTATGCTTATAAAACAGACGAGCCTATAAAATATATTATATTGACAAAGATTAAACTACCTAGTGGTATTTAAAGTGTTTAAAAGTTAATAGTGTCAACCGCTAGTGGTGCTATTGGAAAAGTTAGAGGCTCACCAAAGTCATTGGGATACATTTTCTGGGGAGAATGCATTTCTGCACAAAATATTTTGCCAATGCTTGTTGAAATATTCACAGAACAACTCTGATCTTGTGGCACTGGATTAGAAGTCAGGTGATCATAAAGGTCCTTTGGATTCATCCTCTGGTGATCATGAACATCCATGGAAAATTTAATGGCAATCTACCAAGTGTTTGTTGAGATATTGGCTAGAATGGTTAAAATTTAGTAAATAAAATTATTATTCACAGATATCTTTTATATTCCTCTCGCTACATCTCCTTCAGCTTTCAGACTGTTTTTAGAAAATATTTTCTGTCTCTCTTCAGTTGGTCTCCAATGTACTGTATCTACTTTTCTGTTTCCCCTGGGGCTCCATGATAGCATCTGTTTGGTGATGACATTGTTAGGCCTTTTCCTCATATGTGACCTCCCAGTCATCCCTACCTCCTCTTCTTCTTTAGCTCCACGTCTATCAGTCCTTGTTTGATGGATTTCCAGAAACATTTCACTCAAGGCTATCAGCAAGGGAGAATTGCAGCAGCTTAAAAATGAAATCATACAGCTGAAGGTATGAGGAAAGTCATTGAAAAGGAAATACAGTGAAAATCTTATCTTAAATGCAGCTTATGTGGCTTTTACTTTCATGCCAGGGAAAGAGTAGACGTCATTGTTTGCAAATTTTTGATGTTTTTTGGAATTAAAAGATCTGGGACTTAGTAAAACAACAGTCAGATGATATAATTTAGCCGAGCACCCAACCCAAAAAACTGTAGGTATAAATAGAAATATAGAGGAATAATCTAAAGGCTACTTCAGTGACAAAACCTCCAACTCTTGCTTTGTGCAATTGGCTTGCACTTGTAAGAAAATATACATGAGAAATAAAATGATAATAACGTGTATATCAGCTTTACTGAAACAAGCTGGAAATTTACACACACAAACACGGAAGCTTTTGTTCCATTTGTTGTGTTGTTAGATAGGCAGGCTTTTATGTAAAGGAGTGTTCAGTGTCTTCAGTGGCTCAAGGACACTTAAACAGTGGTTGTCAAAGAGTATTTATTGTCACTATCAGTGTATCTCAAAACTGAGAGGAAGCATTTGTCAACATGAGGATTCAAATGATTCACATTTGGAAAATAGTGATATTATACAAATAGCACAGACAGACTAGTTAGTGTCCATAAGAAAGACAAGAAAGTTTCTCCTCAAAATTTCAGACAAATTATACAGAGTAAAGTTGTTTTGGTTCTTTTTAGAAAGAGAAGTTGCTGTTGATTTTCTTAAAATGCAAAGTATTTTTCCTGTCAGTGACACAAACAAGTTGCCATTCACCTCCATTATACTGGGGTGGAGAGAGAAATCTCCGACAAAGATCTGTGGGGGCCGACAATCTCGCCATCTTTCTGAATCTTTCTTTAAATTACCTACTCTTACAACTGGGGCCCAATTTTGTTACTACTGAACAAGTAAACCTTTATAAACTCAGCACAATTTTTCTATTTCAAACCGGCTGAGCAGATTCTTGAAACATTTCAAGTGCGGGTTATTATGCATTTGCCACTACAGTTGTTATCTACGGAAGCAGAAAGGTGTGTGTGGAATTGACTCACATCAGCTGCAGGGCCCATGTTTATCCTAATGAAGGAACCCAGTGGAACAGTGTGGCTCATATGTTTTTTAAATAGTTTTTTGCCAATAATCCAAAACATATCAGGCTTCTGATGTACAGGCAACACTTGTTAGAAGGATCATTTCATTGTTGGTTTTAGTTTGTTAATGAGATTTTTTGACAATTATAAAATATTATATTGGCAGCCTAACTTTTAAGTAATGAAAAAGTAAGTAATGAAAAAGTTCATTTGACTAGAAGAAATAATATCTACTCACTAATTCCAACCCTAAAGATGATTTCAAAACAACTGCACTTTGAATATACCACCTATTTCATGTTAGGGCAGATAGTTGTGTTGTTGAAAATGTTCCCTGTAAGTTTGTTCAGAAAAGAAGTCTTAAGTGTTTGGGGATCAAGGGCTTATATCTAGATGTTAGGGCTTTTTCAACAAAATGCAAAGAGAAGATTCTAGTTTGTTTAGATGAGATTAAAAACTGCTTAGGTATATGAAGATATCATTCAGTGGCATTAATCTGGAATTTTATGTAACCCTTTATTCATCTCTTGCCAGGCCAGAATGTACCGTCTGGATATTTTGAACATTCTATATATTGAGATCCCTCCTCCTGAAAACTGTACAGCAAAACAACAACAACAACAACAAAAAAACAAAAACAAAAACAAAATAAGATTACTCCAAAGCAGAGAAAAGGACATCAGGGTGATGTATTACCACACTGAATATTATCAGACCATTTGGACCTGCATGGAGCATATCCCTTTGAAGTGAAGATCAGGCCTATCTGACATGAGAGGACGGTCAAAGCGCCCTTTGAATAACCATGTATGATTACAGAAAAAATCAAACAAACATCCCACACTTCTGAATCGTTTACATGTGAGAGGAGCGCGCTGTAAATCAACACTATCATCATTACGTTGTCTCCGTCCTGCTGATGAGACATTTACAGTAAAGTACAAAAACTACAGAGTCTTTCCTGAGAAGAAGTGAAAAGCTGAGTCACAAAATATGTATTTATTATCAGTGGTTATGTGGAAATAAAACTTATTTTTTTCTTATTGAGCTAAATTGTTGGCATATGTCCTACACATTTAAAAACAAAATCTAATGAAGTTTTCAAAGAAATTGATCAGTCTTATGTCTTTTTCCTCACAATCTGTGCTTACCTGAGTCTATTTATGCTAATATTACCCGCATTATAGCAAATGTGTGCATATATTCAAGATTCAGAGATTCAAATGGAAAGAAATTAATACTTCTCTAAGTTTTAGTTGCAGCAACTCAAGTGTGGTATTGTGCCCATATTTTGTTGGTGATATGTTAATGATAATGGTGCAGCTCAAACAAGCAAGGAGAATAAAAAGCCCAATTAATACCAATATATCCCCACTTTATTCCATTATTTTCCTCTTTATGATATTTATTAAAATATTAGGAGCTTTTTAAAAAAAAATTCTGTAGTTCCTACATGAATTTTGAAGCAAAAGAAAAGTGTGTGTTTACAGTATGTAGGTTTTAATGTCATATTTGTATAAATGGATCCCAACACAAGTAATTCTCTCTGTATACTACTAATTTGCAACAGCAAATATGTTTTATTTTTATTTGAGAATAATCTTGTGAATAACCTGAACAGATGTTTAATTGCCCACGTGTATATATTTTTTAGAGATAATACAAAAATAATGCCAGTAGTTGAAATACAGGTTTAGATGTTTAAATGTCAACATAACTGTAGTGTGAGTCTCTATTACACAGCAAAAATGCTTCAGGGAGTCATTGCATTCATCAAGAAATTTTTAGACAGTACAAATGCAATCAAATTTACATACACAAAATACGCATAAGAATGGATAGAGACTTGTTAACTGACGGAGTTCAGAGCCCTTGACTTAACATACCCCAGTCTGGACAAAAGCATAAAGAAACACATCATTACGCTTACTGCATGTCCTCCCCTTTTTATTGGCTAAATTTTGATCATGCATCAAAGTTTCTGATAGGCTGCCGTGGTGGCGGAGAGTTGTTGCTGTTGCTAGGATCCTGTTGCTAGGACGGTTGCCATCTCAGAGGCTCAGCAGGAAACATGTAATGAATCATGGATGGTTGATTTTTCTCTAAGCACCCTAATCTGTGATGCAGATGAGCCCCAAAGCTCGCCTACCCCGTCTCCACCCTCCTCCTCCCAAATGCACTACCCCCCCCACCCCACCCCCCCACCACACACACTACCCCACTACCCTACCCTACCCGCTCCACCCCCACCCCCACCCCCACACCCCACCTCTGGATGGGTTCATTATAAAAAAGAAAAAAAAAAATTAAGTTTGGAATTGGAGGGCTGGCATTTCAAATGGTTGAGTTTGGGGGGGGGGTACTGATGTCAATTCTCATGCAAAAACAGAGATGTCAAAGGTCATTATCAGTTATTTGTTGAAGGAGAGCAGAAGGGAGAACAGCGATGACCCCTTCTGACCTCTGAGACTATTATGAATGGTGAGATTTTTGAAGTTCGTGCAGCCTGACCCCACTTGAAAGGAGGTGGGGGACAAAGTACCGCCGATATTTTAACTACAATGCACAGAATTCACTCTCAGCACATTTAAGATAAACTTAATCATTTCATTGAAACAAAGAAACAAAGAAATATGAAGCTAATAGCTGTCTGTGCAACTGCTGATTATATAGAAAACTGCGATTTAATTTGCTGCTGCTCACAAAAGCATTTAACAGTCACACTTATCCAACAACTGTTATTATTCTACATGCTACAGTATGTTTTGCTTTTGAAGCTCATGAAAAAGCCTCATTAGGATTCACAAAAGGTCATCCATCCTGGTGCAAATGTGTCGCCGTGACTTAACAATCGCTGTGGGCATTTTTAATATCACTCTATTATACTGTGCCGAGGGTATATAGGCCTGTGTTTAACGGAGAACACTGGCGGGGCATTTCAACCCTCAGTTGAACCATAGTGTTCATGACTTATTTACTCCTGTCCCGTAAAAAGATGTGCAGCTGCTTCATATAAAGTGGCAAACAGTTAAACTATTCATACAAAACACTTCTCGTATTGACGCTGAATATTATCCACAGAGGGTAAGACGGTGTAAAAAGCCGTAATTACAGCAGATGACAGACAATATGGGCCTACTGCTCTAATGGCATATAGCAAAAATACTGAGATGAGTAGCTATAGTAACTCCACTGTATGTAAACACCTTGTGTTATTCACAGCTGTGGGTTTTCCTGCTGGAGCAGTATTTTCTTCAATGTAATTATACGTTATATTTCAGGGTCGGCTCCTAATCCTGCATCCTGCTGCTCTGCTACTCGACTTAAGTCCTTCAAGTGCTTTTGTTATTTTTTTTTTTTTCATTTCACATTATTTTGTCAGGTATTTGCCTGAAATGTTTATGTTTTGTTCAGGCATTATGTTCCTTTAGATAGACAGTCATATTCTCAACGGGGAGTCCTAGTCAAAAAATGACTTAAAATTACAAAAAAAAAAACCCAAAACCCCACACTTCTCTATGTTTTCCATCCTCGGCCCTTTAATTAACCCCTTCCTTTTATGCAAAAGTGCATCCCTTGACAGTCTTGCTCTCCAGACTCAGTTTTCCTACCCTTTGCCCTCATCTTTCCTCTCAGCACGTCACTAAACAGATCCTTTAGAATCTAGTTGTGTACGTGATGCTAATACCCTCTGACACATTTGTTCACTGTCTCTTTATCATTAATAATTATGCAAAAGAGGCGCGTTCTCAGCCGAGCAAAAGAAAGCAATCTTAGTATGCAAATGGTTAAGGTCCCTGCGGAGTGTGGCGATTAGATGTGTGTTGATAAACTCACTTATGATGAGTGACAGTGAGCAGGATTGAAGTCGCAATGGTCAGCACCGTTACAGACAATGATGAAAACACTGCAGCCAAATGCCAGAGTATCCCCAGAAGCACGATGGGACAGGGATGAAACGGTGTAAAATGTCATTGTGGCTGCTTCACACCCATTAATAACCAGAGAGAAGGAAGCAAGGGGGTAATGAGAGGAGATTTGCTTCTTGATTGAAGGCTTTTCCTTTTTTGCTCAGCCAGATGTTGGCCCCCGCTGCAAATTTTCACCTTCAGCTGCCAACATCCCCAAGCCCTTTTTAAACTATCATCATTGGACCATAAATCCAACACCCGATTCTACATCGGGGCCAACGGTTCTACACCTGGACTGGAATGTGAGTTTGTGAGTTATTCACATACAACATATGTAACATACAAGCTTCTAGATACTACTATCTAGTCTAAAATGGATTTAAAAAATTAGGTTGCACCCTTAGAACTTAAGAAATGTCTTGGCTAGTAAAAATTTTCAGAAATGTGTAAAATTGGTGGCTGGAAACAGGGTCCAAAGTTAACACCCACCAAGCACCAAATGTGGGAAGATTTTCTGTTTGGTGAGTAAGGACTAGTAGGATTGTTCGACACACTGGCATGTAAATGTTTGTAACAAAATAGGCACGAAACACTATCCTGGCCCATCAGTCCCATTGTGGCGTGCGGGTTACCAAGGTAACTTGGGAGTGAGAGAGAGAGAGAGAGAGAGAGAGAGAGAGAGAGAGAGAGTGGAGAGCACATATAATAGCAATGCAGAGTAGTAGACTATAATATAGTTAAGCTTTCTGTTGCCAATCTGTCAAACATTTAGTTAGCTAGCTGCCGGTGTATATATGTGTGTGTGTGTGTGTGTATATAAATATATATACATATATTATATATGTATGTAGAGAGAGAGAGAGAGTGAGAGAGAGAGAGAGAGAGATTAGATATAGATATAGATATAGATATAGATATAGATATAGATATAGATATAGATATAGATATAGATATATAGAGATATATTTCTATATCTAATGGTCTAAGGTTAATTCTGGACCCTGGTTGGAAACATCTGCAGCAATTTAAAAAAAAAAAAAAGGCAAGAAACCAACTGAGAAGTGACTCTGGCATCTAGAACTGCAGTATAAGGTATAAAAATAGCATTGTTGGAGACAAAATAATATATTACATATAACTGCCAATCCTTAGATGCATGCACCACTTTGCTGTACATGCACATCATTACACTTGCATACAGCTGTTAGCAGATAGCAGTATTTATACAAGTGAAAGAGGTTAAGCTAACGCAACTGCTTTTTTGTCATTCGGTCTAATTTTATCAGCATAATGTTATGTAATTTGAGATATGTTTCTTGTGAAATCTAATTTATAGCTGCTTCAGTTTACTTCAGGTTTGAACATCTTTTTGATCAAATGTCAAACAGGTTATATTAGAAAACTAAGGGTCATCAGTTAATTTGCTGGTTCAGTTAGCTTTAAGTACAGAGCAGTCACATGTTGCAGTTACTGGGCATTAATGTCATAGTAACCAGTCTTTATGTAGTGACTAGTTTGTGTGGTGCAGCCCATTTTAACTTAGTAACATGTAAATTTGTAATTAGAAACTAACCTTATAACTAAGTTTGAAAAGCAGCAGGTGCAGCCGGCCTCTGGAATCGGGACGCAAGTAACAAATTTTACTTAAAGAGGCAAAACGGGCACCTAAATCATTGTTTGTTACTGATTAAAAACCATTACGGATGTTGGCTTAGTACATTAATCAAAGAAAAAACACAAGCTTATGGAGAGATTTATCCCAAAGCTACACACTGTTTCACTGCACTAAGACGTAGTAAAATCATATCAGTTTTTGTCTTAGCATATTGTAGTATAGTCACACATCGCATTTGATCTGGCTTTCATGTTGAGATTTGAAAATGTGCATCAAGCAAACTTTCATAGTGGGAGTCCACATTTTAAACCCCGAATCGCTGCACGGGCACGAGTACGCATGACTATTCAGGCAAGATCAATTTTCTCAGGATCAGCATTTTGATGAACACAGACAGAAGAAGAGGAAGAGAGACACTAGCCGTGAGTGCCAAGTTTAAAAGCTTGTTTGTTTCTTAAGAAGATCAAAGGTATCAAGGCCTTGGACAGACATGAGAGACACAGCCTCTGCAATCTGCTCCCCATTCATTCCCAACAACACTAGCAAAGAAAAACAAGGCTTTTCTCTTTGGGAAATCCTGGAAAGCATCCCAGACAGTTTTTCCAACAAGCAAACACTCTGGGATCCCCCCAAACCCTCTCCACGGGGAAACATGTTTGTCAGCATGTTGTGTGTTATCATTCAAAAGTTGAATGATCCGCAGGTGCTTTTCTTTCTTTTTCCTTTTTCTTTTCTGAGTGCGAAGCAACTCTCAAACTCGGATCCAAAAACCTGAACATGATGTGAAAAGTTAAGCAGCTGCTTCTGCTTGCGCTCGGCAATTTTATTTTATTTTTTTCCAAGCAGACAAGCAGATCTGATTCAACCTTCCGTCGAGCTCTCTCGCCGCACAGTTCAACAGGAAATGGTTTAACACGGAAAAATGATTCAATCTCGCCATCAGTTATTTTTTAGTGAGTTATCCACAATATCTTAAGGGGGTATTTCACCACATGAGGCCATTACGGCAAATACTAATAAAAGTATTTCACATCAAGTCAAAATTTGGCACAACTTAACGCCTAAATCCAACCCTTAGCCTGACTTAGTCTTAGCCTGACTTAGTCTTAGTCTGACTTAGTCTTAGTCTGACTTAGTCTTAGTCTGACTTAGTCTTAGTCTGACTTAGTCTTAACCCTTAAACAGCCATTTAAACCCCACGAATTTAGTAAAACAAGCTCTGTGTGAAAGTAAGTGCCCACTGGCACCTCTAAAGTTCAATAATATGTTGTATCGATCTCATTTATTTAATAAGTATGAAGCATTCTAGTTACCTTCCATCTGTTTCCACTTTTCATGCTATGCTAAGATAACCGCCTGCTAGCTCTTAGCTTTGTTTTTTTGTACAGATTCAACAAACAAAATATAACACATTAGTTTTAGAGATGCTGTTAGCTGGAAGTCGCCCCCGAGGTTTGCCCCGCGCTCTTTGCCTGTTATTGTCACACTAATATATAAATATAAAGATATAAAGATATAAATATAAAGATCAGCATCCATTCAATGTTTTAAGCCTGTGTTTATATTTACAGTATGTTACTCCTGAGCGTGAATATGCTGATGTATTTTTCGTATCAAATCACAATTTCTGCTCTCTAAAATGAACTGAACTTTTCTTCTGATCTTTTCACATTCTCCCTGATAACTGCAGCCAAGGGGTACAAGTACCCCTGGTTTGGAATCACTGCTCTAATGAAAGACTTCTCCACAGAGGAGCTCCTGACTGGGCTTGAGATGCATTTCTTTACAAGACTGCATGAATTTACAAGTGTGTCTGAAGGACCAAGAGCCAACAGCGATTACAATAAACCATAGAGAGATCATCAAAGAGTGGGCAGGAGCTGTAAGACTCACTGAAGTCCATGGCTGAAAAGGCCCACTCGACGTTCTTGGCGGCATGAAGGCCCTTTCGGGGACCTGCGCTCTGTGTGTTTTAATCTGCTTGTTTCAGGACTGAATGATTCATCGGCTTTGAGATGGCTTTACTTCACAACTCCCTCTTATTAGATGTGTTTCCTCATTTCATGCTTGTGACTTTTCACTTTTGTGTTGCCCTTGCATTTCCCTTGATTTTACAGCTTTCCTGTTTGTTGGTAGAAACTTAGTTTCTATGTTGCCAGGCAGGTTTCTGCGTATTTTCTGGTAGCATCATGATTACACAGGCATTTTTCCTACATTGCAGTGATATATCCCAGTGATATGCCAGCGCTCCTTAACAGTGAGATATGTTGATTTTGACGGATCTCACTCTGAAGTCTTATCTGAGCTTAAGCGGCAATTTAGAAATCCCTAAATTAAAAATCACTTTGAGTTAAACCAACCATCCAAAGAGGCAATACACAGTATCTAATTTTGTGACTTTTTCAGAACACATTAATCCTCCCAAATGGGAGCTGACAGGATATCACATGGTATTGTAGCTCACCAGATACCTCAGGAAGCAATTACCATGAATACATTTTCTAATAAACTTGTACCCATCAGATGATAAGCTATTAAACATGCGTAATTATGGTTTCCATACAGTAATTTCTAAGCTGATTAGGTTTGTGTGCTTTACAACCTGAATGGGAGAATATTAATAGGGCTTTGGTTTGGTGTTGCTGGTTAGCGGTGGCAGCTCATCAGTGAATCATATGCAAATGAAGCCTCAGGAAGTGCATGAAGCCTCATTCCCAGCTATTAGAACTGTCAGGGGAGGGAGGGACATGTCAATGGAGAGTATATGCACGCACGCACACACACACACACACACACACACACACACACACACACACACACACACACACACACACACAAACACACACACACACACACACTCTGATATGAATTGATACAAGGAGCACACACACTGTGTAGGAAGTTAGGAAATTCTATATCCTCTATATATACCACAGTCTTATGTGTTTGCACTTCTCCGTTCTCTGGTAACAGAATCGTTATTATACTTAGTGTCTAATTCATCCAATTTGAGTGTTCATTTCATCTTCTGTTGGGGATTTACCATATTAGAATTTTTAATCATAACCAATACTATCCATGCTTGTGAACAATACACTGCATTGACTGACATATGGTCGATACAGATACAACTACAGATACTTTTAGTTTAATTCCAATATTTATTTGGGAACCAATTTATGATAAAGCATCTCTTCTAAGCAGAACATAAAGTTGAGGCTGGGAGTTAAGGCTCTATTAATAATAAATAAATTATTTATTTTTATAGATTAGCCATTAAGAGGAAAACAACTGGGTTTGCCAGGCTGTGATGAACCCCTTTGGCTGCTGTCTATCCCTCTCCAGCAGCACATCTGCTCTTTGGCTCATAGATTATTGTGTAACATCCCTATTTATCACTTAAAAACAGTTTGTTTGCATTTAATAAATCATCTATAACTCACTATAATGTAGTTGTAAGCACATATAAGTGAATATCAATGTATTTTTTGACAACTACAACAACTATGGGCACCTATAAGTGGAGGTGGGTGTATAAACAGATAAATGACAATAAAGCAAAACACAGTTGTAATGACAGAAAATGTGACTTCGTAGAAGTTATTGTCACTGTTAATATAACTTAACTGTGTAATGATAGAAATGTCTTTGTATCTTTATACAACTGCATTATAGTGTGTTATAAACCATTTGTTGTTGTGTTTGTGTAGCCTACTGCTTATAAAGGCTAAAAAAGGGAACTTAAAGTAAAATAATCAGTCATTGTTAGAATCC
The DNA here is from genome assembly GCA_016859345.1 of Istiophorus platypterus. Taxonomy (NCBI): domain Eukaryota; kingdom Metazoa; phylum Chordata; class Actinopteri; order Istiophoriformes; family Istiophoridae; genus Istiophorus; species Istiophorus platypterus. Next base: position 13,818,480 of record CM029125.1, read on the forward strand.
TTTATTAATGACTTACTAATGTTTGTAACTGCAAGTCTGTCAAGCTGGGGTATACATAAGGCAAGGGTAGATTTTATAACATGGCACCCCAAATGTTTTAATGCCCCATAACTGGTTTATAATGCAACATTAACATTTATTTAACACTTTATCACATGAAACTGAAATTCCATGATAACAAAATAAAGTATTTGCCAAGGATTTCCCCAGAGAGTTCTATTAAAACCATTTGGAATATACAGTTGAAATAAAGGAAATATAAGTGAACGACTCTGTCTGGAAGAAGGTCATGAGATATGGCTGAAAGTGGACCCTGTGATGAGAATTTTTTTCTTGAAAGCTTCATTTTAAGCTGCTGACTGTCTCACTATTGCTTCGTGGAAAAACTAACCTTTCTTCACAAAAGAAACGGGTAAATCGGCTTCCTTTGAATAATTAATACATCCAAATAAATGAAAATGCACACTATTATACATGTAATTATCTACATTAAAGGGATAATTGCATACCAGTAAGCTGACCGTCACATCCTTCAGTTGGCACTGATCAAAATGGACTCTGAACTTTTAAAGCGGCTGAGCCTTCACCTCTCTGTAATATTTGTGAGAAGACCTCAGTGGCTGAAATACATGAGTGATTTCATTTCAAATCCCAGCCACTTTCTCCAGTGACAGAGCTGCTGAACCAAACATTTCATCTGAACAAAAACTGCCTCTCCCAGATACAAACCCTCAGGGAGCATGATTCTGCTTTTCTTTGTGACTTTACTAAGGTTACCGTTCAATCAAATGCCTTTCATTGTAAAAGGCAGCCTTCTCCATCCTGTTTGTGGGTGAGTGACTGATTTAGAAATAATATCCAACACCAGACAGCAGAGCAATATAGTCTATTCGGATTTATTATCAATCTGAATGTTACTTCTCACACAAAATATATAGTTCTCATTGAGGCTCTTGGTATATATTTCAGCACTTTACAGGGACTCATCAAGTCATTCATCATCTATACATTGATGGAATAATCTCTCATGTTGCACAAAATATCACAATATACCAGTGATGGAGGGACAAACAAATTTAGCAACAATTCAAATATGACTTCTGCTTAAATATCATATCGTTATTATCAATACAGTATGACAACATTTCTAAATAGAAGCAATAACTATCTTAGTTGGTAAATTTCACATATAATATTAACAGAGATGTTTAAGTTACAAACAATTCATAGTGTAAAATGTAACAATCAATGAAATGAGGGATAAAAAAACACCTGATTCGTGGCAATAATCATGATCTGTGAGGCTTTTTAAGAGTCAGAGCATCAGTGGTTCAATACAAGAGCGAGATGTCTGGACCCAAAATACAACAATACACACACACTTCAACATCTGTACATGTGATGCTGAGTATATAGTAGTTGATTCAGATCATAGAAGAAGAAAGACGCGAGGAGTTTATTTCCAAAATGCTATATGTATCCAATACACCATTTCATTTAGGGGTTACATTCTGTACATTATTAAGATTTTCACAGGCAAGATCTTAATTTACTTTACATATTATGATTCTAAAAGTACTATAGTTGAATGGTTAGTTGATTAATCCATCAGTTGATTGACAAAAAATGTATTTTTTGAGCAGTAATGCCAAATATTCTCTGATTCAAGCTTCTCAAATATGAACATTTTCCCGTTATTCTTTGTCTTATATGAAATTAATTTGAATACCTTAAAATTCTAAACATAATAAGCATATTGAGGACATTACTGTGGCCTTTTAACATTTCATAGACATAATTGAGTTATCTGCAGCCCTAACATAGTCTGTCTTAAATGTGTGAATAGTAATTTTCTAAGCATCATTATCATTTTTTCGATAGCAGATAGTTCATTTTGGAACAGAAATCTTCACTCGACGTCACGTAAACATCTTGTCAGTGGCACTAGAACAGTATGTTCAGGAACAACATCACAGTTATAGAGCACCAGGAATCACATTGACAGAAAGTCTCACAGTAGTAGTGCTGATCTAAGTTCCTCCGTCGGCCTAGATCGTGCCCATCTCGCCTACTCTTGAATCACTCAAAAGACACTGATCCCAGATCGGCAGCCGTACTCTGAGGCAAAATTTGCGAATATGGATCCAGGTGAGATATCTGGCACGACATTCATAACTATACAGTATATATAGAGGTGAAGAGGAGGCAAGAGACAGAAGAGAGAGGGAAACGGAGCGCGGAGAAGGAAGGGCAGAGAAAGATGTCAGTCTTGAGTGGGCAGAGGAAACCGGTGCTCAGCGAGCGAGAAAAAGGTGGGGGGGGGGTGCGATGCCTTTACTGAGGAAGTGCTTTCAGGATGGCATTCACCTCCTCTGCCACGGCTGTCAGCGCAAACTCAAACTGCTCCTGAAGAGGAGGAGGAGGAGGAGGAGGAAAGGAAGCAGGGAGAGAAGGAAGAGAAGGAAAGGGAAAGTTTTATTGTGTGCACGAGTGTGTGATGCCATTGCAGAATGATTAGGAACTGCCGCCTCCTCCTCTCCCTCCATCTCTCTTTGACCCTGCCTAGGATGTGTGCGGCCACAGTCTTGAGGTGAAGGTGAAGCACTCTCCGGGCTTTCAACTCGGGAGAGCCCTCGTACCCTGCACTGCCACTGATCCAGCCAGGTGTGTCTTAAAAAGGAGCTTTTGAGTCAAGCTGTCTCTCAGCTCTGTGCGTGTATGTGCGCATTTGTTTGTGAACCTGACTCACAGTTTTCCCTGCGGACAGCAAAAAGGGCCTGATTGATGTCTGCCCCATGGACCTGGTGTTTTTATATTCCTCTCTTCCCCCTAGGCTTCAGGCCACGGGGTCCTCTCACAGAGAGAAAGGTACGTAGGAGTTTGGAGGGAACAGTCTTTAGATGTGTCAACACACCGCCTGCCACGGTGTGGCCTGAGGATAGGCTAAATCAATACAGAAGACTCACTGGTGGCCATGCCTTTCGCTATGCAGTAGAAATTATCTGAGGTGTTCAAGTTTGCTATTTTTATGTGAGTACTGATGTTGTGATGAGGCCAGAAAATATGTTAGTACATCCATCTATATTTACAGTGCAGTCATATGCGCCTATATCTAATCCCAAGTTGGGTTTAAAGTTCTGTGCATAAAGAAGATACTTTAAAATCAAGTTTTGTGTGAGCTCTGCTGTTCACGTGCACACCACTTGGGGGAGATCAATGTCTGCTTGACTGATCAGAAATACAATGCTAAAAACCAGTCAGACATGCTGTAATTACTGCATGTTGATGTCTGTCAAACGGAGCAAACAGAAAAAAGATGGGAAATAAACGTTCCCCCCCTTCTTTTCTTTTTTTTTTTGCAAGCACCTAAAATAAAGTGGCAACATAATGAAGGTGGAAAAAAAGATAACTGGTTGTTCAACCCTTGAAACCTAACTAAATTTCATACCTCATTACAATCTAATTTCTGTGTGGACCCAGCATCAAACCACAAAGGGAAATCAACAATATTCCAATATAATTTCACTTAGACTTGTCAGAAAATAAAAGACAGAGTGCTTGAAAGGCCTCTCTGCATTTAAAAGAGCAGGGCTATAAAAGCAGCATTAATGAAACATCCAGTAACATTGGAGTCTGTTAGCAAACAGCTTTCATAAATATAATCACCCACCGCTTCATGCCTTATTATGATCATTATTATTATTATTAATATTATTGCTTATCCCAGTTACAAAAGCGAAACAAAACTAGACTTCCTACCTATTATTAGCATTAGTGGGTGGGAGAAAATGTTTTGAGCACACAATAAACTTTCCCAAAATGGAGTGAGGTGGAGGCTCCAGTGTGATGTAAATTGTTGAGACTTAAGAAATTAAGTAGAAGCACTGATCAGACAGACGTATAGAACCCATAGTAATAAACAGGCAACATTTATTAGGATGAAAAGGAATTAAAAGCTAAAGATATATATAAAGAACATTGTAAGATAATTACAGTCATTTTCGAGCAAAAATCACAAACAATTGATGCTTTCAGCTTCTTACACATGAGTACTTGCTTTTAATATCATTGTTAAATGGATGTTATTCTCTGTCTTTGTATGTTAATCGTATTTGTTTCAGAGAAAGAAATCAGTAGAAAATCTTAAAATGCTGAAATTTCATGGGCAAAATATTTCTCTAACAGAAGCTCTTGGTCAGTTTTCAAGTCTCTGTATCTTGGATAAAAGTGAAACAGTGAGTTTTTATCTTCCAAGACAATGTTTTTCTAATCCTGAAGCAGTTATCAATTACTACATCATTTCCCCTGATCCTGTGCACAAGAAGAAGACAATCGTCTGTTTGAATGACTACAAACCCTTCTCCCTCCCTCCCTTCTCTCTCCCCCTCCTCCTCCTATCTCCCCCACCTCTCTAACTCAAAGCCGGGGACCTTACCTTTGTCTGGACCATGCCAGCTCTCTGGTCTCTCAAGTGCTCCAGGGTAGCGGCAATATCAATCTCTTTAGCACCTGCAACAGACCGAAAATTGGACTGAGTTCAAAGCAGCGGAGTAATCCAGCTCACATCTGTCAATCTCTCTTTATACTGGGCTCCCTTTGGAACAGTGCAGCGATTGAAAATTATTACATTCATCCCTCGAAAGACTTGGACGAGAGCCATAGACTTTTTCTCGATAAAATATGCAAGAGGATATTTTTGGGATCTGGGAAATGTGCAATAATGCATTCAAAAAACGCTAAGCGCTGGCCTCTCTGTGAGAATCTTGCTCAAAAATTGGTTTAGATTATGCCCAACTATAAAGTCTGGTGAGAGCTTTTGGATACGGCAATATCTGAGTGTGTGTGCATGCATGCATGTACGTTTGCCAGAGAAACAAAAAACTAATTAAAATGATTTATAGCCATTGCAGCAGCCGTACTGATGATTAACCCATGCAACAGTTGCTTTCTCAGTTGCTCGGCTGCCATTTAGTTGAGTCAGTTTTGGCTGATGTTAATCTGGAAATTTTATTCCGCTTTCAAATTTATGGATTTTGAGAAGCAAACCAGAGCTGATTTGAGAAAACCAGCATAGAGAAGTAGAGACAAAAAATGGAGAGTAAGAGAGAACCCCTGAACTCCCAAGATGTTTTTTTTTTTTAAGTTAAGCAGAGAAAGGAAGCAAAAGAAATAGAGCAAGAGTAAAAATGTATGTATGTGTGTGGGTGAGAGAGAGAGAAAGGGGGGGATTTAATGCAGCTGGACTTAGTACTCAAAAGTACTCCGACAAGACTTTCATGTCTCAGGGCTGGATTCTGAAGTTAAGCTGAGGAGAGGTTCTCCAACCAAAGAAAAAAGCTTTGAAGAGTGAGATTATGTTCATTTTATACATTCGCTCGTAGAGCAGGGAACAAAAGGTTAAAAAGAGACTGGGTGGCACCTTTCATCACCGCGGACAACGGCACATTTATCACTGAACTACATGAACTTCCATCAGGATGGGTCAAGTCTTATTACTGTTGTATGGACAGTGGAGGGAAGGTCTGCATCAGAGGTGGTTGTCCTCCTAACCCGTTCTGATGGGGTTGGATCGTGGGAGGAAGGCATGCAGAGAGTGAGGGTAAAGGGCAGAGGTCAGTGGGAAAGAGGGGTAGGGGGTAGGCTAAGCTATGGAGGGTATTAAAGGGAAGTATGGCAGCTCCTGTGCAACAATAGCCATGGATAACTTGGATGTCTCAAAAGATACGACTGACAAACTTCATTATTTTTTGCTGGTTATTTCATGAGCCATCTAAAAAAATGTTGCTGTTTAATCATTAAATTATAATTCTCAAGCTACAACTTCTGCTATGTCAGTGTAGAGATTCTACTAAAACGATAGTTGTCATTGTCGCAGGAAGCTACCATTTAGATACTATCTTCAAACCCTGGTACAAGCACCAGGAAATTCCGATTTCTACCATTCTGATGATCTCTGTTAGATTTGTGTAAAACAGGGGTCAATGTAAACAAGATCCAGTGACTATAGGGTTCAAACTGTATGAATCGTTACGAATAAATTAATATTAAAATAAAATAAACACATTGCTCCCGTCGAATATTAAATATTGATACAAACCATTGGTGCAACATTCAAATGGATTCCTCCTTTAAACATTTCATTTCCATGCATATCCTATCTAAATTCATGTAGCATTTGTGATGCAGGTCAATATGGCGTGACGATAGCTTAAATAGATAATTACTAATCTGGGTATAGGTTTCTCTTCTCCGTTTTCCATTTTCCATTTTCCCTTTCTCTGTTTTTCTCTTTGTTTCTCTCACTCCACTCCTAGGAGCTCCCTCCATTTCTGCCACTGTCTAGGCTGGCTCTCCAGGCCTCAGAGAAGTCACCCTCTAATGCATCCCCGGCACCCTCTGTGGAAAATGAGAGGCTTTAGCGTTGCCGGGGCAACACTTGAACGCAAGCAGAAAGAGTGAAAGGGGGCCATTGATTGTTACCTTTAGCCATCCTATTGAGGACCATGTCAATCAGAATGTAAGTCCCACTCCTGCCAGCTCCATCACTGCAGAAAGTCAGAGAGAGAGAGACTGAGATCATTAAGGTGGCAGAGCAAAGCCCTGGATGCTTTAATCTCAGTGTTTTTCTTATAAGGAAACAAATTGCTCATTTACATCTGCTTTTGCTGAGAGACTATGGAGTATATTTAAACACAAATTGGACTATGAATACAAATACACGCTGTTCCGTCTACTTAAAACCCGAAGTTACAGATGAAATAAAATACTTAGATAGCAGAAATCAATAATGATCCTTAATATTCTTATGAAAGTACCCGAGGAGATCTGAATATTTGATGTTCCAATACATGTGATTATGTTAAGCCGTTGCACACGAGAGCATGTGTGGTCTTGAGACTTGCTTGGCTATTGGGAAGAGGGGAACGGTTTCTGAGGCACATTGGGGACAAAGGCTTTTAAATGCATGCACCTTAGGAGCAGAGGAGAGGTTGAGAGGCCAGGGGCGGTTCGAGAACAGCTTTTGGAGAGCCTTGCTTTTCCATTACTCCAGAGATAGTCTTATGAAAAGCCTCCCTTTGTGCCCGCCGGCCATTCAACAGCTCTGCATGTTAATTGCAAACAAGGCGTGCACATCTCTCTAATAAAGGCAAGGCCAATAAAACAGGAGAGCGGCCTGAGCACCACCGCTTCATTAATCCAGTACTAGACACTCAGTCTGTACAGCTCCCTCAGAGGGAGAGCGGGCTGCCTGGCCCCATGCATGACTTAACAGGATGTGACTATTAAAAGTGGTCAGACAGATACCTGGTGTTTAATACAAACCAATCAAGGCCAGTTAACTAACTCAACCGAATGGGAAATGGAAGAGTCTTTGGCTGCGTGTCTTTGTGCCACACTATTTCCATATAGACTCAGCCGGTGGAATAAACAGTGGCTCTAGTGGACCCAGATAGAGTAAATGGACTGAGCGGGTTTAAATAAACAGCCTCTCCCCTCCAACACACAGGCCATGACAAACACTCTCTATCCCACATCAGCAGGTCAGCCACTGTCACAAGGTTCAAATAGTTATACTTGCCTGCAGTGAACAATTATTGGACAAGATCGACCCCGGTAGCACTTGTTAACCTTTCTGGAATTAAAAAAAAAAAAAAAAAGGGAGAGAAAATTGGATGTTATTGTTAGCTTAACAGCAAGCTCTGTTAAATAATACTCTGGAAGCAGGATCAATTCTTTTTTGCTGAGTAATAACAGTAACAATTAAAACAAATATGGGTCATGAGGGACTTGAGGTGCTGTTGTCTGGATGAAATTAATGGCTGCAATAATCAAAGGCACAAACAAGAATCCTGAGAGATGCTCCCTCTTGTCAATCAATCACTTGAATTTGAGGACAGAGAGAGGAAGGGAGAGAGAGGGAGAGAGAGAGGGAGAGAGAGGGAGAGAGAGGGAGAGAGAGAGAGGGAGAGAGAGGGAGAGATCTGCGTCGCACCACATAAATAAATTGTGCGTCGTCCCCAACTGTATTATTGTGACATGTCGGTGATGGATGTGGTGGTGTGATGTTGTGATTGTCGACCGCTGACGCATTAACCCCGGCCTGTTATGAATGTTATACACCACGGGCGCGGCGAAGGCCAACAAGCCCTTTTCACACCCCGCCGTTGCCATAGAAACTGACTACACTGAGAGCTTCCGCGTCTCTCTCCGTTTCCCCTCGTTTCTCACCTGTCGACGACAAAATGAAAAACAAACGTCTGTGCATCTCATCATATATGTATTTTATCTAGAAAAGTGCTACTTATGGTTTCTTTGTTGCTACTCATTGTTAGGGGTGTGCAAATAAAAGAATGAATACAACATAAAACCTACTGCATGAATATACTGTAATATCAATTTATGTCGACTATCAACAATTAATACTACTGTCATACAAATGCTACAACTAATAGTAATATCAAAGCGTTTGATCTTATAATTATATTTCATATTGCTAAAATACTGCAAGATATTACATTCATATACAGATTTTATATTAATCATTGCTAATGTATTCTTCCTTTTCCTTACTTCTGATATCTATGTCCAGTTTCTTGTATTAATATACCCTTAGTTTTTGTACTTTGTGTGATGTGTTTTTTGAAGTTTCCTATGTATTTGGACATTTAAAACTATAACTGTAAACTGCATTTCTCATTTGATGTCATTACGAGCTTTGAGATCTCTTTTCTCCATGATGAAGGTTTAGAGACCAAAGGCTTGGCTTTATGATTTAAATACATGCACTGAACATTGCTAAATATTAAAATGCTAAATATTATACTACTCTAGTTAAGGTAAACCACTGCTTATTTTACAGGGGAAATGTTTTCTTTGTTGTTTATTTTTAATTCTTTCATTTCTGTTTTTTACATCAAATTGCACTACATTGAAAGTGTATTTTTAAAATTCTAAGATATTTTAAATATAAATATAGCATTAAAATCAGAATACGTCCTTGTTGAGAGAGCATACAGAGATGGTAGGAGTTTCCATGCAAGCCAGAGGAAGGAGCAGTGAGAGGAGGAGGAGGGAGACAGAGAGTCAGGAGTGAGAAGGAGTGAGAGAGAGACAGTGTGTGCACAGGCCTGGCTGAGGAGACACAGTTTCCAATGATCACTTTTGTGACTATGCAACTGGGCTCATATTACTAGCTGCAACATCACAAAAATGACACTGGCAACCGCAAAATACCGAGTTGGCCGAAACAGTTAAAACCACGAGCGTACAGTACTTCATGTGGATCTCTTAATCTCGTGGACAGAGAGCTTTGATTCCCAATAACCTACAGCAACATTAATGGAGTTACATCAGCACACTCTATTCATTTGGGAGATCTAAACAGCAAAGGAAAACTAATGTATTTAATCAAAACACAGCTCAAACCTGCAAACCAATATCATAAATGAATATAACTGCCCGCAAGCTATAACATGTTTAATTTGAGAAAAAACCCAAAACAATACAAATAAAAAAAATAAGTCTGTACTAGAGTCTGTCAGAAAAGGATGACATGATAACACTGCACATCCTCTTTTTTTTTCTCCTCTCATCTGCATTACAAACCGAGGGATAGACTTCCATCCTCAAATCAGATGCATCTTTTCTCATTTGGAGGGCTTTTCCTATCCCTCCTGGGTTTTCCCAGAGGAGCTATTGCTTCTCTTCTGCCAGAACACATTATATGGAGAACAGAGTGAGGTTATTCAGTCACTAGCTTCCTCCCTCTCCCATGGTTTTAGTGAGACAGCTCCCATTTAATTGGGTGTTTGAATTAGGTATTTTTTCTCTTCTTTTTTTTCCTTTTCCTTTCTTTGCTTTTCTTTTCTTTTCTTTTATTGTCTTTTTTTTTTCCTAAGCCAAGCCAGGCAGTGCGGGGCTGTTAATTTGCAGCATCACATGTACTGGAGGGAGGTGAGGGAAATAGGCCCAGGATGAAAGGGATAGTACAGAAACACAGTCTTTATTAGAACCATTGTCTAGGACACCAAAAGGCAGAGGGGCAAAAGGGAGACGGACCAGAGAGGCACTGACAGAATACAGAATATAAGGGAAGATGATTAAGAACAAGCTCAGGATAAAGGCCAGTTGTAAAGGTGCAAATCTGTCTGACATCTGCCGAGCTGCGGTATATGAGCCCAACCAGCAGGTTTTCCACTTTACCTGCGGAAGTCTAAAAGCGTCCTGGCGGAGCTGGGGATCCCGCGGTCCATCCAGGACAGGAAGTGGAACTGGGTGACGGTGCGTGTCTCGTTGGTCTGCAAATTCTTCAGGTAGAAGCTCCGCACCAGGAAGTCCTCGCACCAGATGTGCTCAGACACCAAGTTTACCTGAAGATAGGAAAATATATGCTGGTTAGCTAGTTATATCTTCATACCAGCAATCATAACTCGGAACGCTTTCATAACCATGCAACAGCCTCGTGGGAAGGAACTTTTTGCAGATGATGAGGCTTTAAAAATTACAAATACAGCATATTTTCACAGTTACCTCTTGTGGTTTCTGGCCATGCAAATAGTTTCTCTTGTATCTCCCCAACTGTGAGGAAGCACCTACTCCCTGACTAATATATCTTTGTTTCCTTCTGTTTCTGTTCACACACTAAGCCTTTTTCCTCAGAAAGACAGGAGGAAGATGGGAAGATGGATTTTTATAAAAACAATTTTTAGTTTACATGCAAGCATTGGACCGGGAGACAAAGGATTACAGTTATTGATGACATTTAGTTTATTTGTTAAAAAGGTTTCACGGAAATAACAATAATGAAAGATGTAAACTGTTCATTTTAAGAGTTTGTGTGCTCGCTGTTGTCATGGTTAATCATTATATGATGAAATAATATGATACTGAAATTGAAGGGAGTGAAAAGGGAGTCTAGAGGATTCACATGATGAATCAGTTTAAACATAGAAGTTAGGCTCTGATAGAGTTCCATCTATATGCATACAACTGATGAGAGCATCAATAGTGTTGAGATGATTCTTAATTGTTGAGATTTTTCAGTCATACTTAAAGTTTTTCCTTAGATGTTTCTCTTTTCTTAATTTCTTAATTCTAAACTATAAACAAATGGTAGCCCTGTTTTTTCTCATGCCTCGATGTCAGTGTTTCTTTTTGTCCTCCTTGTCCCACTCCACGCTACCTTTCATTACCAACACTGCAGGTTTTGAGACATCTGTTCTGACTTTTCCAACGCAGCTACAATAAAATTTGCAGTGAATGAATTTGTTTTGTGGTGTCTGAAGTAAAATTTGATTTGAAAACTTAAAAAAACATTGTGTTTTTGCAAAAATAGGGTTTTTGTTACTCAACAGCTTCACAGGGACCCTTTAGTTGGCTGAAAGTAGTTCCACTGAAAACTGTTCATAGTGAGGTTTGACATTGTTTCTGGAGAGACACCTTGCTAGTAATTTTCTGTTATCCTTTTAAAATGTCATTTTGTAATGCTGCGAGCATCACAAATGAAAATCAAATTCATTTTCAGTGTATTGGTGTGGAGAGAGATATTTTTGTAAAACCATTTTTGTGGCTAAACATCGTCGGAAAGCTTTCCAACTTCTGCTCAGCCTTTTATTGACATACCTCGTATATGTGGTAGACATCAGATCCCTCATCAGGCCAGTAGTGGTGACACTGCTTCACTCCGTTTTCAGAAAGTGGGGTTAGCATGACGATGACGACGCAGCCGCTCTCCCACACCATCTACACATCAGATGAGAAATGTCAGACATCCGTCTCACACATTCTGAGACGACACGCCTCTCATGAGAATCTGTATTGAATTGCAATAGCACTAATGTGTGGCAGAACTGTGCCACTAGGAGCAGCATATTGCACATTAGCATTACATGGCAGCCTCGTATTAGAGTGAAATTGATTTCTTAATCTTGGTCCAGGAAATATGAATAAATGTCACCTCTCTGTGTGTGACAAATGATAAATGTTGGGTCAAGCAGCAGGAGGGCGCGCCATGTGTCGCCCTCTCAGTCGTCTGGGCGAGATCACAACATCTACTGCGCTGCTGCTTCATTTCATCTTATCACAATCTAATGCGTCCTTGGGAAAAAATACAGGCCCACGGCAGCCATTAGGAAAATGAGGAGGAAACATGGGTTTTATGATTGCTATAAAAACACAATGGCCCTGACTATACACTAATCACAAGCTTCTGTGATCCAGCCCAGTAGACACATTACACGCCAACTGAGTCAACTGTGTCAGGATATGATGAGATTAGGCAAGGTGATAATTTGAGGGAATATTATCCATTTAGTTTGTAAGGTTTGGAAAATATTTCTACATAGTGGGGAAAAGGCGTACTCTTATTTTCTATTTTCCAGCTAGTAAAGACTCAATTATTTGTGCTTTTTTTGTCGTAATAAATATTTTCTAGTTTCCAAAAACACACACCTACTATACATCATTTGTATACAAGAAGGCTCGATGCAAAAAAAGCTTGAAAATGACTGTAGTTGCTGCTCTGCGAACTCTGTGATTGGCTTCTTCTTTTTTGTTTTTTTGCATTGAATTCTCAGCAGAAGAGAGCAGAAAAGGAAAGGCCCAGCAGTGCTAAGGTAATAGCCAGAGATGGAGGGAGGGAAGGAGGGGAGATGGATCGAGGAATGAAGGATGAAGGAATGGAGGAATGAGGAGTGGAGGATTAGAGCAGAGCCGCCTTTCAGAGCGCTGCCTGGGGCCAGTGTGGATTAGATAGGACGGAGCAAAAAGATTTGCCTCCTGCATGGTCCATTTGCATGAGAGTGCCAGTGTTTCCCTCTGTTTGTTTACTTTTAATGGAGGGGAAGAGTGTGTTTTTTTTTTTTTCCTGTGACAATCCAAGGTTAACCATATTGAATAATGAATGGTTACTACTTATTCCCAGACACAGAACTGATGTTCAGTGTGTCAGTCAATCTGCCTCTAATTTTCCATTATATTCTGTTTAATTGGGAAAGATTTAGAGTTGAGTTCACGGCTAAATAGCCCATTTCATTAGATAATGGTTATGCATTTATTCACCTGGCACAGGAAAGAATTTGGCAGACAAACAAATAAATAACCGTACTGACTAAGAGATAATTATCAGCTGTTTCATTTTAGGCACTTTTAAATGTATAAATTAAACACAGGAAACAGGGCACCTTTCATTTCTATTTGAGCTGATGTAGTCAATTAAGGCGCATTTTTCTAGATAACAGGTACTAAGTTTTTCTCTTTTTTAATTAATTTGGAACGTGATGCGAGGACAGAGCTGGTAAGCAAGTTTCGTTTTTTTTTTTGTGTTCACAAAGTGATTTAAACTATATGTCTTTTTGGTGTGCAGAACCAAAGCAACCCAGACTAAACTTGGCTGCACCACTCATCTCTGCCCACAAACCGGCTCTAACGTCTGTGCTAACACCAAGTCAGCACTATCATAATGATACAAAATGAGTATCCGTTCAGTGCAAGATGCAGAGTGCAGAGAGTGCGCGGGCCAGCTGGTCTGCCAGGATTTATGCTTCATACTTCTACATCCTGGTCACGGCGAGCGGAGTTACTTCACCATATGGAGGTGATGGGCCCACTAATTACTACAGTGCTGTCCTATTAACACATAAAAATGCCATTTGGCAACTATGCATCATTTAAGGCATACCTCCACACACATTTTACAATAGCCTATACCCAGTGATTAATGGCAAATTCCTATGACATTAATGGACAGGGGAATAAATACAAATGGCGTGGAGAAAAATGCAAATACAAGCAAACATCAGCACTATTATAAATAAAATTAGACTTCATGGGGGTGTATGTACACACACACACACACACACACACACACACACACACACACACATATATATGTATATAAACACACAACTAAATGCTGCAGGTTTGTAGTTCCATCTTCTGCTAGTGACATTGTTTTACTGATGTAATAGTAGCTCTATTATTTCTAGCCCCACTTTGTGCCTCTCATGTGTGACCATTACATTTTTGTCAAAGTGCAAAGTATAAAATTCTCCTAAAAAATTACTCTCCGCCTGGCATCTGTCTCAGATACAATAAGTTCCTGTTTGCAAAGTACCTAAGGACTCGCTGAGAACTGAAGAAACATAAAGATCTGATGAGTCCAAGGCAAGTTTGGGAGTAACAAGGAGTCTTTTTTTCCATTATTTCTAAGAGGTATGAAGGACATCAATTACAATGATATACTGAGTCACACTGAACCTTAAAATGTTCTGTCTGTGGGTTTAGATCTGTCTCAGATAAGACTCTGAGAAAAAAAGAGAGAGATGTTGGACACAAATGTCATCAATCGGGCTTAAAGAGTTAATGTTTTGCTTGTGTTATACAAATTGAGTGCCTTTTCCAATTTCCTGGATGAGAAAATACAGTCACATCTTGAGAAAACATTTTTCTAGTCCACCAGATTATTCTTGCAACCAAATAGTTAGAATAACCTTTGAAGATTCTTGAAAAACCTTCAGACCAACAGCAAGTGTTTTTAAATGACCTCCTGTTGTCTGTGAGTCAGGTGGAATGATAATACATGAGAAGGATAAACTAAAGCTACATTAGTTCATCGATCCCACCATTGCCGAAACACAAAGAAACAGAAATCTAGACACTCTTGGAGCAAGAAGAGGATATCGAAAACACACACCCAATAAGGCAATAAGCCACACAAACCACTGGGTCAAACCCTCAGCTCTGTAGAAACAAAATGGTATAAGATGAAAGATGGACAGTGAATGAAGATGGAGTTTTACCTGCCAGAAGTCTGCCACGGTGGAGGGAAGTGGGCCCTGCGAGGCAATGTAAGTAGGGTTGCGAGGGTCATGGTCCATCTGGGAGAGAGGGAACAAAGTGTAAGATGGTGTTTGGTTGGGAACTGGCTGATGAAAACATGCTGCCTGGGTAAAAGACCTGCATCAAAGCCTCCATATGGGCGGAGGAACGAGAAGAGATCAACGTCTTCTGGGGAGAACACTTGCACTTTCTTTTCTCTGCTGTATATCATTCTCCGTCATTCATTCACTGATTGATTTGGCCTCTTTTGTAACTTTGTCCTTTTTTTTTTTTAAGAGTAAATAAAAAGAAACTACACACTAGTGCCGGTAAGCCGTCGATGTCATGAGGGCATACACTAGATGTTGGAAAAATATTTGAAGGACATTGCTTGTATCTTGTTATTGTGAAAGGATGTTAAAGATCAGTGTCTTTAAACGTCATGTTTGTATAAAAAGACTGAGGAAGACCTTTGGCTTTGTTCTCTATATAGTAAAAGCAACAGTGACTAATCTAACCTCCAACCATCTGAATGTTCAATATAGCCACTTTATAAATTCAGTCCATTAGCTCATCATTCAGCAATGTTTTTGTTTTTTTTCAGTGCTTTAGTTAAAGCCATATACAGTCTTCTCTACAACATATTCATACCCATATACTCCCTCAAAGATCTTATGAAATGGCCTTCAGATCTAATTTTTTTTCCAAAGCTTTGACATGTTTCTGCATGAAACATGATGTTGTGCTGGGACTTTAAAGCCTGGAGGTGGTTAACGTGAGAGCGCTGAATGCTGAAGTGGGACATAATGACACGGAGGGCTTGATTTGAAGGATGTGATTGAGACTTTATTGAGCAGGTGTTTGATGGGACGGCCCCAAAATCAATGATCACATTTTACCGAATGAATTTTTATGCACACCCTCGAGTACGAGATGCATCAGTGGAAAGACGTTGATGTATTTTGCGGGAGGAGAAATGGACGGGTATATCATAATGTATTCCGGAGGCGGTTTTGGCACTATATTGACAGGCGACAGACCCAAACTGTACTATATTTTTGTTATTGCACAAATTTATTTTATATTATTTATGGTAAACCTACAAAAACAGTCTTATATGGGGAAAATGAAGTGTTTTTTTTATAGAATTCATTTTGACTTACTCCTTTCTTTGCATTTATCCAGCCTACAATGGATGTCATAATGCATTTTATGCATTACAACCCTTAATTGTAACAGTCATTTCATGAGGGAGAGAACTCTTGAGCATAACATCAAGAAACATCACTACAGTAAAATAAGGATGACACTTAATGCCTTTTTCTTTGCTTAAGAATTTGTTTTTTCTTGTTTTTAGGCAGAAGAGCAACTTGTCAAGGACACATAACAGGATCTTAAAATATAAGGATCTTATTTTTAATTTATTTTCTTTGTATAATTCCTAGACCTATTTATCTCTCCTATGAAACTTAAAATGAAATAATTATGGAGGATTTCTTCATTCTTTGATTTTACCATAATGCTTTTCTCTCGTCACGTTTCAAAGCTTCAACTACAGGATTAATTCCTAATATTTTGGGCTGCTGATAAAACCAAATGTACAACTTTAGTCCAAAATTTTATCTTAAAAATCAAGTTCTTGAATTTTTATCTCATGTCTGTTTGTAATTTATCTTCATTGTGGTGAATTAAAAGTGCCAATTTTTTTCTCATTTAGTCCACTTACTCTTTCAACATAACTACAGAAAGGTCGGGGGAAATTTGAAAATTTAACCCCCCTTATGTTGAAGAAATTTCACAGAGGACACTTAAACGCAGGAAACGTTGTGTTCATTACCCAGTGTTACACTTCAACTGGCCATAACCGTACCGTTCAATGTTCTCTTCATCTTTCCTGCTAGAATATACTAACACAAGTTTATTCAAAAAAACAAACAAAAAAAAATATTCTTCCACAATTATGAAAGGGTGGTGCTGAACGCCAGTGCTGCCACTCCATTTGGCCAATCTCAAGGACACAGACATGCTCTAGCTGTGTGCTGACATCCCTGCATGAATACTAAAGCGCAAACATGAAAGAGTAGTCCAGCGTTTCAGCTGTCCTCCCCTTGTGGGAAGAAGACAGACTGCAACAAGAAAGACAAAGGAGTGCTATTTGGTTTGAGGTGAAATAGCTCGTACTAAAATAGCTTGCACAGATATCTGTTCCCGGAGAAGCATCTCAACTTTAAATACCTCGCTGTAGTGCCTTGATCCTGTGTTTATATAAGATAGAGAGCTCGGGAGCCAAATGCTGGCTTGAACTCATCCTAGATAGTAGGAAAACAAACATATGGAGAACAAGTGGGAAATGGCAAAACCACCCATTGTTCAACTTTGTGGACAGGAATTTACCCGATGTATCGCGTTCACACAAATGGGACCGACTTGACCTTGACCTTTGACCACCAAAACCTAACAGGTTCATCGTCGAGTCCAAACGACCGTTTGTGCCGAATTAAGTTCATGAGAATGCGAAGGATGGACAACTGGAAAAAAGCCCAACGCCTCCGGCCATGGTCGTTGCCGGCGTCGAGGCATAAAAAGGCCAGGAAAGGCAACGACAACCGGGCCTTGACCACATTTTGTGTCACCACACATTCCTTCGAACCATCCCTCACGCTAATGATGCCGTACATCTGGGAGCGCTTGTATCATTTGTGGTCAAGCATTAACTATTATCCAAGTCTTTCCTTGTGTGTATGTCACCCTGTGTTTTTGCAAGGAGCTCACATCACCCCTTTTCCCTTTGCCTCTCTGACCCCGGATTCCCAGAAAGAAGCGACAGATTATTTACTCGTAGGCCACTGCCCTTGCAGCTAATGAGGAGGAAGAAGCTGCACTGACAGACATAATTATCACAGTTTTGCTGGGCTCAGCCAGGGTTCCCTTTTGTGGTGTAATTACTGTCCTTTCATCTGCACACCACTGCAACCACCATTACTTCACCCATCTTCAGTGTCCATTTAGCTTTTTTTCTTTTTAGACTGCACCAAAACTGTCTTAGCTATCTTTATTCTTTTTTCCAGTGCGCCAGTCTGAGTTATTCTTGATCCCTCCCCTGATTGATTGGCTTTATGTAAATATTATTCTATAAGATGCCAAATGCTGCACTGTATAAAATAAGCTGAAAACCCTTTATGAATATGCAATTAGAGAAAATGGAGGTATAAAATGAGCATCTAAAAGTCTCCATTGTTTGTTTCTGAAGAGTAATAGGCTTTTAGTGCAGCTGTGCGTGTTCCCTTTATCTATCTCCTCAGAAATTTTGGCATTGTGATGGAATCCCTTTTCAACAGCTGCAGGGGAAATCATGACTGACAATATTTTGGGGAAAATGCTTAAAAAAAAACCCTCTCCAACACTGAGGTCTTCCTGGATTGGTGGAGGATACATTTGTTTGGTCCAAAAAATACTGTATAAATCTTTTTAGTGTGGATAAAAAAGGATTATCTCCAGGGAGTGGTCATTTTTAAAGAAGTGAAAGTAGCAATGGGATTCAACAAGACCAACTGAACACACCGAGCACGGAGAACAAGGTTTTAAAAAAAAAAAAAAGAAAGAAAAATGATCAATGCACTTGGATTGATGAAAAGTCCTTTGAAACTTCTTTTATCTCAAAGTTAAATCCAACCACAACAGGTGCTCCTGGTACAGAAAGGCTTCAGAGACAACAGATATTAGCCACAACGTGGAGCCATAATGAATAAACAATACTTACTATTGGGCTGGCATTGATGTAATCTGAGTTGCCGTGGTTGTTCTCCGCTTTCAAGGTGATCCTGGAATGATCATCTGTAATGGAAATGCATAATTCATCAACAGTGTTCCACTGTTTTTTTTTCCCTCCCTGCACAATAACAACAGAATTTTGAGCAGCAGCAGAGGAGGATGAAACTGTAAAGGCTGCAGGGACTACAATTTCACCAGACTTTCATCATACACACTCACTATTCCGAAGTACTGAATCACTTCACCTTCAATAAGGAATGTTCCATGTGAAATAATAATAAATATTTTATGTTAAGAAGTCTTTAAGTTGTGAGCCTTCAAATCCTCCCTTTCTTAAACAAGTGAAACTATTGCAAAATTCATATAATCTGTTGCCAGTCAACTTGAAGCCACTTCAGTAGTCCTCTTGAATACATAACTCCAATATAAAGCCATTATAACTTGGCTTCAAATGTTGGGCATTTCTCATACTCATACCTAATAAAAATGAATCAAAACACAGTGGTTATATTCATTCTTTAATGCTTTTATTTTCAAACCGTTGGGTTACTTTTACAAAAGAAAAGGATTGGAAGATGAGGGATAACTGATGAGTTTGCCAAACCTAACAATTATCCAATACATGACCGCCTGGTGTAGCTTTCCTGTGAACTCTCCCAAACCAAATAAAGAGCAGGACAGAGCTATGCAGTGGATGTCCCAGTCCAAAACAGGTCTTTTTCTGAAAAACACAATTCTCTCCCAAGGAGACTAATAAGTCGTGTTTTGGCTTGTTACCCAACTGTTAGCTTATACATATAGCTTTTCGAGGCACTGATGGAGCTGAGTGAACTGCCCTGCATTGTTCTAGCTTCGTAAAGAGCGGGAACATTCTCAAAGCAAAAAACAAATGAAAACTGAATGGACATCTTAATGGACTCACATACAACCACGGCGTCTAAGCGGTTCCTCTTGGAGTTCTGCTCGCCCTGCCCCACACTGCAGGCACAGGGCTCCGCCTGGTAGGAACACATGGCCTCCCACTCGCGCTCCAGACGGTTCTTGTTCTTCAAGTGGTCCTCCATGTATGACTGGAGGACAACAGGGACCACTTTAAACTGCGTTTCAAAGGACAAGCCAAAACCATGCCGAAAAAGAAAACTGAATTTATTTCAAAGTATGGCTATTTTTTACAGAAATTTTCAATTAATGGGAAGAGAAACCTGAAATATTCACCCTTATTTTATCTGGAGCTGGTTGGAGATAGGTTATTGTTGTTTTTTCACTGTATTTTCCCAATAAACTGGAGCAAAACATTAAACCCCCTTACAACAGCACCTCTCCTATAAAGCTGTGATCAGGTGTCACGGTGCATTATTGTCTTAAGCTGCTGTATAGCACAACAACTGGGTGAGGAGGAGGCTGCTCAAGATCTAGGTGGGGAAGGTGTGCTAATGTTTGTGTCTTTGTGTGTTTGTGCATGTGTGTTTGACCGAAGGGGGGGAAAAAAAAAAAATCACACACAATTAAGACTCCTGAAAGGTTTGTCTGCATTGGAAATACTTCAGGGGTGTTTCAATCACGTCCCTCACTGCTTGCACAGCCACTGATAAGATTGTCTGCATTTAAGCCCTCGCTTGGAGAAGACAAAATTGAATTCGCTAGAGAGACAAAGATGGAAAAAGAGAAGGGGGAGGGGTAGAGGCCTGTGTGTGTGTGTATGTGTGTGTATTCTACCAAACCGGGGCAAGTCTTATGGAGCTTAGTGGCTGTAGCTGGAAAGATGATTCTTTTTTAGTGTTGCGCCGTGTTTCACTTTCTCTCCTGTATCATGGCTCCCCTCCCTACGGGGTTAAATGGTTTAGTCCGCTATTGTGTGAGGCAGAAGATTACAGACTCATAAACTGATGTCAGGGATCAGCTGGCTAATACAATGAAAGTGATACCCAGATGTGCTGGGTTTTTATCCCATATTAAAGGCAGTATAGGTAGGCTGAGCAGAGAGGTAACACTCCATTGTTACATCCGACTTATTCACTCATGTCTGCCAAAAGAAAAAATACAAGCCTTCGCAGAATATATATAGATCCTACCTAGATGATAATCACAAATAAGCTTGTCCAACAAATAATAGGCAATTACCCTTTGATGGCTCATGAATTCAGACATTTCCTGCATGCACACAAAGGATATTAGATGGCTTATAAGTACATTACAAATCATACAGACAATGGAAATCAAAGTTTATTGTTAGATATGGTACCAAAAGTGCCACTCAGGTCTTAAGAGCCACATAGAGAACAGAAAAAAGCAACTCTTTTGATTAATGAAGCTGCACGACAGCAATGAGAACACGACAGCACAGATGTTGTATCTGAACCCAATAATGACATAAGGGAATATTTTCGGAACTATTTCTGAAGTCTACACTTTGAATCATCCCTGTTTGAACTTTTAATTTTATACATGCAAATAAAACTCAGTTATATTAAAAAAAAAATGTCAATTCTGATGGCAGGCAGCACACGTATATTTTGCATGTGTTTTGTTGTGCGTAGCCTACACAAATACACAGGGCTGTCTTCCCAGGGAAATGACAGCATGCCATTATGGCCACTTGACAGAGCCTGTCACCACTATGATCTTGTCACCCTGTACAAGTACTCTTTGCGTGCCAGCCTGACAGCATTCCACCTCCCCTTCCAATATTACATCTCCATGTACTTGATACATCCACTCTGAATTGCATCCTCTTCTATTCAAACGATGCCCTGAATCGATTGCATTCCAAATTCATATTTTTCGCAGCTTAATGCAATGCAGCCAGCAGGCCCTTATCAAGCCCTCCCGTTTCTAGGGGGAGGCAGTGGACCATGGCGTATTCCAGAGACAGGGTAACGAAGGTTTAGTGAATGGGGGGATTATGTCTGCCAATCAGAGGGTTGGGATGGGAGGCCTGGGTGTCAGGGAAACAATGTCTAATCCTTCCTAAGCAGTCTCCTCGGCAGCAGAGGGTGATGGGTGAAATCAGGATGAAGGGAGAACCAGGGGAGCCAGACACAACAGGTAACACATTACTGTCAAGCTCCGCTGTCAAATTAAAACTAACAGTACCGGTAACGGTTTGTACAGGGAGTTTTATGATATGATAAACAGCGTTGAGAGTTGGAAAAAAAAAGATACTAATATGTATGTTTTTGTGTGACTAATGGCAGCTAAATTAAAAGGAACACATTGTTTTCCATTTAATGGAACAACAATATATATATATTATTTTGTTCATAAACTAAATTTAAAATTGTGGGTAAAAGTCATTAAGGGCAGAACATGTTGCATGAGCCAGTGGTTATTTTCCTTTGCCTGAGTTACTTTTTCCTTTTCGGCAAATAATACATCATTTTAAAAAAAAAGAACAATAACTACTCAACATAATGAAAAAGAGCCTCCAGCTACATAATTATTGATTTTTCTTTTCTTTTTTCAGAGGAGAAGTGATTAAGCTAAGGGAACACTATAAGAACAACAGTGTTATCAATTTTGACCCTGTTTCTGGACAGCAGAGGGACGTGGACAAAATTAAATGTTTTGCCGTGTTTGTCAGGAAAAAGGAAGCTTGGTGACTGTAAAGTACTGTCCATGGTGCTGAAAGGACCCAGTACTGCAGTAATGAGCACATAAATACAGGCTCATTGAAACACAATGCCTCCATGTTACATGTGGTAATAATTTTAGACATTTTTAATCGTTTAGCAGGTGCTGCTTGCATGGTAGTAGCAGCTGCAAGAGGCAAAGGAGAGTAGAGAGGAAAATTTAAGACAGCAGAGGTGTGTAAAAGCTCTGAAAAAAAACAAAGCAGATGACTCAGCACACAGAGGCATCAAATTTCAGTTTTGAAGTTGGAAGTAGTTATGTAAGACTTTTCAAGTCTCAAGGTGGGCCGCACACTGGGGCGCAATAGCATCTCGGCACCGAACTCTCGCTGTAGCATAGTGGTTGTATGTGCGTGAGGGGGTGATCACGCCTCAAAAATAAAGGACCCCCCAGCATGGGCGCTTCTGAAAGCTGGGTATTCATCATCTTTCTCCACACGGTGTGTGCTCCAAAGAGCAAGAGAGGGGAGATGAGAGCAGAGCAGAGATGGGAAAATATAGGTCTGAGATCAGTGATAACAAGGCAATCTCACACATGGTTTCATGTGAGATGGCGGCGGAATTTTAAAGAAGAACCCCTATAGGACATCTCCATGTCAGTCACGGCATGAAAGAGAAGTAAAGGTCCTTGTGTGTTTTACCTTTCTACATTGTAACGCCTGCATTGCTGCTGTGAAGAAATTGGGGTTAATAATAACAGCTCCTAGAAATGATTCACAGTGGCTCTTTTGTTATTGCAGGGCTAAATGCTCTTCTATTGTCAATGTTTTCAAAAGGAGCTTCACAAACAAGCCTTGACGAGTGCAACAAAACCCATCTATTACCACCAATACAAGGCATTACTCAGATTCACTCTCATTCATTATAGCCTCCGAATATAAAAGCTAGACTTGCAGTGTGATGAATGCTCTCTCCAATAATGGAAACACTGCGAGGCATCTATCCATCTCTTTTATCAAGCTTGTCTCAAATGAATGAAATGAAAGTTGTGCAAAATTAAAACAATCCATTGTATGTTTGTGGATACGCTGGAAACCAAAACCATCCCCCACCCTGTTTAAAAAAACAACACCTTGCAAAATTCCTAAAACATCCAAATGACAATCAGATGGGGAATGATATTTCACTTTTGAGCAGCTCTCATTACAGAAAATAATGTATGCCTTATTTTGCTTCTGCACTAGGAGAGATGGAGGTGGTAAAAGATGAAACTAACAGGGGGAGAGAAGCAGGATGGAATGATAAAGAGAGAAAACGACACAGTGGAGGAAGGAAAAAGTCGGTGGGAGAAAAAAAAAATGAAGACAACAGAGCAAAGATAGAGCAAGAGGGAGAAACAGCAGGAAGAGTGATGAAGGAATACCCCAGAAAGATAACGTGGTTCTGGAGGGAATGAGGTGAGAGAGGGATGAAAAAGAGATACATCCAAAGAGATTAACAGAGAGAAATTATTCTGTTGTTTTTCTTCAGCACAGAGACTTGCATATTCATAGGCACGTAGATATTTTAGAGCATGTAATATAATGTAAAGGCGCTAAATATCTGAGAGGCCTATTCCTGTAGACCCAACCTTTCACATTTGACATATCCCTACAGGCCCTAGCCGAGGAACCCAAGTATCCTCTCATCACATGGTCCAAATGGGAACATTTGGATTCATTTGAACTGGATGTTGTTTTAAACTATTAACTCCATAAAAGTATCAACTGGAGCAGCAAGGGTTGTTATCTCAACTATTTATCAATCATTTTTAGCTAACAATTTCAACTTTTAGTCCATTACGCTTTTAGCGAACCATTTTGACTTTTTCTTCATTATTTTTTCAAGCTATTTCAACTGTTTAGCCAGCTGTTACAACTTCCCAAGCTATTTGTTTTTGACATACCCTTAACTGAAGCAATGTGGTGTATGGACAATACAGCTGACTGAATATGTGGATACACTTTTAAAAATCAATTCCTAATTTCTTCAAATTAATTTAGCAAGTCCACAGTCCACATAGCCCCTGGCAAGTACCTCTTGGAGTACAAGTGTAACTGTTTGGGAAACACTATGCCTTTGTACACAAGCCTGACCTAAAGTAATTTCTTAGGAAAAGCATTCTCAAGAGTTTGTGTTTCTCAAATGAGAATAAATCCACCCTGGCAGGTTAATTGCATAGTCGGTCAGACGTGATGAGATGTGATGGTGGTTTGGTTGTACTAATCAGATGCTAAGAACCACAAACACTCTCAAAGGGCCTGACAGCAAAACACACCTTAAAGAACTTCAATATAGTCACCTTTTCTCCTCTTTTGGTACTTTTCATACCACATGGATTCTCGCTTAAAGCAAGCTCCTTACCAGTATCATGTGACCGGTGGAGATGTCCATGTTAGACGGCACGGGCTCTTCGCACCAGGAGGAGGTGCTGCTTCGGGTCGAAGGGCTCGCCACGGGGCCATCACTGAACTGGGAAGACACGCTGTTGAGCCTTGAGTGGCGCAGGGTCTCCGGCCGCTCAACGCGCTCCGACGTCCGAACCGCCATTCGCTGACGACACAGCTCCTAGGGATAAGAGATGATGGTGAAGCAGGGGAACGTCAAAAATGCATTTTTTCCCCCTAGACTCCTTACAAGGTTTCATGTATTTATCTTCTTCTCATGCACATAACAATAGTTTTATGTATGTTATTTGCTTATCCTCGCTCATAAAGGCTGTTCTGTAGATGCACCTTGTAAAATCCTGCATCTAGGCTTACTTGATCTGTCCTCACTTGTCTGTAGATTAATGCCTTATCCTTGTGGATTATGGAGCTTATACTAATTATGTCAAAAATACATGGTTGAGGAACCCTGCAGGATTTAGAGAAAACAAATTCGGTATGTCACACCTGGCTGCCACATGGTGACTGTCGTCATTGTTTAAGAATGGATCTTTTAGTTGTGAAAAAAAAGATGGTCTTTCACAGTAAAATCCTGTATAAAATCAACACACACTTATACTTCTGGAGGAAGTGGATTCGAATTAATTTCGCCCAAGTATAGAAACATAACAGGAGAATCTATCCATCTATCCTAAAAAAAAATGCATTGACACAATTAAAGAGTGTAGGTTTCTATTTTGATTGATATAAACCAGGTGTCTGAGATTTGGAAGGACCCACTACTACAGAGATGATGCGTCTCCCAATGACTCAGCTTTTCTTCCAGCGTGTCTCATTGCAGAGACAGGGCATCAAAGAATCAAACACTAGGCACGATATACTCTATTAAATGAAAGAGGAATATTAAAGTAGTAATAGATGAAGTTAAAAGATTAAAGAAAAAAGACCTTATTGCCATTTTTGTGCGATCATATACATACATGTAAACATGGATAAACACCCAAATAGAAACAGTCACACATTTTAGCTAATTCCCTCCATAAGGTGTCGTCACACTTGGTACTTTTATGTTAAATTCATAATCTGTAAACCCCATCATGTTTGGATTTTGGGAGGCAAAACTAGTCATGTCCACAGACTTCATGTTCATATTCAATTAATAACCGAGAGGGCAGGGCAGGCCAGAGAAAATGCCTTGTGAAAGCACATGCTATCTCATGATGTATCATAGTGATATTTCCCTCTGGAGCAGAGGCCTCTCTAAGCCCTGGTCTTGGATCAGATTCCCCGCCGTCAGACTTTAATGATTAGAGCCATGAAGCGGTGCCCTGGGCCTTGGCCTCGGGGCAATATCCAGGTCCACCTCATAATTCATACTACTTCTCCGCATCTCTGCAAAGCGCCGCGCTGTACCGGAGCCGAAAAAATGGTCCCCGAAGCAGGCTGGGGGATGCTGTTAGCACCAGAGAGGGCCAGAGGAGACAAACATGGAGCCCGGAGAGGAGTACAGGTCATGGGATTACAGTTACCCCTGTTTCCCTCTCTTAGAGACTGCTAATAAGAATGAGAACGGGCCAAGAGGAATCAATGCCTACAGTCTTGTACTACCATCTAACAATATCTCTCCCACTGCTAACAGTTCTTCCAAAACAACTGTATCTATCAGACATGGAAAACATCCATATTAATGCCTGACTGAGCAGTTATCCCAACTCTAAAGATATACTAAGAAAGAGCTAGTGCCATAAATAACCTGAAAATTGCACTATAGCACAACATGATGACATTTATTTATGAGAAATGTATTCTAATCAAATAAAATAAATGATAATGGACATAATATTAATTTCTAATGGAACCAAGGCATTCACTTTTGCATTTTTGCATCTCTGTGGCTACCGTTGTATCACTGTAACACTTCCACCTTTCCATAGGAGAGCAGCCCTGTGAAAACCTGATTAAATATTGAAAATGTTAACGCAACATGCAGATAAATGTGTTCTGAGTGCCACGCTGGGCACAGCTGAGCCCCAGTGCTGAAAATCAATACAGCCAAGGCTGCCCGTGGCCCTGGAGGAACACAGGGAATAGGTCACAGCGGCGGCCTGTTCCCCTGTCTCTCTCT
This sequence comes from Istiophorus platypterus, assembly GCA_016859345.1. NCBI lineage: Eukaryota > Metazoa > Chordata > Actinopteri > Istiophoriformes > Istiophoridae > Istiophorus > Istiophorus platypterus. Next base: position 13,845,188 of record CM029125.1, read on the forward strand.
CACACACACATGCACAACACACAGGCAGACACACACACACACACACACACACTTCTCAGGCAAGGGTGAGCAGTGAATAATTGGATGCAGTGAATGTCTGTCGGTGCAATGGGTTCAAAATGCAAGAAATAAAGAAGAAAAGAAATTATGTAAATAAACACAAAAAAAGTTATTTCTGATTTAAATTATTGAATTGCACAGTAAAGAATGAGTAATTTACTAAAAAAAAGGACATCACTATCATCATAACAGCTAAAAAAAACAACATAAGAGCCAGTAGAAGAGAATCACTCAAACATGTACAGACATGAACAAATATACGCTCACAAACCAATCAGATAATCAACTGTATCTGAACAAAATGTGACTTCTGCCAATGGCGGAGTGCTGGCTAAGTGTCCTGGCCTCCGATTGGCTCACGGCAGAGAGGGGCTGGTCTAACCTGATAGGTTGCGGTGGCATCAGTACTGGTGTCAGTCCCCAGGCTGGCCAGTTTCTCCTTCATGTGGAGATGCGAGCGCTGGCGCACGCAGAAGAAAGTGGCGGACACTGCCAGCGCCACCAGGATGAAGAGCATGCAGAGGACGGAGAGCAGCAGGAACTGGCCCGACTCCACCCTGGTCTCCTTCACCACGGGGATCTGGGTCAGGCTGCCCCTCTGGAGGACACGCACAAACAGAGAGAGAACACACTGTCAAAGCAGTAAAGGATGCTACTCTGTCTTATTTCCTGATTGATGAAGTCGTTTTTGATTTACAGCAACTGTCATATCAAGTCTGCAGTGCATCAGTTTTCACATGAAGGCTTGTCTTGGCATTCCTGTGAAAAAAAATGAGCCTGCAACAGCACCGCAGGTCCCTCCTCGTCTTCCTCTGCCTGATCCCGTCACTTTGCTTCCACCCACCACCACAACCACAGCCACCATCTGACCGGCCCCACTCATTAGCCAGCTCTAGTACCGGCCTTATAATATGCATTCAGACTCAGTCAACCCCTATTACTAGCCCCTGTCCAGCGCTGTCTCCACACTGTGCCCAACTATAGATATTCACAACCCCCATTTAGCGCTGGCATGGGGCGGGCTGGCACTGTGCAGCTACAGGAGGTAGGAATACTAAAAGCTTGAGCTTAATTAGCGCCTCTGGTCCTGAGTTTGGCTGGATTAGGCCCTGGCCCAAGTCACACGGCTAATGACTACCAGGACTGGGGAGATACAAGTGGCCCAAACTGGACCTTCATACATCCACCACCAGTTGAATAGAAAAAGCCTCTTCAAATATTCACACTCACACTGCATATTAATTCAGACAGGAAGGTGCAATGTTTGTCTCGCTATGGCTGTTTTTAATGTGCTTAAATATCATCAAACGATTTTTATCAGCGAGGGTTAAAGAATTGGCCCATGTGTTGATAACTGGTCCACTCGTGGCCGTTTTCTGTAATGAAAAATTCCCTCTGGGCCCCACGGATATAGAAAATTTTGAAAGCACAGAAGCATTAATTAGGAGCAATAACCGGGAAGGGTAATTAATGATACCTAAAATGTAGCTACTGTTAAAGATTTTCTTTGCTACTTCCATAAAATATTGACATCCTGCCAAGTTAGCTTTGTATTAAACTCACAAAAAGAGAGATACCATTCGCCCAGCACATTTTATTTAAAATAATCCTTACTTCTATCTATGATTAACACTGTGAAAGCCAGTACTTGATCTTATTTTAACACCTGCACACATGCCAATATTTATACATCTGCAAAAGGGCAATATTAATAACAGTCAAAAATTACATCAGCAGGCTCCTAATTGTCTGCTTGCAATATTGAAAGATTGATAGGTGACGTTAATCAAATCTACGACTTTAGAAAAAAAAAAAAATGGCAGAGCTCTGACATTTAGCCTGAGGGGGTCTAATAGGCCGGTTGAAGGATGGCTGCATCTTGTTATACCATTTTCAAAACAAGACACTTCACCTCAGACCGAGTAAAAACGCGGTTTTGACCTTGTGGTTCGTAATTGCCAATGTTTTAACGGTAGTGCGGGCGCCCAGGTCTCTTCGATTTGTGTTGGGCCTGACGACGGTCGCCGTTGATTGTAATTGCTGTGGCTGGAGGATGTAGTTTCAATCAAGCATTAAGAGGCTGGACAACAAATGAGAGGTTTGAAGAGGCTCATATAAGCACTGAGGGGAGAAATGGCCTCGATCCAATGACTCATCTGTGCTGTTCAATGATCAGATGATCACACAGACAGTAGGAGTGACATTTATAAATCACCGCAATTTTCATTTGCTAGTGCTGAGAATGCAAATCTTCTCTGTCAATATCTCTGTAGTTAAAAAAAAATGTAATGAAAATATAATGTCTAACTATTTTCACCTAGTATTCAACATATTTAGTACTGTGGACACGGTATTTGTGTAGTCGCTCAAGACTTTGAAACCAAAGTGCCCCCTATAGACCTAATGGTTCAAACCTATTTTAACCAATTTTCAGCACTGACAAAATCAAGCCGTACCCTTTACATATGATCTTTTCTTTATTCAGAAAATGAAAACAAAAAAACAAGTCCTGTTAATCAAAGTCAATCGAAGACATGGGCCTCTACGATGTGTGGGTCCTCTTAAAAAATATTCAGGTGAACACCTTGAAATGAATTAAAAAGAATTTCCACTGTGGGAACAAACAGGCTTGAAATGTTTTGCAAGTATAAAAGAATGTTTGAAGGCGGTAATCGTGTTAGACAGAAGCAGGAGGAGATACAGAGAGAGGGAGGAAAAGGGAGATGTAAGGCTAAGAATTACGTTCATGGGCCTACAGAGTTCTGTCGATTAGCTTTTTCCCATTTATTACTTTTAAAATGGTTTTATTTTACTATAATTCAACTCTGTCTTTCAATAACAAAAAACATGATTTAGTTGGATTGCATAAAATCTTTCCAGTATTCAAATGCACTTAGAGCTAAATTAAACGATTTTGACTGAAAATGGCTTTTGAATTGTTAAATGCTGTTAAATAAAAATCGAAACTTAGATAAACCAGACCAATTTTCCCCACAATCAAAACTTTCGACAAATATTTTTCTTCTTAAATGTGATTTTAATCTGATGTTAGAATATTATGGCAAGAATTTTTAGTCCACTTGAAGATCTGTAGAAATCATGATCAGGTTTTTTTTTCCCTCCCTTATGAATTCTACTTCCAATCAAAATTCACCTTTTAAACTTTTCTTCATTTCTTTAGCATCAGGTTCAGTACTGCTATTTGTGTGCAGGATCAAAACTGAGCGAAGTTATTATTCTCTTCATCTAACAGACTTTCCCCTTCTTCTTCTCTCTTCTATTCATATTGGTCTTGTCTGGTGAATTAGCCAATCTGAGAGGAGACAAGGGGCAGATGGATTTCGGTGCTCGGGATTATTCAAATGGTAAAAGGAAAGGTCAGGCAGTGAGGTGTTGTTGGGGCGGCTGGCCATCCATTCACTCACATCACAATACCTTTAAGAAATACAAGAGGAAAAATCCTCCTAAACACACAACTGCCAAACCTTACATCAAGGTTAAAAAAAAAAAAGTTGCTGCTACAATTGCAGATCTGAAAGGTTTAAATCAGATGCATTCACAATAAAATTAAAATGAGAACACCGAGATTAACAAAAAAGATTACACACACACACACACATATATCAAATTTAGCCCTGCTACAACATTTTTGAAGCATGATTTTTTTTAGCTATAGGAAAATACTGGCTTCATCATGTGCTCTATAAAATTGTTGAAATCTAACAAAAAAAACACCCAAAACTATACTGATAGAAATTCATAGTCGTGTTATTTAGATCATTTTGCAAAAACTAAAAACAAAAATGTATTAAAGAGAGGGAGAAATAAGACAATTGAGCTATTAAAAAAAAAAGCAATCTAAATTTTTCATTTCCATTCAGTGGGTCCCAGAATAGATAATTGGAAATAACTAGAAATAGAACAGGATAGTTAAGGAAAACAACTGTGTAATGTTTTATTTTAAAGAGGATTATGGATATTTTTTCCGCTAAATGCTTGATTTAAATAGTGTAAATTATGCAAACAGAGCGGATTTAACAGCTTTTAGTCCTATCAGGCTGGATGTACCTGCACAGAAACTTTGTCTCCTGCAGCCAGATGTGCTTACAGCAAACCGCTGGGATCGGGATTCAGTTCTACTATGAATTTTTCCATCACCTTACGGTTAGACTGACTGTATTCTCATGCAAGTTTTCCCATATGCTCAATGATATTTCATCCCATAAGGTTCTGGAGATTCGATCCTCAGCAGACAATCGCAGCAGGGAGGGAATGAAACAAAATCAAACCACAGCTCCCACAATATTCTCTAACACACTAAATATCATTCTCACTCACACCGACCAAGCTTTTCGGCACGATGTTTACGATTGTTCACAAGTTTTTCAGGGGCCGAGCCTTCTACGGCTCATTTTTACGCATTCGACGCATTAAAACTTGCACAATGATCACGGCACGGAAAAACCAAAAAAAACAAAACAGGACACACGCTCAAGCCAGGAGATAATTACCCAAATCCAAGGCGCGGGGCAGAGCGCACATTTCTCCGTAAAAGGAGGATGCTGCGTCTTGTATTCCAGAGAGCATGGTTAACCACTGACGCCCGACGCGGCTCCAAGAAGCGTCTGTGCGTCCTGGCCGCCCACTCGGTCCAGCTCCCCCCCCCCAAAAAAAAAAGTTCCCCTGCGAGGGTCCCATGCGCCAACAAAAGACCGCGGCTTCAACACGAAGATGAAGAAAAAGAGGAGGAGGAGGAGGGGGAGAAAAAAGAAGAGGGAGAGAGTCGGAAAGAATAAGAAAAGGGGGAAGAATGTGGGATATGCCCGCCTGATTTTCCGAGCTTCGGAAGAATGTGCAGAAGCCCCACTAGTGAGTCCTTTCAGCGCCTCTGTGCCAATGAAAAGAGACGGGGAGGTGGTGGGGTTGGGTTTTTTGCGATCATTTAGTTAAGGCTGAGCCCCTCCTTATATTCAGCAGCTCAGGAGTCCCCGTCCATTGCACATGTCATATCCACTGGTTGCTATAGCGATGCCTCCACATGTTGTCGACAGTGAATGTTCAAGGAGCGATGCCTGGCTAATAGGCTTGCGGGCTGAGGGGCGATATGAATGGACATAGGGCTAGTCACTCATTTGTTGAGCTACTAGGGGTCTCTGTGTTTGGTGTGTGAATTGCTGTTTTCTCAGGCTCTCCTTTTCCTCCGCTCCCTCTCCCAGGGATTCAGTTATGTGAGCAGAATAAGGGAGATGGGGCAGCCTATTCTTCAAAGTAGGCTTCTGCATTCAAAGCTGAAGTGAGCACTATAATAAGAGGCTACCACACAGTACAGTAGTTGTAAAGTATATGAATGCTGCATGATTGGGTGCAGTCTGAAAAATGCTCGGTAAATTGTGAATAATTGGTTAAGTCTTTTTTCCTCTGGTCCCCTCGATGATTGCCGGAATAAAGAAAAAAAAAAAGGAGAGGAAAATTGAAAGTTTCACAAGTTTTACAGATAAAACTCAGTAAAATGTTATCCTAATTAGCAATCAGTCTGGAGAAAAAAAAAAATGATCCAATGGAGAGCAACAGCTGCAGTTAACAGGGAGAGAGAGAGAGAGAAAGGGGGATTATGGAGAGCACAGGGTGAGAAAAAGGAGAAAGAAAAAGAAAAGGGGCGGTGAAGAGAGGAGAACGGGGGTCCTGTCAAATGCAGATGACGAGTCCTGGGGAGGGGAGACTCTGTGTGAGTGTGTGTGTGTAGTGAGGGGGGGGGGGTGCTCTCCAGTTTATTTTTCCATTCAGAGAGCACCCCCTCCTCTTCTCTATTGTCTCTCTGTGTGACAGCTGGAGTTGGCAATGTGAAGGGGAGAACAAAAACGAGCTCGCTGTCCAGCCTGGGCCTGTGGCCGCATCGGACGCCACCCCACCTTCAGAAAGCAGAGCCAACCAGGCAGGCCCGCAGGGACGGAGTCTGAAGCAGAACGCACTCAAACTGACTCAACAGATTTTTTTCATAGCATCCCCAACACCCATAAATACTAGGGGCCTAACACATAATGCTGCCGCAGAGACATTATCAGTGCATTTTGTTATTTTGTGCTGTGAATATTCTTTCTCCTTCCTAAAACAGACTTTAATCATCCCTTATTCATTATTTAGTCACCCTAGGAGTGACACTTTTCAGGTCATGCTTTCTGCACACTTGCATCCTCATTTATCAGGAATTATTCAGAATCCAAACTCTGTTTTCGCCTGCCAGAGGGCACAAAAATGGTCCGGCCACCCGGTGCTCGAGAGGCAATCTTTTTTTTTATCTCGCAGCATTCAAGTTTGAATAAAAGGAAAGAAGCGGCTGCAGTGCCCGCTATTGCACTAAAGCAGGACGGATGCAGGAGTAATGCATGGTGGGAGACTTTTATCATGACTGCCATTGAGTGGTTTTTATTACCGGAAAGGAAGAAATAGTAGCCCCTGATGTTCATCCCCAGAAAATCAGTCTCTACATTAAGTCAACCATACGATCCTATCTGTCCTTTTCTCTGGTGAACTGGAAGAGAGCCCTGCTCACTCTTTTACATATGAGATACCCTGGTCACCCACCTGTCAGTGGTATCTAAATCCACACTCGTCCCAAACAAGGGTATTCTCCTGACACCACAGCAGAATAAAAAAAAAAAGGGGGGGATAGAAAAACAAAATAAAGTGCCTGTCAAGAACCAGACACTGTCTTTACCTGCTCTTTGAAGGAAAGTCTGACTTTGGCACCTGTTGTTTTCCTATACTTGAACTCTGCGTAAATGGACGCATTTTCACACCTTTCAGCCAATACCACTCACCGCACGGTACAATTTCACAACTCATGTCACATCCTCCAGCGAGGCCAGTGCTAATGGTTATCACACCAGGGAGGATTGACGTGCATCGATTCATTCTCACACACAAAAAAAAAAAAAAAAACCCTACAAGCAGTCAAATTCAGGAACATACTGAAGTCACTTTTATGGTCACTGGTGATATTTCGTAGACGCTGTCACGCCTGTGTGTTCCTCCAGTAAGTGCCTCCTCGGGGTAACACATGTTCGAACAGTCGCTGCGAGTCCTGCAAGGCTTATCTGTCCTCTTTCCTTGCGCTGCTCCGGTGTTTGCCTCCATGACACATTTCACATTTCTAATAAAAAAAAAAAAAAAGAAAGAAAAAAAAAAGAAAAAGATGGAAAAGTGGTGAATGTGTTTAAACAGTGAGCGACAGAGGTATGCGGTACTTCACCATGTCGCTGGGAGAGGGGTATGAGGAATGTTAAACAAATGTCAGGATCAAGTGCAGCACCTGAGATGGCAGAGCGGAGACATCCTCTGATGCTCGTGCGTGCGAGTTAAGAAAAGGGATGAAGAGACAATATCTCGCTTAGGTATTTGCTTGCACCTACAGGCTGCACGATTTTGAGTATATTTACATGTCTGTTCCTGTGAGTGCAATCTGAATATACATGCACGGGTGTTGGTGGATCGTTCCTGCAGAATACACATCCACAATGCACCTGGGTGTGTATACCTGTGCTGGACATCGTCACCTGGACACACAGAAGTCTGAGTATGTAATATATTTGAGCAAACAGAGGAGAAAAAGCATCTCACAGAGGACAGGGAGGAATGCTTATCTGTAGCACACTGAGCCACCCGTGGGTCCACATACCAATCACACCATAATGATATCAGTGAGAGGTTAATGGCATTTACGGTGCGGCACAAGAAACCAACAGCTGCAATGTGTACCTGAAGACTTAACTAACATATGATACCGTTACACCAAAAATAGTTGAGATTTCTTTTTTTTTTTTTTTGCTCAGCTCTTTGAAATGGGGTGCAATAAATTATTCATAATAATATCTGAGTGAGACTGTTGCTCTGGCTCCATTTGGGAAGGTGTTGGTGGATTAGCTTCGAACTGTAATGCAGAGAGAAATGCATGAAAAACAAAACACATTGGGGTGTTCTGTTTTTTTTTTTTTTTCTTTTTTTTTCTTTTTTAAATCAGATCCACCAGCTGTTATTGTTATTGCCAAAGTGATATTACAAGATATGTGTGGTAGGAAAAGCCTCATCTGGGATTTAACTCTTTTCTTCTTAAATGTTCTGTTTCTCTTTTCTTATCTTGTAACATTTATAATGAAACAAAGTCTTCGCAGGCGAAAACAGCGATTTGAAAACGAAGTTTGTTTTCAAAGTCTGTCTAACTGAACTCACAGTACGACGACTCCATTTTGGTATATTGTTATTTGGTCAACTGCAGTTGGATTTTGCCCGTCAGTCATAAAATAGCACTTACACTGAGATAAAATATAAAAGGTCCCTTTTAACATTGCTTAAGATGCAGAAACTTGACAGTGAGGTGAAAGTCTTAAATGCATTGTGTCTTGGCATGTGTGAGAGGATGATGTTCAAAGATACAAAAAGGTCCCATTTCTGGATTTTACTTGAAACATCTGAATTGCTGTGTCTCATGCTCATCATTCAAAGCCTGTGTGTGTGTGTGTCAGCCATGTCATTCTGGTATTTTCCCCAGATGAGCTTGTTCAAATAGGCCTCCTTCTTATGTGAATCCCAGCCCAGGCATTGCCCATGCCAAGCAGTTCAAAGCAATAAACATCAAGGTAAATGCTATGCCTGTCATCTTGACTATATTTAAAGTAGAGAAGGAAACCCACACACATGCACAACAATGTGTACTTCAAAAAGAAGCAGTGCTTTGGCGTCAAGCCCTGGAGTAGGAAATCACACCATATCTGTTAAGTGATGAAAAATGTTGTTTGTAATCTATGAGGATGTCAACAAAGTAATACATATTTTGTACTCTTTTTAATTGCTTTACATGTACAGTGTGTACTGTACTTTAACTTTTCCTCTGTGATGATTATGGATTAATCTGCATTAAACAGTGCTAAATGGCCACCGCAGCCGTTGTCTCTTTCCGTTAAATTCCAATTCGACTGATCTTTTAAGACTGTCCTCAACTAAAAAATGACCCTTATAGGTCATCTGTGCTAACAGCTTACTAGACCCGTAATTACATTATATGTAGTGGTAGTAATTATTACGGGAGCAAAGGAAGAAGTCAGTGGACGTTGTCTTAAACAGTGATAAAGTCCGCATAGGGTGAATGGATGGGTAAACAAAACACACGGCGTCGTCCTCCTGTGGACACACGAGACCAGTCTTCGTCAACCATTTGAAACCAATAGTCACCGTTGTTTCATTTGGCCATGACCGTTACACGGCCTTAACTGCGAGTTTATTATCGACGAAAGTCCCTAACTTTAATAAAGTACTTACTTTAACCCAAACCGTGATCTTTCCCTAAACCTAACCGAGTTGTATCGGTGCCTAAACCTAACTAAACTGTGACCTTACCATAAACTAAGCCATGTATTAATAATTGTAAACCTGACAGCAGAGGTCCAGGATGCCTGCTGCCGTAGGGGCACTACTTCATGAGCTACCCCTATGGGTCGCCTCAGAGGGCAGGGACAAACAACCTATGGGGCTGTTTTTGTAGGAGAACTTATCGGCGTACCGTGCAAGGCCTGTGAAGCTTTCTGTTCTTAAAATGAACATGTTCAGTTTATAATAACTGTGGCATTTTTTTACCACTCAGAATTCCTTTTTAAATGACAGGTCCTTGGTATCAGACAGAGGCAGGAAAAAGCAGTTTCTCGTTTCTAGCCACAACTGTTGAATTGGCCTGTTAAAAATAACATCTCTGGCAGCACAGATTGTCAGTGGAGCAAAAGTTAATCCATTAGTACGGCTGGAAACCAGTTTCTGAATGACTTTTTAATGTTCGATTCATTTTAACACAGGAAGCTTGTAAAAGGAGTCTTAAATATGCACTTGATGGCCACATACACTGTTTCATGCTGTAGGACTGAGGCTTGAGTTACATGTCATAGGCAAAAAGCCAACCCATTATTTATGTATTGCAGTGTATAGCTAATCAGTTCTTGTATAGAAAAATATAAGAAAAATTATAAGATCAGACTCTTAATCTGTTCTAGCCTGTTTAGCATCTTAGCTTTCATACCTGTTGGCCACCCGATAGCATCCTGAACCAGCTTCCATACAGTGGAGGGAGGGAGGGTGCAAAAAACTGGTTGTGCTAATTATGACCAGGCCTCTTTTAAAAATGTAACACTAGTTGTCAGCCAAAACTATTCAAACTAATTTAGAAAACGGCACTTATAGCTAAAAATTTAATCCAAAAAAAATCCCAACAAACACTCAGCGTCAGTGAGAACGTTTGCCTTGTGGTCGGAGACAGCACGGATTTTACTCAGATTTGCATTCATCACAATGAGAAAAATTATTCTCAGGATGTAATTACTTTTTGATGAGGGATATTATGATACTGTGGGTGAAAAGTCAAGAAAAGATACCGAATAAAATGGCCAGGTCCAGAATGTGATCCGACTTCGCTATAACACAACCCAATCACTAAAGGTAATTGAAGGTAATGCTTCATTCTATTTCGCGAAGAGATAAAAGAGGAACTGCCACTAAAAATCTCATCCAACAAGGCCACAGTCAAAAACAGTGAGGAAAACACTGTTTTTTTTAAATTGTTTTGTTTGAATAGAATCCACACTACTTTTAGACTATTATGTTCTCAGCAGGCTGCTTTATCTTGGGGAGATAAAACTGCAATTAATTTTGAAAGGGGGAAAACAGTGAGACAATACATCAAGTCACACATGAGTGGTGGCAGGCAGGGATATGTGGGCTGCTGCGGAATAACAGAGGTAGTCAAAGGTAGCATTCATAATTGAAACCCCAGTCACAAGAGACTTAGTGGGCTGGGAGACTCTGATACTGGGACTGACAGTAAAGGAACAAAGAGTAGTGTTCAGGGGGAAGCACGGGGTGTCTTCATGGGTTCAATAGGATGTGTCCGCTGCACACCTGGGTCCGCATACCGTCTGAAATGCTCCGAAACACTCCAATTCTCTACAGCTGCGGGAACGTAGTACAGCGGTGTCGCATTTAAACGCGCAGAGTTAAAAACTCACCACGATCACAGAATAAGACAAGTTGAATTTTTGGTGATACCGCCGCATAATGTGGCATAATGAACAATTTGAATCAGTTTTGATCGGCGCTGCGCCCTCTGTTCCCCGAATAGCTCTGCCTTTTAGTTCAGACTGAATTAAAGTACTTGGTACCTTATGCAATACGAAAGGTATGCATCTGTAGCCTTTTACGTGGGTTGTGTCCGCTAAGCTACGTCCGCCAAAAACACACTTATCAGTTTTTGACAGTGCAAAGGACCTCCAGATGGCTTTCCACTTGTTCCCTCACTGAGGTCAGCGGCGTACTTCAAATGAATCAAATTTGGCGCGTTCCCGAGGGCTGTTGAACTGCTGTCGGATACGGTGCCTCAAGTAAATGGTAGCACACTCGAAGAGACCCGTGGCCTGTTTGTTTAACGGCGACCATGCCAGGTACAGGTGCCTACAAGTCTTAACGGGAGCACAAAAAAAAAGGACACCAGACGAACGCGTCCCAAAGTGAAAACCACTAGACATTATCTCGCTGTTGCATTGGAGTGTATCGATGTGTAGTGAATAAATTTAGCTACCCAGCCTGTGCACATTGTGGCAATCAACAGTTTTTATTGTCACATTTCTGCCATTTTACCTGTGTGAAAATAGATAATTTGATTTTGGTTGGAGTGTACAGCCTCCCTAATACAATTTATATTTAAATTGCCCCCATGAGAATGCATCTAAAGACATTATCAGGTACTGATTCTTCTAGTTTAGACAAAATAAAAACAATATAAATTTCTGATCGCACTGAATTAACTTGATTGGACAACCGATGCCATGTGTTTCCCAACTGTACCTTGTTGCTGGTGAACTCGCAGCATATTGAGGCCGCCTGCCGGAGCATACGCCCCAGTGATCAGCTACAGCTTGTGTAAGTGAAGATATAGATGTAGCACCACAGGAGGCAGTGCGTGATAGGCTAAGGGTCGTATCCCTGTAAATGCACACAGCCACAGGCTCATAAATTCTCATCAGTGTCTTCATTAAACATCTTCCCCCTGTTGTCACCATGACAACGCTGGTCCAGCGTGCGCCTGCGGGGAGAGGCGTGTGCGCCCGTGTAACCCCAGGGGTTACTGAGGGGGTAACTTGGCACGGACACCAACCCCATACCTTTCCTCCAGACTCAGTCTTACCAGAGGGACGAGGGGGGCTGGGAACTGTGGAGTGGCAGGCGGCCAGGAATGCTAGATCTATTCCGTGGCGATCTCACTTGACAGGCACTGGCTGTGTCTGGACTGGAGGCAAGCGCTCTGATTTCTCTCTTTAATTACTGCTAATCGGAGGAGCCGCAGCCCCTGCTAATGAAGCCACACCAATCAGCTGGGGGAGAGTCGGGGGCCCTCGCGCTGCAAAAACAATCCCCTGCAAGAACAGAGCTGACACTCTGCCCGCCCGGCGCCGCAGCCTCCCCGTGAGTTTCGCTGCCTGTCTGTTTCACAGCTCCAGCAGTTTTGTAAGAGTAGTCTGCCCCAGAGCCAAACCAAGCGGCGCCGAAACCTCTGTGAATCCCTAATGAGACTGCTGCCACAACTGTAGTACGGTACCAACCCGGATGTTTGCCACTAACATCTCCTGTCGCTTTGCCGCCGCAACCTCTGGCGACAATACAAAGTATGGATGATCAGAAATTCTGAGGGCAGGGTTAATTATGATTTGTGTCAGGACTTTGACGGCTCTGTAACGTAATAATACTTTGACGGCTCATTATTGTAAATGCATATAATCAATCTGGCCTATTTTCACCCACAAACATAATTACACTGTATGGCTTTTTGAGAAGCTGTGATAATGTCTTCTTTTCCCACCTTCCTCAAAGTGAATAATGAAATGAAAAAAATAACTGACACTGGATTCCATGTGTTTAAGGACCTGGCTTACCAAAGATCCCTTTGCCTTTTGTTCTTTCCAGTGATGATATGCACTTCCTTCCACTGATTCTCGACCTTGATGAAGCTACGATTGATGACACATTCTATGTATTTATTCTTTTTCCTGAGAAAAGCCACAAAATAAGTGACATTTGGTTTGGTGATTCCTTTGTTCATGCTCTACAGACAATACAGGAATCTGTTTGCTTGGATGAAACTGTGGGAAACATTTGCACGACAAAGCAAGGTGATATACCGTACTTTTATTATGTATGTTTTTAAACTGGACACATGTAACTGTGCTTTGTATGACATGTCTGTCCGCACTATAAGTGTGCATGAATCCTGCTTGGTGTACCTGCAGCGGCTTCTGTTTATGAGCAGATAATCCTATTTTTATACAGGTATCCACCTGCACCACACGGGATATTAGGTGCATCTGTGCATTTGCCGCTAACGCCCGACATGACAAGCGTGCTTGTGAATGTAAATAGGCATGTTGGGAACCACGTACACATGGGCATAGCTGTGATATGGAAAGCAAAAAAATCCCATCACGGCAACTGATCTTTGCCACTGTTTTTTGCTTTTCATGTAGGCCACATTTGCAATGACCGCATATATCATATATCCGGAAAAAACACAATATATATCACAGTAAACACATCTCCAGTTCATGGCCAAAGAGATTAACTGGTTATTGAATGCTTTCAGAGTAATGGTTATAAGACATATTTAAATAGCAGGTATAGATCAGAACAGAGGAAAGTTTGAATTTCTGCAAGTGTCCTCAATAGTTGTGATTTAAATTCATATTGTGGCTGTCCAGAGAAAACCATATATCTCTAAACCCTCGTGAGTTTAAAGCTAAACAAAACATTTTAAAAACACATTGGATTACCCCAAAGAAAAAGCAATAATACAAACTAAACAAAGGTGTTTTTTCTTAACTAATGAAAAGCTTATATTTCCAAGATGCATGGTTTCCGCAGTAGTGGAATAAATATTTGAACAGGTATTTAATAATTCATATAATAAATGGATCGATGCTTATTTAAATGTAATTTTATATTATTTCTTTTCTTCGAAATTAGTTTAAATTTGAGATTTTAGAAAAAATATGTGATAGGTGAGTAGTTGTTTCAGTTGAAATCTTTTAGCTATATGGGTTTTTTTTTAAACTGGTATAATTTAGCGAATATTTGTCACCTAAATATTTAATGCCATGTGTAATATCGCCAGGCTATAACAGCATCATATTTTTAATCAGTGAACACAACCAGTAGACATAAAGCCACTTTGCAGCGGAGTGGTCTAGTTTCATTTCATGCTTTATCACCACAGATGGAAGATATTCATACACTCTCCCAAGTCAAGGTCATCATATAAAAGACCATAACAGCTCATCAAGCAATTTAGCTGACATTGCCATGCAGAAAGTAACTAGCAGTTACAGCAGGATTCACAATTACAGTCAATTAAAGTCAATAAAAGATGATATGACAGTTGATTACATTTAATTTACTGAGAGCAAAGTGGTTTCCGTATTGTGTGCCCACTGAGTAATAATTAATCTACTGCTTCAAACAGCCAAAAACTTAAAATGTGGTGTTTAAAAAGACTGTTATGACTGAATTTTAGATCAAGTTGAACATATGACTATATTCTTAAATTGTCATTTTCAAAAATAAATTGAATATTATACCTATAAACACATAGTTGTTTAATGCTTGGGATTACTTGCTATTTTACACTCTGTGCTGGGTCACTAGGTAATTTTTGGACATATATGGTAATTTTCTGCAGCAAAATGCGTCCGCCGCTACCCGAATCTAAACTAAAAGAACTCAACCTAATATATTGCTTCTCTCTTGACAACTAAACCATAAACTACGCTGGACTTAAAGTTGCTCAAACAAATACTAGTGGCCTGATTTCGTTGTCATGTTAAAAAAAAAAGAAGATAACCATAGGCCACTGGCAAGCCTGCAGCAAGGGCTTTTCCTGCCTCTGTCGCTGCTAAGGTGCCAGATGCGCTAGGCAAGTAGCCGCATGATAAATGGCAGAAGGTGAGATCTCTGTGGCTGGGACTAGGAGCATGCTGCCCCTGCATCCCGCTGCCAGTCTCTTGGCATGCAGCATGTCAGGCCAAATGGCAGACGCATCCCCCTTCAACGCTGACATTTAAAACCTCGGCCATGCTAGCCAGCTGTGGACACCCCCCCCTCCCCTCCCCACACACACACACACACACACACACACACAGCGTCCCCCAGGCACCCGGAACCTGAACCCCACTACTGCCACTACCAGACACCCGTCAACGAATTACCATGAGCGGAGCTACATTCAAACAAGTGAGGCACATGATCATGATGGAGGATATACTTGTAGGTCTGGGTTACAATATTCCTCCAAAAGTTCAGATTACTGGCATTTCATTCAGCTGTGGGTCAAGCAGATGTACAGTATGAGCCAGACACTTCTTTAAAGGCAAAATTCAAGGACCACGTATGGGGTCATAACCTCAGCTACCAATTTTTGCTAAACCTAAACTACATTGGAGTGGAGGCTAACATTTAAAAATTTGTCCTGCTTTGTTGGATTCGGGAAAGCTTTCTCTGTCTGGAATTATAAACAATAAAGCATAACGCTAACATCTTTTTTTGCTTGTTCAAGTACATAAATAAAGTATCTAAGCAGGATTACTTCTGAATTTATACTCGATAGTACTATGACTAACCAGCTTTGATCTGCAATACGAGAATAATGCTCTTTCTCTTTCTTTCTTTGCATGTCTTCTCCATTGATCATGTGTTCAGGATGCAAAATTTGTGCCTGAGACAACTTAGCCTCAACTTTAGCATCAGTCTGTTAGTTTGATATGTAGCCATCAAGTGCATTGATGTGCCTTTTTCAGGATTCTCATTCATAAACGAGTCTGCTTTAATATATTGAAAGTAAGCCAGATGTTTTCACCATCTGCAGCTAAATTTTATCCTAATTAGCTAGCCAGCTACAGCTAATAAAAGCCATTGTTTGCAAATGAATTTTGAATCGTACTTAGAAATATGCAATACCAAGAATAAACATTGAAAAGAGCCCCTAAAGTCATAAATCAAAACTGACCAAATAATCTTTTACAGCATTATGTGCAATTATTTTTTTAGAATAATGACAAGTGGTCCCATCCTGTGATAACAATCCATTTCAGGGACATTACTGATACACTTTGACTTATTTTATGGACTTTATTTTTCATGTTGCACTATTTCTAAGATGTGTGCAGCTCTTGTGGCAGTCTAAGAAATAAAAGCATTTCAGTGGCATAAAAATCATAAGCTGTCCAATAGCGGGGGTAGTTGAAATCATTGGTTTCCGCATAAGGAATTTACAGTGGTGAAAATGGATAGAAAGCAGCAGGAGTTGTAACAAGTCCCTATTTCCTCTTAAAATACGCCAAGCAGGTCAAACTGCACCCACAAAATGTCACTGGGACTATTAAGTCTGCTATGAGTGTGAGAGTCATGGCAGTATCCAACAGCTGAATTTCGTGGCACTGCCAGAGGACTCTCTATACACCAAACCTAATAGGTTAGGTGAGAATGCTCAGAATGACTGAGGTAACAGCTCTGGAGTTCTAAGTGTTTACATAAGGAAAACGTTAGTTGACAATTTTATGAGATTTGAATCAAACAAATGCTTTATATATACTGTATATCAAATAGTCTTAAAGCAAAGAAAAAAAACTGTTCTATGCTGAATTTCAGGATCAGTTTCTGTTTTTTAACTGTGCATTTTTCTTATCCACCTTCTTTGCATAGGTGCTACACTGATACTGAGACTAAAACAGAAACTATAGGTCTTTTCCTCAAAAACTTAAGCCATCAAAAACAAAAACCATTGTTTTCTTCTGTATGCTAGAGAAAAAGCTTAAAGGCAAGTCTCTCTCTCTTGACCAACCATCCTCTACTGATATTGAACACACATAATTGGAGAAATGCACTGTAGATGAGACTGAATTTAAAATTCATCCATAGACAGTAGTTTTTTGCTAATATGAAACAACTCCAACTGCAAATACTCTTGCTGCAACTGTATTTTGATATAAAAATCCATAGTAGAGCTGCAAAAGTTGGCTGATAAACCCCTTTCTGCAGTTTTGGACCTATTTCTGTCTAATTCTACATACATCCGTTTAATTAACCTCTTCAGTTTTCATTCCTTTAAATATCCCTTGATTTACACAGAATGTAATCAGCATTAATAAAAAAATAGAAGTGAGTTTGGAAGATATTTTTATTAATTAGAGCAAAAATAAACTTCTAATTTAATTATCTATGTAGCTTATAAATTTTGAGACCGATGGTCGCATGATACAATCATTAGTTTTGATTAATGGGCACCTTGTGTCACATGTAAACAAAATGTAGACACTGGAGTCCACATACCAAGGGACACTGTGAATGGAGGTTAACTGATTAGGTTGATAATTGATTAACTGTAATTATTAATTTGATCTCGCAATATGTTACAGGCAAAATGATTATGCAGTTAATGGAGAAACACACCCAAAATCAGGACTTGAACCCGAGACCTCCTGATCAACTGCACAACCTTGAATTATTGTGAGAAATCACTGACTAAAAAGAAATCATAAAATAGATGTTTGAAAGCACTGAACATCACAGAATGATGATTTATAAAAGTGCAGGAGTTTTATTAGAAGATTTTTGCTTTGATTTAACTAAATCTCCATGACATCTCCAAAGCCACCTTGGCTTTGGATTCTTTTTTTTTTTTTCCAGGAAGAGATGAGTACACCGGGGAAAGAAAAAAAAAAATCTAATTTAATGCCTTACAAAAGGCAGAAGAATTGTCCTTCAACAAGCTGAGTAAAAATACCACTGTCAACTATACAAAGTAACCATACCTCTCTTTAACAAAGGCAGCAGAACATAAAAGAAGCAAAAGGTAGGAGAGTAAACACTTTACATGCTGACACTCATTAAAAACAGACAAGTCCACTCTTACCCGAGGGGAGAGCATACGTCACGATATAGAGAGAGGCAAATACCAAACTGCATGGCATGGTATCAAAGACATTTCTGCAGTCCAAAGGTCAGGTGATGGTAAAAGGTTGCTGAGAAACAGAGCTGCTGGATGGTCTTTCATCTGTGGGAGGCAGCTGCAGTCTCCAAAGAGGCAGTGTTACTCAGGGCTGCAGGCACAGTGGGGCTGCTCCAATATGACATTTCACATCCAGATCTTCTACAGTAATGGCATTTTAGCCACTTTTAAAACAGCCAGATTGGCCTTCCTGCACTGCTGAAATTTTTATAGGTGGCAATTTTTTATTGTTTGGATTTATTACAGTGTCTGAGGGAGATTGGATAGGTTGTCAATGTGGAAAAGGCAATTGAGGGCCAATGGGGAATTGATTAGCTGATACACACACACACAGAAAAGTCTACACGTATACAAACCACGAGGATGGGTAGAACATATACCTCGCAGCGCAACCAAACCACTCTCATTTCCTCTGAGGAGCTACGGCAAAAACTAGAATAAGAGACCCCAAGCTTAACATAAGAATGCATTTTTCTCATCTTGCGATTCTTAAAAAAACACAACTTGAAAATCAACTTGGGGAAATATGTTTTGAAGAAAAGCATATACACATGCTGGTACAAAGATCAATTTGTACAGTTCCAATCACAGTTATTTATTTATTTCAGCCTGTGTGTCTGCCTTGTCTCTTTTGTAGGAAATGGTCAGTTTTCTTTTGAAGTACCCACTGAAATAATATGTCCTATTTGCTCAGAAGAATTGCATTTGCTGGTGGTTGCTCATGGTAATTGTTGTTAACTGGTATATGATACAATATTCAGGCTTTGTTAGATTAAAGGAGAGCAAATTTCACTGTTACTGCCTGATAACCATGTGCATCATATCAAAAATATGGAAATAAATATTCATGTGAAAAAAGGTTCCACCGACACAAAATTTGCATTTTGTGTTGGTGTTGGTGCAAATTGCAAATGCCAAGCATTCTTTGGTTCTAGTTTCTCAAATGTGAGAACTCATTGCCTTTCTCTCCTTTGTATCATTATAAATGGAATATCTTTGGGTTTTAGACAGCTGATCCGGCCAACCATGACATACAAAGATGTCTTTTTTGGGCTCTGGGAAATGCTAATGGACATTAAACATTGAGATTCTGCAGTCTAGACCAAAGTGGTGGACTGACAGACTGACAGACATTGTCCTAACTTAACTAGAGAACATGCTGCCAGCATGGCTAATAAGAATAAATGCTAATTGTTATTTCCATATTCACAGAAACTGCACTACATAACAGAAAGAAGGACCACAGCTGTTTGAAGAAATCCACCTCAGGTTCATAGAAATGTAAACGTTCTTATTGCACCTAAACTTGTTGATATTTTGTGTAAAATGTTGCAGGCTGGACTAACATAAGCATAAAGCTACATGTTCAATTCTTCACATTGAAAAAAAAACAAAACCTTTTTATTCAAATCTAAAATCAAAACCTGATGCACTTCTCAGAACATTTTCAAATGGATGTGCCATTGCATTAATTATGGTACAGGATATTGGAAAGAAAGCCTTCAAATCCATTGTCAGAGGTCATCATTACATGTGACCTTCCTCTGAGATGAGTTTTGCCTCTGTGCCTTTGCACTTAGTCCTTTGATTAGAAATATAATGTAAGCTTTCAACCATTATAAGACGGTTGCATTCTCCTACAATTCTTCCGGACTGACCCATGACAGGATTGCAAACTAATTTGGATATCCCCTCCAACCACTTCCTTTACGCAGCTACAGCAGAAATCAAGCAGAAAAACAACTGACTTAGGTTCACCTAAGCAGTCAGAGACACATCATGAGGATGCAAAAAAGATATATGCACACTTAAGCCCTTTAAATACCAATTAAAGTATGAATTAAGGGCAGACACTGCAGCCACACAAATATCACAATACACATTTACTGTGCATGCAACACATACAGACAATACAAACACGCACAGTGCACAGAGTCCTAGCCTGCCATATATGATTTACATTTATTGGTTGAATAATCAGTTGACATGCAGCTCGGGGAATTCTTTGCTTAATGATCGCCTCTTCACATAAGCAGTTTGCCAGAGTTATCTTGAACATGAGACTGCTGTCAAAATGTCACTGAATCTCAATTTAACTACCGACTTAATCACATGGGAGCCATCACATTCATCGAGACTGAGAGTGGAGATGCATCCTTCTTGCACTTTATTCTGGGAAATATTGGCATGAAAGAAAAAGGAACATTCGGAAAGCGCAGATGCTTCTTTACAGATGTGCATGTGGAAATATTTTATAGACGTTCATTGTAGATGCTCAAAATAATGGAAAAGAAGATGTTGATATGGAGCCTGAGGTACATGAGACGATATTTTCTCCACCTCTGTCTGGGTGGAGTTGAGTCATCTCAGCTGTCAGAACTGTTATTTACTTTCAGTCTTGTTTTTTTTTTTTTAACTTTTCATTTTTAATCCAAAAGACAGCTACTGCACACTCCTACTAATGCGCCACTTTTCCAGAAAATATTTTTAGTGATTAAACATCACTTTGCAAGCATTAAGTAAGATTTAAAGGACATAAAACTAATTTAAGCCGCTATTTCCGAGATTTAAATTCAAAGTTATGCTATTTTTTTTTTTTTGGCCTTACATACAAAAGAAGGATTGTCATTATAATCTAATCAGAGAAATGGCTTCCAAAAATTACCTAACCACCCCCCCCCCAAACCATATCTATCTGAGCCTCCCTTTTATTCCCTTGCTGCTCCTCTCTACACTTCCTACCGGTGCCAGCCATGGTGTGTCTATGGCTGCCAGCGAAAGCAACCCTTTTGACTGGTGCCTTGTTGCTGCCTCCAGCTCGGAGGGGTGACTCACTGACCCCCCTCTATGCACGAAAGAGGATACGAGGAGGCAGGGGGGAGTGGCTGCAAGGGGATGCACAGTCACAGAGCTATGTGCCTTTTAGGAACGATGCTAGTCAAGGAGACAACGCATGATATGATTTACCAGGGGTTATTTTCTTCTCTTTGAGTACTTAGTGACTCATAATAGCATAGATATATGTATAGATGGTTTCAATGCAGTATAATTAAAGACAGTGTAGTTAGTTAAAACTAAAGTTGCAAAAAGGCCGACTCAACTATGAATTTCTTTCCGCTTCATATCTTTTCCTCCTTGCAGTTTTTCACACATCTGCGGGACCCATGAATTTCTGTGAGAGG
Organism: Istiophorus platypterus; assembly: GCA_016859345.1. NCBI lineage: Eukaryota > Metazoa > Chordata > Actinopteri > Istiophoriformes > Istiophoridae > Istiophorus > Istiophorus platypterus. The sequence goes on from CM029125.1 coordinate 13,866,512, forward strand.
ATCTCCATTTCCCTCCACCGAGAGTGCAGCTCCCGTGTGGCAAACAGCTGTTAATAAGAGTGATACTCAGAATATAAATTTCTTATGCCCCCACACATACATACATTATTTAAGAAAAACAAAGTAGTCATTTTTCTTTTTTTTCTCTCTCTCTTTAGGAAGCCCACTTCCCTGCAATCTATAATGGAGTAGATATTGCTCAGCCTATTGATTGATGTCTCCTTCCCCCCACTTTGACATTTGCTTATCCTCGTCCGCATCTACTGCTATTGACGTTCACTCTATCTGGACATCTTCCTAAGCTGTTTTGTCATTTGTCACCTCTTGAATAAAAATTGGAGGAGGGGGGGAGTTGTCAGTGATAAGACTTAATGATACCAACCACGGTGATGGTTTTAGACAAGCTCAGGGAAAGAGCACTGTCTGTAGAAAGCATAGTGCTGCGTTTTGATTAATTTCTCTCTATATACCTCTTATAGATCCACTGAGCAATTTTACCCAGCATATTTCTATTTTTGCCACTAACAAGCAGGCTAAAGAAGACCCATTTTGCAACCTCTTGAATGCATTCACTCATACCTGTGGTTAATTTACTGCAAATTTACTGAAAGCAGGCTTTTGGTTTAATACCTTTTAAACTAATGTATTTGAAGAGCCCACTCCACAGGCTCTCCTGTCAAAAGCTACTATTTTCCGCAACTTACCCTCAACTCTCCTCTCCTTGGATGCAAACTGGTGAGATCAACACATCCACTATAGAGCTGTTGCTAATAAAATGTCCTCTGAGTGAGGTTTTAGGGTTTATACCCTGCATCTCTTTATCTGTAGTACAGTAAACGCATTGCTTCCTTAACATGAATTTCTACAAACACAGTCTGGTGCAGATTTTCTCCCCATGAGGTGGAAGACATTTTCTTCCTTTCCTCCCTCCCTCTTTCTATCCATCCCTCCCTCACCCTGGCTCCTGCAGAGAGGCTATTATTGCAGCTAATTATCTACAAATAGGCCCAATATGACAAACACAGCCCTGTACCAGTTCTGGCTAAGCCCAGGAATCAGTGTGCGTGGTAATAAAAGAATGAAAAGGAGGCAAGACGAGGACAAAAGTCACATTGAATAAAAAAGAAAAAAAAAGTGAATCAGAGATAATTTAGAAGAACGTGATAAAGACATGGTGGGGAATAAGATGAGAGAAAATGTGGTTCCAAAAAAGATATAAGTGGGAGGCAGATGGGTGAAGAAAGGCGGTGACACCAAAAGGGAGAGAACATAGGAGGCACTAACATTGGAAAATTATCTTGTCTATACCGTGTGTGACGGTTGTTGCCAATGGCAACTGTCCTGCAATGCACAGGCCACATCCTTTTAGCTCCCAGCATGCCTCATGATAAGGGTACCTCAAGGGTCTACGGCTGTCTGTCTCATTTCCATAGAGAAACTCATTTACTAGGCAAGCATGGAGGGCTATGATGCTTCAATGGGTGCTTGATTAGATCCTTACCTCTGATACATATGAATATTTATCAATGTTGAATGAATACACATTTACTCTCCTTTCATGTGGATCATCCTGAGTGCCCTCCCGTCCTCGTCTTAATTTTACGAAATGAATATGTCACAGGAGCATCAGGGCTCTTTACAAAGTGACAGCACTCAAGATAATCTGGTGATTGTTGCTCTGCGGCGATGATCACACTAAGTTTCACAAAGTGCAACAGGCATTTGTCTTAGTGTGTTTTATTTGCCATTGAGACAACAGCTCTTCAAGACCAAGAGGAAACAGATACGGGGGACGGTAATCACAGCAACACAATTAAAAAGGATATGTGTTTGGAATTCATTGCTGGTAAAGATTATTGTTTGGCTGCACAAGTGAAGCTGCAGGTGTGCCACAGCTGCCAAGACAAGTTGAAATCACAGAGTTATTCCCGTCCCATGAGCCAGAAAGGAAGACGCACACAACCACAAGCGCACCCAATGTCACTGTATTTTCTTTTTTTTTAAATGAACAGAGCTGAATAGAGGATAGTTTTAGTGAGTTTAACTTACGTCACTAACTCCTGCCTCCACTATCTTCAGGCCTGTCTCCTTCTCCAGCTGCTGCTTCTGTTGGACTGCACAGGGAGACAAAAGCAGAGGAGGTGTTGTATGAGTATGAGCAGTAAATGACAAAGTAGCAGATTTTTCCGTTCGGTTTCTCAGTGAAATTGAGAATTATGTAACGGATCCAACAGCATGAGTCACAGACAATGACCAGTACATACAAATGCACACAGACACACACACACACACATAGAAATAGAGAGAAGATTTACATCAAGATGAGAAGCAAAATAATCTTCAGGGAAAGACAGCAGTTCGCCATCTGACAGCAATCCGTGGTGGTGATGTCTAGCGGAGGTTGTGGTGAGCGGAAGGTTTACAATCGAAATGAATTCACTGGGTGAGTGTTACTTAAAACGAGAAGATAACTCAGCCACTATCAACCCTAATGCAATCAGAAACTTGTAGGAGAAAACACAGGAAGCCCATGTTGGCCAATCACAGTTCTTCCTCGTCCCTCATTCCATTTCTTTAACCACTGTAGTTCAGACATGTAGTTAGATTTTTTTTAGGAGGTGCATATGCATAGAAATATGTGTCACTAGAAACTGAATATGAACCATTTATACTTGAATTTTATCCTGGACAAGACTGAAGGTAATATTATGGAATTTAATTCATTTGCTCTGAAACTTTATTTAATCTTCACTGAAAATTCAGCTCTCTAAATGCTTCCACATTCAGTCTTCACAATTCAAATTCAGCTCTCACAATTCAAACTTAGCTCTTGCGATTAAATTTCAGTTTATTGAGACCCACATCCGGCCACTGAGGAAGAGCCATCGAGCTCAGATTCCTTTTCATAGTTTTGAAATTCCGCAAAAAATGCCCCTCGGTTTTCTGGACATGAATACAAACCTGTGAATCAAGCCTTAAGTCATGCTTCGACATGCTGGTAAGTGATGGGGTTCGGTTTGAAGTAAAATGTCCCGGGAAGTTTAGAGTGTTAGCATGCCAATATTTACTGATTAGCACAAAACAAAATCTACAGCTGAGACTGATGGGAAAACCATCAGTTTTTCAGGTTACAGTATTTGGCCATAAACCAAACTGTTGGAGAAATACCAATAAAAAATTTACTGTTATCGTCACATACATTGAACCAGACCTACTGAAGATTGCAAGAAAGCAGATGAAGTGCTTGTAGATTCACAGCACACAATAACTTGAGCTCCTGCCTTTGTTCTTGCAGTAATTAATACACCACCCGAGTTTGATCCTCCGATCTATTGATCTAATCAAATATGGCATTCTATTTCCAAAGCTTTGTCCACAAAAGATATTCTCATGCAAATCAAACCAAAGTGAGGCAATGTTAAATATCCATCGTTCAAGATCACACATTTTGCCCCCCCCCAATTGCTTAACTCCCCTTCCTCACTTTGATGGAAACATTTATATTGAAAAACAAAATCAAAGGGGCCTTAATAGATTATGTCAAATTATAGAGTGAAAGGAAAAATGGAGCATAATTTTAATTGAGTTTGTTAGCATGTGAATGTGATTGTTAATGGGGAAAGGGAAAAAGAGTGAGAGTTAAAGAGAGAAAGAGAAAGAGAGCTGGTCCTTTAAATCCCATTTCCCCAGATGAAGGCTATGCAAATGACCCTGAAGAGCTGAACCCCACCTCGCACTCCAAATTCGGCAAGGGCCTGTTTAATTAGTATTTTAATCTATCCCAATGATTACACTCAGTCCACAATGTATGCGGCATTCCATCTAATTAAGCACGCTACTTTTAGGATAATCATCCATCTCTTGCTCTTCCTCTGTCGCCTTTTCTCTTTCTGGTTATTAAAGATCCTGCAAACATTGATCATCCTATCATCACATCAACATGGCAGCAAAGGGGAAGTCTTATATTTTAGGTATCTGTGAGGGTTTTCTGGTGGACGGCTAAAAGGGGGAGGCGGGAGAGCCGAAAAGGTCAAATATACATTCAAGGTCTCTAAATTAGTGCGCCGCATAAAAGAAGGAGACAGAGGAGGGAAAAGAAAATCTGCCATTAGTGAAAAGTCCTCAACTGGTATGTCTCCAAGATGAAATCATTTTCATTTCACGTTGCCACTCTGGTATTTAGTCACAGAGATATTGCTTAGAAAGATACAGTACCTGCTCGGTTCTGGTGCAATTGGGGGTGAGGGGGGGTGGGGGTGGTAATGAGCAAGGTAATTGGGCCCAGCTGGGTGAGGGCGTAGGTGGTGAGGGGACGCAAAGCTGCTAAAAGGTCACACAACGTTTTGGTCTTAATGAGGACCCCTCTGGGGTCACAACACATCACCAGTCAAACTACGAAAGATTAGCCCGGAATCAACACACATACATGTTACGGCTGCTGCAGCTCTGGGTTTGACTGACAAGCTGACATTAACCATCTCATAGCGAAACCAAAGTAGCCTGAAGGTCGGTATTTACCTCTGAATCAAAGCTGAGGACTCTCCAATCAACGTGAGGGAAAGGACGGTCCCACAACAGCCACTTTAAATGTAAATACAATGTACTTGCCAAGCTCATTAGCTAGCCACTGGATGGATCTGGGTGAGAATCTAGCCGATAGATTGCTTGTTCTGCCACTGACTGTAAAGAAAACAGCCTACAGCATCTCTTTTTGGTCACCCCTTATATTAACCTCCCACTGGAGCCTCACTCTCTTTCTCTTTCCCTTTCTCGCAGACACACACAGATTCTGTAAGCTTCAAATTAGCCACCAAATACTCCTGACAGACTGTGGAAAAGAGATGTCAGGTCTCATTTCAGAGAGGCTCCTCCAGTTATTTTAATAGGCATTGTCTGAGTCTATCTAGTCTGATCTCTAACATCGAGATCTGATCCCCGCTGCTCATTTGATCTTTTTGGTTTCCGACTCGTATTGAGCTGAATCATCTGAAGTTCAGAGGGAGGAAAAAAAAAAAAAATACAGGAGAGCCAAAAGGCTTTTTTGACATGTTCAAATGTGTTCCATTTTCATGTGCTTTCTCTCGAAATTAAGTACACATGCAACAGTTTTATTGATAAAAATATAAAATGAGAATTGCTGGATGAACCGGGACTATTAGGTACTAATTTTACCACTTTGGACCACTAATAGTTTGTGAATAAATGTTTAGCTGTACAACAGTGTCTTTACTCTACAATGCAATTCTAATTAGACCTGAAACATCGTTATGAAAAACAATATAGATAAAATAATTGATACTAGTAAAATAGAAATCGAAAAATTAAAGTTATAATCCTAATTTCATGAAATCAAACCCGATTTTTGAGACTATTTATTGTCTGCTTTTTTTTTCATAGAAATAACCAATGTGTTTCCATTCAGTATTTATCTCTCTATATAGTAGTTTTTAATGTTAGCGGATTTAAAATTCCTGCCCACGCATGAGGAAGTGATAAAGGCATGTAATCCAGTGTTTTTGTTTGCTATGGATATCAGCTTAAGATACCAGACTTGTACTATTGCTGAAACAAACTAAATACTCCCTTTTTGATGATATTCCTCAAAATTTTTTCATCAGTCGATATTTCCTGCATGGTAGTAGAAGTAGCAGTAGTAGAAGGAGCAGTTGCAGTAAGACTTCCCAACAAGTTAACCGACGTTACTGTGCTCTACTCCCTGAACTGCTCACCACCTGGCTGCACTGTAAAAAGAAGCACAATTTGCATTTCTATTTTACTGGCCAAATAACTGCTATATGGGAGTTGGCTGTATTATGATACCGCGCCTTTTGTTACCAACCACAGGTGTCTCAAACTCAACCAGGACTGAAACTTTACCATAGATATTCGTGGGCCCATTCATGTGCAACGCAGCTCTATATATAATACACTTTTTACATCCATGTAATATTTCAGCCTCCGCCTCCACGACCAAATTATTTCATTTTAAAAATTACACTTGTGCACGAAGGAATGCGCTTTGATTCGAAACCTTGATCACTTTGTCTGTGTTTAGCATCGGAAAATTAAACCAGGTGAACGGGAAGAACAGAGGAATACTTCAAAAACTCATCAAGGACATACTGAGGAGGAGGAAAAGGCCATTTCAATCATCAGTCTACAGACTGATTCAAAACAGCGTTGCCTTTCTTTGACACGCACACTAATGAGTGAAAATAGAGGGGAAAAAAAACACACATTTAAGCTTGATTGTGACCTTTAAATTGCTCTATAGCATATGTGCTCAACACAAATTATCTTGTGGTGAGATATAATTTGATTAAAATGTTGCCTTTCTCCGCCATATGCTGCAAACTAAAGCAATTGTGCACTCCTCATCATAGATTCTAATAGCAATTCAGAAATGATTATCATAAAGTCATCAGAGCTTAAAGTCATGAATATATATATTCATTTTTCTGATATATGACAGGGTTGTTATTGTTAGAAGCAATATAAATTCAGTGTCGGGAGACAAATCACCCACTGTAGGCTGTAAGTATTTTGTATTTCAACACAGCACAGCAGCCACTGCAGTCACATGACTGTAATGTTTCCTCTTTGGCCTAACGGGGGTATATAGTTGACAAAATACATATTTCACCACTCTCTGATTGATCTGTTAATATTGAATAACATCCACATCCATTCCATCTATCTCCCCCATCCCTCCCCTGCTCCTCAAATCGTCTATTCACCACTTCCATCTCTCCATCCGTCACTCCAACCAAACAAAATGAAAGTGTTTATTGCGTAGGAGGGCCGACGCTCACGCCTCTCCACAGCCGTTAGCCTTATCAGCTGGCAATCGCTCCGATATTAAAGCTGCCATTCCGCCCATCACTTTCCCCTTGCACATATGATGGCTGTCTCTACCTATCAGAGAGGAGGGAGGAGGGAGGAGGGGCGGCGGGGGGGGTGGGTGGGTGCACCTGATCCCCAAGACAGATAAGATGCATGGCAACCTATTTTTTTCAGTCAAAATCCTGGGCGGGAAACAAACACAATAATATTCCTTCATATCTCCATGTATGAAGAGCCAGAGCGAGCGCGCTCTTCCAGCAGCAGCATATATATTATATATATTATATATATATAATATATGACCCCCTAGATCTGACTTCTGTCTCTGTCTATTATCAAAATAAAAATCAATCAGTCCCCAGATGCTGCTTTTTTTTTTTTTTTTTTTTTTTTTTTTCTCTTCTCTTTCTCTTATCCTCCATAGAAAATTCAAAATCACATGATATTCTGCAAGAGACACAAACACACTAATATAAAATGACTTACACGTGAGCGCTGATTTTACGGTAAGGATAAACATCCTGTAAATAACTTAATATTTGACCACACACATATTTTATCCCAGATGATCTCACAGCGCTACTCTCTCCTCTGTCTCTTCTTGTTCATGCGAATCAATTGTTATTCTGCTCCTTGGCTTATATAAATCAAGACACCAAATCAAAGGACCTCCACCTCTGAAAAAACAAATGAAACAGAGGGACAAAGAGCAGGAGAATAAAAGGGTCCAAATCAAAACTAAGCATTAAAATCTGCAACTAACGATTGATTAATCTTTGTATTATGTTTCAATTACGCTGATTTTTTGATTTGACTAATTGGTTGTTCAGTGTATATTGTATAAATTTCCTGAAGCCCAAACTGACAGCTTCACGGACCAAATGATTGACCGATTAATCAAGAAACTATAGGACAGATTAATCAACTATGAAAATAGTTAGCTGCAGCCGTAGTTCGGTTCGCAATTATACAAAACAGGGAAGAGGAAGAATTCTTCACATTGAAGATGCTGGAAAGAGACAGTGTTTGGCATTTTCTCTTGATGAAAGGCCTTTACAAGATAAATCATTTAACAGAATTGTGGCTCATTAATTTTCTGTCAATCGAATAATCATGTCTGCGCTGATTAATATATCTTGAATACATATCTTATATATCGTATGGCTGTTAACCCACTCAAACTGGTTGCTCATAAAAATGCTTATCTGGGAATCTAATATGATTAGACATAATTTAGTAGAGTACTCAGTTTAATGTAATAGCATACTTTAACTTAATCCCTAAAAAGTAAATAGGGAGTTGAATTAAAATAATATTTCAACTGAATAGAAAACAAGCCTTCTTCATTCTCCTAGTAAACCACACATGATGATACCCATGACAGCATTACGCTCTAATGTCCAATCAGCAGTGCCAATCATATACCACTGTGTCTATCACATTGTAGGACCATGCTGTTACCAGCATGGGGCTCATGGCTGGCCCACTGTTTATTCACCCCGATCGATTGCTTCCTGTGGATAAGCCAACAGTGCTCCCCGACGAACCAACTGCTGTTATTCAGTGTAAATCAACACACCACAATCCTTTGCTCTCTAACTGAATGCAGCCTCTAAACTCTGCTGCAAGATACTAAATATCACAAAAGCAAAATGTTTCCTTTCAGGTGCCAAAGCCTGTTTTCTAGTTGCCAGATTTTAGATGTTGAAAGTAAAAAAGGTGGAATAAGGGGGATAGGAAATGAAGTCTGCTGCCTGGTTTCGGCCTCTGTAATGGCTGAAGTCATATAATCAGCATGCGCCTTGTGTCCGCCACAGACCGTGGTGCAACCTTTGGTATCAAACACGTCACAGGCCCCTTCCTCTTTCAAACAGGACCCACATGACACATTTATAATTACATCCTGCTTCATTAGAGGCCCTTTTCAAAGATGGCTGAATAATACACCTGGATGCGTCTTTGTCTCTGCTGAACATGTGCAGATGCACAAGTGCATGTGGACACATACAAACACAGCCTAAGACAACCACATAATATCTGTTTCTTTGCCGGCTGGTTGATTAATAGATTGTGGCTGCTCCGACACTCTGTGTGGAATAGGCATTTCGCCTTTGATAGGTGCTGACACCAATTCTTCACGGACCGCGGGAGATCGGGGGGGCAGAAGCAGCACGGGCAAATGACTTGGATGGAAGGCACCTCCAGATGTGGGAGAAACCCCACCGATGTCACTCCGCATTCTCACCGAGACACGTTTGCATCGTTTACGCTCCTTTTCAGAGATGACAATCTGCAGATGTGTGACATATGCGACGTAAATCATATCTGACATTTGCTCTGAAAGAGCGGATGGGTCTGTGGATTAGAGTGAGTGATGAGTTGAACAATGCACATCTGAAACTATCACGGTCATCAGAAGTCCAGTCATGCTACTTGATCTTTGTAGCACAAGCAGGTAGCCTTCCAGTGAGAAAGACATTGCCTAAAAAACATTTACTGCATACTTCTGGGAAACTTAAACAAGAGTCTTTACATGTCCTGGGCTTTCAACGTATACAACACTTTGTAACTGAAAAGTAGTAAATGTGTAATACTACAGGATACTCTCAATCTAAATGAAAAAATTACCCAGAAGTCTTTTATTGTGCAAATACATATCGAGTTCATAAAAAATCATTACTCTCTAAAAGATGCTCCATTTCTTTCCCTTGGATATGTGCATGATACGAGATGAAAACATCTGGAAGTCTGCCACTGTCTGAAGGGAGCCTACTGGGGAAATGCTTATTGGAAGAAGGGATGGTAAAGCAGACACACAGAACTTCACACAGAACTTAACACACACACACACACACACACACACACACACACACACACACACACACACACACACACACACACACACACTCTTCCCCTGCCTCCCCACTGAGGGAACTCTGACAGAGGCAGCCCTACCTGTCACTGTGGCAGCAATTATCCTGCAGGCTCTCTCCACGGACCGCCTCCTGCAGGTCTCCATATTACTAACCACATCGCTGAGCACACACATACTGAGTATGCACACTGACGCACAGGAGGGCACACTGCACACCTCACAAGTACACATACTGTACATATTCTCTCTCCCACACTCACACTCACACACACACACACACACGACTACATGTACAATTGTGCTTTTCATCCACAATTCTGTCTCTGCAAGCTAATGGCTTGACCGAATCGTAATGATGTGTTGGTGCAGACATCCTGCTCAGGCCAGTGGAAACACACATCATTATGTGGATGTGAGTGTTCATGCATGCACACATACCTCTTCTGTTATAGATAAATGCATTATCATAGATGAGACAGTTAAGAAGTCTGCAAATACACACACTAGAAAAGCTAAATAAATCAATAAATATGCTAAGGCCGTCATAAGGCAGAGTTTGGAAACATAGCAGGCTGCATTAACATGAGGCCAGGATGTAAGCTCCAGTGAGTCAAGAGATAATAAGCCTTGGATAATGGAAAAAAAATAGACATGCTCAGAAGGACAGGGTGTCCATTTTGGGTGCACGGAGGTCTTCCCGACCAAAGAATTGATCTGTTTCATGCTGGTTCACTGGAACTCGGATCCAGGACCCAGTCTGAGTCTCAGAAAGAGGTTGATTGTATGGAGCTGTGAAGGATGGTTTCAAAGGAATGAAAAAAAAGAAAAGAAAAAAAAAAAAAAAGAGAACCCAACGTGACCTCATTACCACAGATTTGTTCCGACTGTCATTAGAAATCACAAACGCCATCACTCAAGTCAGGAGTATGAGTGAGAGCATGAGAGACAGGGTGGAGTAAGCAGGGATGGTGTGGTGGGGGTTAGGGTGGGCTCTGATGGTAATCAAGTGGATTTGATCTGTAAACAGAATCTATCATCATACAATCTATAGTAAACACAGAGATATGTACAGATGCAGTTTGTTCAAGACTCTTCTGTAAGAAGAAAGAACAGCAGCAGCAGTATTTATGACGGGAGCAAAGTTTTTATGACCATAGCGATGTCAAATAATAAAACAGATTTATATTTTCAAACAAAGTCATCCTGTTGATAGGGGCTTGAGACCAGAAAGCGCTTATATGTGTATTCTAGACACCATAAACAAACACGTATTTTGGCATTTAATTTGGAGAACGCGGTGAATAATTAGGTAACACTGAGCGCATGGGTAAGCTATGAGACCCCTTAAAATAAAGTGTTACCAACTCTTATATTTATCTAAGATGTAAATCTGCATAAAATAATTGAAAAAAAACTTGTTTATCGCAAGAAACATTGACAAATCCTCACAACTGAGAAGCTGGAATCAGTACGTTTGGCATTTTTTTTGCTTGGACTACACTCGATTTGTTCCTGATTCATTTTTTTGTAGGTCAACTTATTGATTACGCTTAATATTCTTTCTCCTTTTTATTTCAAGATAAAGGATTGCACCCTCAATGAACAGATGTGACAGCACGAATCAGAGAGAGAGCTACCACCATTTTCCAACACAATCCGAAACAACAAATCAAAGCGGATCCTAAATCAGTCCTGCAATATGCTGAGCTGCTAATGTGGTCCTGACAGAGTATAAATTCAGATTCACTTGAAACATGCATTGATTGCGGAGCTTCTGCTTTGTCCCCTTCAGCCTCCCTGTTCCATCTAATGCACTGTCTGAGCATCTAGATTAAATTTCCGAGACTGTTTTTTTTTTTTTTTCACTGAGGTATTCAAGACGCTTTCAGCTGGAGGAGGTTAATGTCAAACACATTTGCTGTCAGTGGCCTTTAAGTCAATCTCTCCAACCCACATCTAGAGATGTTAGCGCAGAGGACATCTTCCCTCAGAGAGCGGATAAAGTAGACCAGAGCTGCATCCTATCTGCCTGCCTCTCTCCTTCTCTGCGAAACATCCTGGCTGTTCCTCAGATCGCAGTGTTAATCTCGCCTTGCTGCTTTCCCTGTGTACAGCTGGCAGTGGTGGGTGTAAAATGAAAGTGTAACACAACAGTCTCATGCAGGTGTCAAAATGAAAAATATGACATTTCCCTCCAGAGATTTTATTAGTTCTGATATCATTTTGCATTCAGCCTCCCTGATGTGTCACTGGGCTTTTTTTTTATTTTTTTTTTTTTATTACTATTTTGCTTCAGGACAAAATGCGATAATCATTATTATATGTCTAAAGTTGAGCAGCTGCGCCTGCAAAAGAGAGAGGCAAGAAATGTACTCAGGATTGGATACAAATTCAAAAATCAAAATACACAGATTGACTAGTGTGTTTGCCATTGTATTACTCCCCCTCTCTCTGAATCACACATCTTATTGCACAGTTTCTCAAACAATTCCTTTAAAAAGTGCAGCAGCTGTTCAGAGTCGCAGCATGATGATTAAATCTATACAGCACAGAAGTGCCAACTTACTGGTTTTTTTCAGTATTAATTTCCTAATAAACTGCAGAATCTCTTTCTATATATCAAACGCTCCTGTGACCGAGCTCTCAAGTAGTTAGAGAAGGGAAATACAAGACTTTATAAGCACACCTCCCTGTCTTTTTATGGACACCTGTTGGGCTGCATGGCTCATCTCCTCCTTATTTAGCCGTCTGTCTGGGCTCCGTGGGGCTGATTACCAGGAAGAACTGATTCCAGTCGCACTGCTTATCAGTCTAATTAGAGCCCCTGGCAGGTGACTTGAAGGAAGTTGCGTGTCTCATGGATGTTCATGCACAGCAATTTGTACAGGCTTGGTAGCAGTTACAAGATAGAGGAGACAAAAAAAAATGTTCTATGGATTGAGAACAGTATTGACAGATCACTCTTGGTAAAGGCGTTTGAAATGGCGGCCATATTTTCAGGGCCTCTCTGGGGAACAGGAGGTGCCTTGAGGAGGTTTAATAGAGTATTTTGCATCACTAACATTTTCAAAGAAAATTTCAAGGGGTGACAGCAGGTAAGGATAAAGAGGCGACATCTTGACTAACATCATTTGGTAAAAGTATCAACTGTCAAAAAAAAATGAAAGAAAAACCGATGCAGGCCACGGTTCTGTGGTGAGCGCTTTAATAGATACAGCAGGGAAAATGGAAGATGAAATAAAAGCAAATGAGAAGCACAGCAACTGAGAGGCGAACATCAGACAAAGGCTGATGATGGAAAAAAAAAAAGGGGGGGGGAAGAGAGAGAGGCAGAGGCGGAACGATATCAAAAATGAAAAAGAAAAACAACTTGAGGACGGAGGTAGAATCTATAGGGGGCCAACAAGTTTTCCAGGTAGTGTATCAGTCACCAGTAAAAGGTCACTAGTCTGCTGTTTGCACATCCAGGTGCTAATGTAACACCTCTCACACCTTCCTCGGTCTCCTTTGTCTGGCTGCCTGCAGGTCGGTGGGCAGAGAGACTGCTGTTTGTGCTGGAATAATATGCCATAATCTCCCGTCTCAGATGTGGCCTTAACGCAGGTAATTGGACTTGGAGTGCGAGGAAGCCCGTGGCTAGACACACACCACCGCGATATACAAAGACCGCGGTCGGGTTTATAAATGAGAACGCAAAATGTTCATATAACATAACAGAACGTCAAGGCCAAGGAGTATATTACTCAACATTTTATTTATTTTTGATATTTTGTGCGGATGCGAAAAAAAAAAAAAAAGCCCCGTTCACAACAACAGGCTACTACATCTGGGGTTAGGCTAACTCTGTCCTGCTAACCAAATCTAGTTAACCCTAATCCTAAAGGCCTTTTCTCTTGTATCGTTAGAAACGTACTGTTTGGAAATACAATCAATAAAGCATGAATACAAAATTGCTATGCTGTGTCCAAGTATGTGATTAGAGCAGTTAACAGGGTTACGTTGTAATAAATTAACAGTCTGACCTTGATTTTTTTCCCCTTACACTTATAATATTAGGTTTAACTAATAGCAATTCAAGAACAAAGTTGTTTCTGTGTTTCTTTATTATGTGTCTTCTACACGGATTAATAATTGGTGAGGATGCTTTTGCTAGGGGCTACATGAACCTTTAGCTTCAGTCTCTTTGGCGCGATATCATGTACTTTGCGTAGCCATGAAAAGCAAGATCCCATTTTAAAACGAGTCTGGAATCAACTGGAAACACTGAAAACTCAGATGTTAATGGCATTTTACAACCAACTCATGAAGCTAATGTTAGCTTGACTGGCTAGCCAACCACAGCTCACGAAAATCTGCAAATGACGGTTATTTGAACCGACAAAATCAATGGTTGCTGGTTAGAAATGAGAAGACTTGTTTTTGCATTCTTTGGAAAACGACTGAGAGTTTGATGTGTTGAATTTGACACCGTTATTACTATGAATTGTATTTTTTTTTTTATTCTACTGTGCAAGAACAAAAAGTAGGCAGGCATAGCAGTATGCTAGGTGGGCAGGGTTTAGCAAAACTACATTTAAAATTCCTCCTTGTAGGGGAAGACTGTACAAAACTAATCCGCAATATCTCTGCAAAGATACAGTATGGACGCAGGTATTTAGGTATGCTCACTCCCTTCCTGCAGAAATGGTGATCACACATATATATATTCTTTTCCTTTCTGTCATCCCAAGTCAATCTAAGGTGGATATTGGAGTTGAATTGAAAGCGAGTGTCCCTTAAAGAGAGGTCTGAGATAGGAACGAGTTATCACTTCCACAGAGAGCCCTGGGAGACAAGAGCGCTCCCTCTGCAGCGGTCCAGCCTGATGCGTACAGGCCACTGACCCATGACAGTCGGCCCGTATCGATTTAAGAGGAGGCAGAGGACACCGAGAGGAAGACAGAGACGGGGATGGAGGGGATGGGGGGGGAGAAAAAAAAGAAAAAAGGAAAACAGTGAGGAGGCCAGGGAGCAATATCCCTCTTAAAACTTATCCATAATTCATTGTCTTTTCTTTCTTTCCTTCTCCTCGACTTTCTTTCTCTTTCAGATGAGTGCACGGCAGGGGAATGTTCATTTTTTTTTTTTTTTTAAGGGGGATTAGCAACGACCTATTTTGGAATGCATCCCTCTGGTACTTGTTTCAAACGCGCGTGCACGCGCAAACACCCATGTGCACGCGCACATGTGCACTCGCACGCATGTGCACACACGCGCTTGCGTGTGCAGACGCACAAACGCATGTGCACGAACACGCACGTACGCTCATACACACGCACTATGGTCTTACTACAAATGTAAGGGCAACCGGTGACATAATGTATTCCCTAGCTCCTTACCCTAACCTTAACATTACAGCTAAAGACCTAACCCTAACCCGCAATTAAGCCTAATTCTAACCTAAACCTCAAAACGAAGTCTTAACCATCAAACAGCACTTTGCAGTCATGAGGACCGGCCGAAATGTTCCGTCAGCAATGATATATTAACAAAATTTGTCCGTGCAACCACAGAAAAACATGTTTGCGTAGGCACATACGCATGCACGCACGGATGGTTACATGCAAGAAAAGAAGCACTACGGTGGGAAAGACTTACAGTATGTAAATGTGCCCACTACATTCGGATATTAGAGGAAGGATTATTCCCTGTTTCTTTCGAATTGAAATAACAATGAGGTGAATCAATTGCTACACATTTTAATGGTCGTAATGTAAAAATAAAGAAGTAAATAGGTAAATAAAATAATTAAAAAATATACAGGCATGAATCACTGTGGACATTATGCCCTTGTAACAGGATTTGAAAGGCAACGTTAGATTGATGAGAAATTTGGTCTTTATGTGACATTATGGCACAACATATGTTCCCACAGTTCACGTGGATTTAAAAAACACCCTAACCGTAAAAAATAATATGTTGATTCCAGTAAGCTCTATGAAAGTTGACATAACATTTATCTCAAAATATAAACACTGTATAATTTCCTTCCACCCTCCAGAGGATTTTGTAGAGGTGTGAAACCGCACAGAGCTTTTACATGGCAACCTCTGCTAATGTTTTCCGATCATATACGTCCTTAGAGTTCCTTCAGGAACGCTCACTCATCTCCTTGCCTTCTTCTTCTCGTTTGTATCGCAAGAGACATTGGAGAAAATCATGTATATGAGATTTTTAAAAAATTATTTTTTCCAAAACCGTCATTCCTCCTCATCTGACGCGTTCGTAACTGGAGTATAAACAGTTAGTGAACAGTACATAACATTAGTGTAACACAGCTGTAATTAGGGCTGAATGATGAATAATTTTCATATCAAAGTTGCAATTTGAATGAGCACAATTTTCAAATCAATGGCTGTAATTTAAATTACATAATTAATGTCTCAACAAGGTGTATGCAGTTTACATGTAAGTCAGCGACCCGGAGTGTTAAACTGGCTGATGTGATGACCATGGCCTCCATATTTACTCAGCTATAGCTAATTCATGTTAATTTTTTGGGTGAATTGGTCAAACAGCAAAATGAAACTCTTTGCTGTTTATACTTACATAAGCTCTCTGCAGGCAGGTGTATGTGCTATCAAAACTAGGTTAAAGACTGTTTCCTTGAGAGAGAGAGAAGCTCCCGCCTCTATTATCATTTCATCGAGATGTTTCAAAAGTTATCTGACTGTATGATTCTGCTTTTCATAAAAAGAAAAAGAGAGCAATGACTCTCTCTCTCTCTCTACAGTCCTGCGGATCTAGATATTTTACCCAAATCAAATCATTCGGTCCTCGAATTAACCACATTCAGAGTCTGCTACTTTTGAATTCTGAATGGTGGCATTAAAATAAAATGGTAAAAAGAAATAAATGCGCAGCAAGTCTCATCTGATAAAGATAGCATGAAATAGTTGGCACATTTATCTTAAATACATCTTTATCTAGCGGTCATTTCAGGACCTTTTTTGGCCACAACCATGCTTTAGACAGTACATGTCACTTTGGAATATAGATATCCACCTGCAGAGTTGTGTCACTCCCACAGCTTTGCAGGTTGGGGGGGGGGGTCATGCGTTTTGTATGACAAAATGCACAGAAGCTGCATGTAAAGACAGCTGTGCCGCGGGCATATCTTGGCATTCATGCTTCTCATGTCTCCTGTAATGACTGCTTGTGACTGGGAAAAAAACAACATCGAGGGGCAAAAAAAACAACAAAATCAGACATTTTTTTACTGTTTTTTGAGTAAATTCTATATAAATGCCTTTTTCTTTTTAATTTTTTGAATTTCTTTTTACATCCACACTGCTTCTTCCAGAAACTCATAAATGACAACAAGCACAACACAACACACATATGCAAAGCATAAACTCCATGTGAAGCACGAGCCAGCGGTTAGTCATGGCCATGACTTGCCTTAATTACTGCTTATGCTGAACTACAGGGACACTGAAATCTGCATCACAGGTAAAAGGGGGCAAAAGTGATCCGCAAGCACACAAACAGATATGGAGAGATGCACAAAGGAAATGAAAATTGAACATCTGTCTTTTTTTTTTTCTTTCAAGCCCTGTGCCAAAGAAAGCTGGTGCTGCACCTGGACATGAATTATAGACAAGCACTTGGATGAGGGGGATGGAAGAAAGAGAGAAGAGGAAGAGAGGTGAATTAAAATGAGAGGACTGTGATTTCAAATTCCCCATCTGGAGACCAGGGGACTCTCCTGGGTCAACGATCAATTCACCACCAATAGCTGCCAATAAGGAATAACACTATGATATAGTATACTATATCCTGCATAAAAGTTGAATTAAATTATGCATAATAGCAGCAATACTGAAATAAATATATATCAAAATAATGACATAAAAACAGACGGCTCATTGTGCATCCTTTATCGCAAATGTTATGAAATGGCCCTCAAATTCTACACTATGTTTTCAGACAGCTGTAATCCTTTGGAAAAAAAAAATATATAATTATACTCAAAGAGGAACTACAAAAGCAAATGGTGCTTTGAAGATGGAAAGCCCGAAATGTCACCCACCCACTTTGAAGCTCCCTGGCTCTCTTTGTTTCTCTACACTTGTAGCTCACAAAACCACTGGCAGAGCACAGTGTATTCAGAGGCCAATTTGGTGCAGATGTACCATTAAGAGAAAAAAAAAAAAAAAGCATACAAATACATACTCATGAGCTCAGATGGAGGTATACAAACACGCACAAACACGCGTCGGCTACACACAGACCTGGAAAGCCTACGCTCTGCAGGAAATGTATGGTCATCTCCGTTTGTTTTGCACCAGCCCTTTGTGGTTTCATGCAATTTAAGTGTCATCTGCCGCCTCTTTGACACACACGTGTGGTTTAGTTAGCCCATAAACAGCCATACTGAACAAAAACAAAGCACGTAACTTCAGTATATGCTTTGACCTTTGTTAACCCTAACAGTTTTTGTCGGCGTAAATCCGTAGCTCTTTATAGCTAGTTCAGAGCTGACCTAGAAAGGTTGTGATGCAAACATAGTAAAATCAGATAGAATGTGCAGTCCGGAGCTGAAATGACGAGTGATGAGCGGAAAAATGATCAGAATTATAGTAACTACCAAATAGTTTTTTGTCATTTTTCAGGTAAGAAAAAGCCAACAATCCCAGCTTCTTAGCTGTGAGGATTTGCTGCTCTTATTTGTATTATATGACGGTAAACTGAATTTTTTTCTCATTTTCTCGAGTGATGTTCAGTGAAAGCTGGCAATTCAATGACTTTTCCACATTGGGCTTGAGGAAACTGCAATGGGCACATTTTATGGACCGAAAATGAATCAGGGCAACAATCGGCAGATTATTTCAGTTACCACATCGATACCATATCTTGCAATGTTAAGGAAAGTGATGAAAGATTCCTGGATCTGCCTCTTTAACCTGATCCACACTAAGGTTTAATGGGTTCCTCCCTGGTCCATGCCCCACACCTCCACCAAGTACGGTGCGAATTGGTCTGGTGGTTTTCGTGTAATATTTTTCTTTTGGATCTCTGTTCTCATTAGCCAGCTTACTCATTTCTTCTATTTACGTCACTTCTTTCATTTATTGACTTACATTAAGGCTGCTGAAGCCTGAGGTTAGAGAGTAGTAGGTTGCATTTTCTTGATGGTGATAGTTTAATGAAAGTGCTACAAAAGCACTTAAAGTCACTGTGTGTAGAATTTTTATTTGATTATACATTCTTTCCAATTATTCTGATGCTGTGAGGTTTTGTTTTTAGAAAAAAAAAGACTACCCCAATGAAAATGTATAAATGTTGCCTGAAAACTATCCATAGACAATGATCAATTTCTACACTTTGTTGCTTTAATGCCCCATGAGATTTTACACATTTAGAAGAGTAACACATTTCAAATACCCATAAAAAGTTACTAATTCAAAGAACAACTGCTTGGTATGGAGGTGTCTACAAAATTTTTCAAGTGTAGAAGAAATAAAAATGTATAACTGTTAGTTGAAACTCAAGGATTTAAGATTACTAATTTGGGCAATATAATGGATCAGCATCACTGGAGCATCACCGACCCCACTACTACTTTGGGAAACATCTTTCCCAGACAAACAGAAAGATAAAGCCTACAATTAAATTTTTCTGTAAGTCAAGTACCTTCACAGATTTTATGCTAAATGTTTCAAAGTCTGATAATGCTTTTCTTTTACTGAATTATTACTCACAGCAAGAGATGGAAAGAAGCTCATTTACATAGCTGTTTGCATACAACAAACACGATGCACGAGTACCTGCTGTTCACGACATGAGGACCATCAGCACGTGGGCTCTCACTTGGAGTGGCGTTCACTGCGGGTACTGGGATGGAGGATGAAGGGACGGGGGAAATATAGAGAAGAGGGGTAGAGGTGTCAGGATGAAGCAAAAGGGGAATGAGAGAGAGAGCTGGTGGTGGTGGGTCTGAAGAGGAGGTGGGATTTTCTGCTTAACATGGTGCTTAAACCTGCAGCATCGTACAAGCATTCACCAGACTGGGTGCCTCCAGCTCCTGCAGCTTATAGAGTAGTGACAAAACCTTCAACAGAGTGCAAAACAAAAAATAGGGTTCTGGAAGGGTTCTTGAAAGCAAATAAGTTCAATATTTTTTTCTGTGCTTGGTGAAAAAACAAACGAACAACAACAAAAAAAAAAACATTGATTGGAAAGACATGAACGATTCCGTCATTTTACTTGAGCACATTCTAAGAAAATGCACTGAAAAAACTGATGTGTGACTGTCTCAGAGAAAGCTAATTATCATTACGACTTTGTGGCAAAATGTGCTGTTTTGTCAGTTCATAAACCATGAAGCTAGTGAGCCATTGTGTTATTAACTTCACCACCATGTGTGAGAGAATGTGTCGTTACCAGCCGTCCCGCGAGGCTCAGCTGGAAATTAGATCATGGTAAAGTCCTTGGTCAGATAGGAATCGCATCATCAACCCTCTGGCAAAAATCCAGAGAAGATCAATTATGAAATTTGGTGTTGCATAAATACAAGTCCCTGCAAACAGGAACTGTTTGTACCAAATCAAAAAAAACAAAAACAAAAACAAAATCAAAAAATTCATACATAATATATTCATTAACTGTTCATGTACACTCAGTATCTTCCCAACTGGATGAATAAATATTTCTAAAATAAAGAATATCAAAAATAAATAAACTCTATGTAGAGTAGTTCAGCAGGTTTAATATAGATAGAATCTTCTATTAACCTGTATGTATTTTTTATATTACATTATTGATATCTATTGTGATACAGCATGTTTTTTGGAATAACAATTGAGACACAGTTTATAGATGAAATAACCGAACAGGACGCATCGTTTTTAGCTAACACAATGAATTAAAAACCTTTCAAATCAAGATACTATTCGCATTGATGCTATTTTCATAGATGAGATAATCAGTGAAGCTTTAGCTTTACTTTGAGCTAAATGCCAACATTAGCATGTTTACATGCTCACAATGTCAGTGGTAGTATATAGATGTTTAGCAGTTATGAATGTAACTGTTTATTAACTGAATGTTAACTGAATGTTTATTATTCAAACATATGCTAAACTGAGCTATGCACAAAGCTCAGATGAGGATATGATATGAATTTAGTTCTGGGTGCAGGTAGAACGTAAACCAAAGTGCTGTGCAGAGTGAAATTCTGATCTAATGTTAGCACTGCAACATGAATGCCTGCACCAAATTTCATCCACTAGTTTCTGAGACATTCATAAGCCACTTATGTCAATCTGATGGTTGCCCTAGAGAGAAAGTGGGGGGAATACCAGAGTCATTAGGATTCCTCCCCTCTGGGCACCATGAATGTCTGTACAAAATTTAATTGAATCTATGCAATAATTGAGATATTAAAAGGATAACTGCCACAGTATACCATAAACAGTATATTAAAATCTCTTATGGTATACATCATCATATCATATGCACTCAGTTGCCAGTTTATAAGGTACACCTAGCTCAAACCAATGCAATATAACACAACTGTTCGTACTGAGTATATACTACTAAGTATTTGTTGAAACATTTTTAGAGAGGTGTTGATTCAGAAATATCCCCATTTTAGAGGATGCTAGTTGGTGGTAATGTTGAGCTGTTGAGTTTGCTATACACACAGACACAGACGGACACACACATATACATATATACACTCACATATACACATATAAAAGTGCGTGTCCGTGTGTGTGTGTGCTTGTGTGTGTTTAGTCTTTACCGTGTGGTGATGATTCTCATTGGATAATTCAAGATGACTCAAGAAGGCCATAACAGAAAGAGAATAACTCTAAGTGTCAATATTCTGAGAGAAAGAAGTGCCAGAATTAGCCTTTCCATTTAGTGGCCACAATGTCCATAATGAAAAAAATCCTTGCCACCGAATTACATTTTTGTCATTATGGGGACATTTAATAGCTTTTTAAACAGATATCACATTGTCAGTATAGGTGTATATGGACTACTAATGTTGCAGAAGTATGATTGTGACTGGGTGTTAAAATCTTACAAGTTAAAGCCTTCAGTTCAGTTTTTTGCTGTCGTATTCTTTCAAGAAGCACAAGCACAAATTCCTACAGATGCAAAATGTTAGTTATCGGTTTAGACCAGGAATTTAGAGACCATTACTAATGTATTCATAGCCTTGTCAGAAAGTTTGATTTTTCTCAAAACACATCTCAGAACAGACAATAGGTTGATTCAATTTAAAAATGCTCATTATTAAGAAAGTACCTTAATACCTCAGCATCATGCTTTGACACACTTCACATTTAAACATATTAGTGCATTTCTTTCTTGATCCACGTCTTTTTCATTTCAATGCTTTTTCCCCCTATGAAACAATGCATATTCAATTTTTGTTTACGAACCTAGGGTCTCTCCAAGCGTCTGAGAGAGGTTGCTCTGTTGTTCCAATTTGCGTTGCGCTTCACCCCCTACTCATTAATCTCCCTCCATTCGCTGATAGCTTCGTTTCGTCCACTAGAAATCGCTTTCAATTATTCATGCCTATTTTCCACAAATACCTTAGAGATGGAATTAGCAAACAAACAATGCCAGGCGACATTAATCCTCGTCTACAGCAAAGATCCTTTAATGCACTAGAGATCTGGCCGGCTGTTGACAGGCACCTGTTACTGTCTTCAGCTGTTTGCAACAGCAATGTTGACACAGTAAATATGTTAACGGGAGCAGTGCAGCCCTGACCCTACACTAAGGTGCAGGGATAATACTGAAGCAAAGAGGAGAGGAATAACCAAGTGCAGGAGAGCATGGAGAAGGAGCAAGAATGGGGTAAAAGCACGACCGACAAGGATAAACAGGATAAAGAGAAGCGTAAGACACAGCCAAATTCATCGGCTGGAACATTCTGGGCTCCTCAACACAATAGGAACATTTCCACATGACACCTTTTTCTGTGAGAGGAGCACAAAGAGTCAGTGGCTGATGAAAGCTGACTCTCAAGGATAAAAACTAGATGTTAAAGACTGATTTCCAGATGCCAGAATGCCCTGTTGGAGCATTTTTAATAGCTGTCTTTTTCAATTTGAGATATTTTCTCTTCCTGGAGGCACTAGAAGAGACAGGATAAGTTAAAGAAAATCATAAAGCATTGTGACCTTGGAATTAAAAAGACATCTGACACCCTGGTAGCAACAGAAAGTTTCCACAAAAACATAAGCAAAATATCTAGCAGTTAACTGTGAGTCATACAACTCTGGTTATCTAGCAGCCTGGAGAAAGCTAACACACATGCACACACACAAATGCATGCATATATGCAGAAAACAAACCCAGTGCAACAGACTGAGGAACTTTCTTTCTCTCTTTGAGATGTATATATATATATACACACACATATACACTTATAATATATATATACATACATATATGTATGTAAAGTATATGTATATGTATATATGTGTGTGTGTGTATATATATATATATATATATATATATATATATATAGAGTGTGTGCCCTCTAGCAGAAGGGAAGATGATGCAAGAGAGCCTGACAGGGTAGTGAGACTGACAGTTTAGACTACTGAGAGCTGGGCTTGTAGCTGGATGGCACACACACACACATTTTCTCACAATCTCACTCATATACACAGAGCCAGGGGCAATGGAGGAGAAGAGACTGAGGAAGACTTTGATCACCGAACTGAGCACATTCAAGCACTCAACCAGAGAGGGCAGTCAGTGATGAGGAGGAGAGAGGAGAGCGCCCAGGGAGAGAGGGAAAGTGGGAGGAAGAGGGGGAGAGACGAACTGGGTTGTTTTCTGACCTCTACGCTCATTGATACAGATATTAAGGCACGTACACACATACAATCCTGCATCTGTCACAGACGCCGCTAAGGTTGGTTGTATTTAAAAAAGAAAAAACAAATCAAAACAAAAGTCTTGCCTTGATATATTTCTTGATCATTCAAAACCCACGCTGACAAAACGAATTTCATTTCAACCATATGAATGTTGTGTCTGGACATTTAGCACGCTGGAAGTGGTGGCGGCTTTCAGGAAATTTAATTCACACTTATTTCTTTAGCCTCTGGCAGCTTGCTAACTTCTGAATAGTAAATATTATAATATCAAGCAGAAACCAGACACAAACTTGTGTCACGCAGGAATGCCCACGGCTTACATTACCTTTACAAACAGTGTATGTCCGAGAACAGGCAGCTATAGCGTCGCAGATTCGTACCCCTCGTCTGAGATGCAGGTGGATAAACCATTGTGCTGTTTGCAAAGGGAACAGGTAATTATCGTTGGCATTTTGACAAGTGTTTGCCAGAGTGAAGGTCAACTCTGTCTGCGTGGGAGATCTATGCTAATCTGCTCAGCTGGAAAAGACTACCACTCACCACTCAAATGGTGGCTAGCACCATTATACAGCCACAGCTACGATGTTTTCACTTTAGAGTTGTCTGCAAGGGTGTGTGTGACAGAGGAAGTTTGTGTGTGTGTGTCTGTGTGTGTGTGTGTGTCTGTGTGTGTGTGTTTGTGCGCGCCAACAAGCAGATCAGAGAGGGTACCAGGCCTTCCCACAGAGATGAGAATAGACAGACAGACAGAATCAGGCATACAGAGAAAACTGGAGTAAGATAGAAAAGAAAACCAGTTATATTTAGGCTGGCTCTCTTATGCTTTTAGAGCAAAACAACAGACATAGTGTGGGTGGAGTATTTTTCAAAAGTATAAAAGTCTCTTGTCTTGAGTTTAATGTAAAATTCTCGGGTTTCAATCCAAATATTACAAAAATTTTAATTAAAATTTGCAAAAGAAAATCTGATTAATTCATTTTTGCATCCATTACAGCTATGCAAATATTAGGAGTTGGGTGCCATTAAACCATTGTAGAAGAAAAGGACGCATTTATTTTTTGGTTCATGTACTAGCTTGAGGAAGATTATGGTCTCGTCATTGGTCTATACAGATCAAATTTTTTTGCTTTTACAATCCTCCATGTTGAAGTTTCAGTCGATGTTTAAGTCACATGATCCATGCATGCCATGATTTATTTGCTCTTTTTCCATTTTCTAAAAATGTGTTAACACTTTTATCCAAAGCCCCTCCCAATTTGCCATTCATTCACACTCCAGTGGCAGCGAGCTACCATGCAAGGTACTGGCTTGATCATCAGGAGCACTTTGGAAGTCACTTTCTCGCCCAAGAACACTTTGACATACGGACAAGAGGGGTGGGGGGTGGGGGGGTCAAACTGCCAACCTTGTGATTAGTGGCCGATTCAGTCGTTGGTTTTTACCAATACCTCCAATTCTCCACCTCAGTGAAGGATAAAAACTTTTTTTTTTGCAATATTTTGAGTTTCCGCTCAAAAACCAAGTTGTTTTCCATGCGCAGGTTGAAAATTCTCATGGAAAAAAAAAAAACGAATGGAATTGCACTTGTTTTCTTTCCCTCCAAATTACTCAGGAATTTTCTCACCATCATTTTCCTTCTTACTCTCCCCTGATCTCCTTTCTGCTGTCAGTTGCATGCGGGTGAACACGTGTGTGTGTGTGTGTGTGTGTGTGTGTGTGTGTGTGTGTGTGTGGGAGACAGGCTTATAGACAGGGGCTGAGGCTGGAACATGGGGGAAGACATTGTCTACGTCCACGTCTCTGCATGTCTCCCTCGGGTGACAGCCGTGTGTCAGGGTCTCTGCTCTCTGCTCCAGATGGCCCAGCCAGTTGCTCCCAGGGTCCCCTGGCTCCCAGCACTCATTGACCAGGGCCGGGGTTCTCACGGCCTGGGGGCCCACTGACTCATTGCTGTGGTCTGGCCTCTGGGGCCTTTGGGGCCTCTGAGGGGCTCTGGGGTCGCCCAGCCGTGACAGCCAAGACAATAGGAGTATCCTCACCCAGCTCCCACCCACCACCTACCAGTGTCTCTTAACACACATATATCCACTCACACACCCTGGTGTTTGACCTGGACATCCTTGACCACAGTTGGTAGACAGTGGCTAAGTCACCAGGCATTATAGAACCTGCTGACCAATGAAATACATTTGATATGGAGCTCAAAAACAAGATACCATTTTAATAAAAAGCAGTAGAGCACAAATACGCTGCAAAATCGAAGATAATCCATCATAACACATCTGCACCGATCAGCCACGGCATTAAAACCGGTAACTGGTTGTAATGTTGTGACTGATGGGTGTGTATCATCAATTGAAAATATAATGACAGGACATAATTATAGAAAAACACCCTTCCTACACATAAATCCGCCTACTCACTGTGAAGTGCACAAACATGTAAGTGGAAGCAGGGAGTGGATCAAATCCATCATCAGCTGCAAAATGTTGCTTTACAGTAAGCAAAAGCAATTCTAGCAGATCCAATTTCCCCCAACTGAAGGTGATTTACATGTTTAGAAATCACATTGAGATAGAGATGGAGTAAGGAGGCAAAAAAAGTAGAGTTCTAAACAACACATTTCAACATTGGTTTTAACAGCCTGGCTGCCACTTCATCAAATATTGAATAAATCATTTTCTTGGCACAGTATGAACACCACAGCTGCAAAAGAAAAAAAAAAAAAAAAAATCACACACAAACATGCACGCACATGTGCACACAAACACGGACACACAGAATGCCTTGTAGTTTTGATAAAGCAGCAGCTTTCCCTTTTGTTTTGCAGCCGAGCAGGGATTAGGCAGTGTGGGTCTTTGTCCTGCCGTTTTCCAGTTGAGCAGAACACAAGAGCCTCTACCTCCACTAATACAGTCAGACCTCCCAGCAGGCCTTTCACCACACAGCCGCTAAGAACCTGCTGCCTAAAAGATGCTTTTCAAGGAGTTATCAAATCTCCTCTATACTGTCCATGCCTTTCAACCAAGTCTCTTTGTCTATTCTTTTCAATAGAGCATTGAACACATCAAATAGAACTGATGGGCAGATAGATGGACAGCAGAATGTAGTAGAGCCATATTAACCTCATTCAGACACAGCAGAGTGCAGTCAAGGTAACAACAGTAAAGGCTTAATAAATTGTTGGATCTGAACGTACATGTAGCATAAAATATAAAAACTAACCAAGGCAATTTACAGCAGCATATTCCAAGTGCTGATGAAACAATCAGCCAATTAACCAACCTGAACATTCACCCATTTTTGACAACCGATTAACTGTTTCAGGTACATTGTAAGCATAATAATAAACTTATCCTACTTCAAGCTTCTCAAATGCCACGATTGGTTGCTTTTCTATGTTTTATATACATTTAAACTGAACATTTTTCAGTTTTGGGCTGTTGGTCACCAAATCACGACATCTCAAGACCTGGGCTCCTTTACTTTGTTTGCTGTTTTTTTAATCATTTTGTCTCAGTGCTACTTGGGATAGGACTTTGTGTTGTTTAACTGATAAAATACTGACAGAATCATCAGTAGGCAAAATATAATAATTGTTTGTTGCAGTCCAAACAGTAGATATTTACAATTTCCCAGGAAGTAATGAAACAATCAGTTGTTAGTCAATATGAAAATTAAGAGACTATTTTCCATTAAGCAAGAATTCTCAACATGGGTTACTTCGAGTTTCTCAAATGTGAAGATTGCGTCTTTTTTATATTAATTTAGAGTGAATGTTTTGGGGTTTGTGGCTGAATAGTGACTTAAATAACCCTTTAAGTAACTTTATTAAAGAAATATTCTGAACATTTGTTGCCTCCGGCTTCTCAAATATTAATATTTACTATTATTCTCTATTTCATATCAATGTAAAATGAATACCTTTTAGGTTTTGGTCTGTTAGTTGTACAAAAAGCCATTTGAGATGTCATCCTGAGCTCTGGAAAATTTTGATGTTTTATTGACCAAACTATTCATCTGAAAAATTTTGAACAGATAATCAACAGTGAAAATAATTATTAGTTGCAGCCCTAACTTCAGGAATGATAAATACATAGTATAAAGCAAAATCTGAGTAGATTAAACACATGGTTCATTGTGCATTTGCATGTTGATAATAAATGACTGATTATATCTGTTTTATTGGTTATAAATCAGTTATAGTTCCACAGTGCTTTACACTTTCGGGTTTTCTACTTTCATCACTGCCATGAAGCATGCTGTGCAGGCTCTCAGCAGCAGGTTGAGTGCAGAATACAGCAGGGGTTTTGATGAGTTCATTAGGAGGCCACGTCATTTATTCTCAGTCACACATAAGGCAAAGGTCAGCCAGGATTACCCAGGTGGCCACTGCATGTGGGCGTCAGTTTGATTTTCAAATTCCACTTAAACCATGCTGTTGCTCCACAACCTGGTAACCACTTTGAAATCACCATGCCATTGCCAAATCGTATTGAATTCAACGTCACGCATGCACATTTTGGAGCAGGAATAGAGCTAGGAAAGGATTTGGAACATTAAAAGGACAGTTTCTGCATTCACTTCCCATTGTTTTTAATATCAGGAGGAGTGTGGGAAGTCCACTTCACTTCACACTGTGCTGGAAATGGAGGGGAGCAACAAGGTAGGAGGGGGGGCACAAGAGATAAAGCTTGAGCAGACTTTGTTCTAAGGTCAGTGGGGGCACAAATGTAGCTCCAAAGACAGAGGATTTAACCACTCTGCTGTCTCTAAGCAGCATTTTAACATGTTTAACACATTTCAGAGCTGAGTTAGGACAGACCAACGATTTAGCCAAACTTAAGTAGTTCGATAGCTCCTTCTCTCTGCTTTTAGTAATCACTATCTAGGTGGGCTTCATTCATAATTCATCAACATGGGTCAGTCCGATGATCATGTTGACTTAACATTTGGTCTGACATTTCAGCCCTGCTCACGCCTGTCATTAGCTCTCGCCACACACCACCTCATCAAAGTCGGTCATACAGGAGAGGAGGGGGAAAAAGGAGATGAAGAAGTGGAAAGAGGGAAGAAACAGAAAGAGAAAAAAGATACGACACGATGTAATCATTACACCTCATGCATAGAGTGGCGGCAATATTTGCTCCTTTGATCACTTTGAAAAGTGGGACGACAAGTGAGGGTTAAGTGCGGATACACGATGTTATCCGGCGAATACACACATGCACAAAAACTCAAACGCTTGCACAAAACACACCCGCCAGAACAAGTCGACCAAAGCTCAAACCCCTGGCCCAACCTTTCTTGCGGTAAATCTGTATCATGAGCCGTCATCCAGCACATCCCTAATAGGAAACGAGTCGGTGGCAAAAAAAAAAAAAGGAAAAGAAAAAAAAAAAAAGAAAACACATTTCAGCCAATAACAACACCACCACGTTGATTCCAGTTGGGGTGATATTGGATGATATTGACTGTTGGGAGTATTACTGTGCTTCTCAAAGTCATTTCCGACCAAAGCAAGGACATGGACACACATCCAACACACGTCGACGCATCAACGTCTGGCTGATCGGAGCGCAGACAATGAGCGGGAGAGCGGAGGGAGTGCATACTGACAACCTCCTTTCTGTGGGTGACAGCTCTCCATCAGTCTATATCGAACAAGTGCGCGTACACACACACACACACTCTCAAACACACACACACTCACACACACTAAGACTGAGGAGTATGCACTGTAACTGACTGGCTGGTGCAAACCTGTTTCAACCTGTCAGCCTTTTGGACATAACAGGGGACCAAATAAACTGTCCTGTGTACTGTATATGAGTGTGTGTTTGTATGTGTGTGTGTGTGTGTGTGTGAGTAGAAATGAGGAGTGTGCACACAAAGCTCATCATCACAGTAATTGATGGTCGTCTGTCATTGCACACTGTTGATAATCTTCTTTGGGACGGGGGTTTGTCTGAACAAGATGAACAGCAGCCTATCTACTGTATATCTGGAGAGACTAATCTGTGTTCTCATTTACTGAGGCACAGACAGTGACAGAGTGGTCTGGCCGATAAAAACGAGATGAATCGCGACGAAGGTCGTCAACGGGATCATCATGTGTGACAAGGAAAGAAACTCCATACCGCTCTCACCTGCAACTTGAACCAGATCCGCAGTTGTCACGTTCTCGGAGTTGGTGCCAACTCTAAAAGTCAACGCAGGGCCGAGGACACTGCGGAAAACAGCAGAGAAGAAACAAAATGAGGAGCTGAAATTAAAGGCTTAAAAGTTTAATAATGATGTAGTCAATGCGAGTGGAGACGATGTAACAAGGTTGGGAATTTTGGAAGAAAACAAATACGCTGTCTGTGAACATTTTACTGATGCGTTCAGTATCAACATATTTGAAACTTGCAAGATAATGTTACTTCATTATTAGTCACAGCATGCTTTCCTTCAAAACATATTTGCTGATACAAATTAGAAGTGTATAATGTAATTTCTAGGGCATAGGGATGGAATATGAGGTTGTAAATAAAAGAATTATTTTGAGATGTAGTTATTCGCTTTCTTCCCAAAACTTAGATGAGAAAATCAATTAGGCTTGTATACATTTATGGAAAATAAGAAGCTACAGACTGGCTGTTTCCCTGTTTTTCCAGTGTTTATAGTAAGCTATGCTAATAGGCTGCTGGGTGTATTATTAAATTTAATAGACATTTATGAGAGTGTTATCCATCTTTGTGTCAATCGACATGAAAGCAAATACAAGTATTGGCAAAATATGTAAAAATACTGCTTTAATGACTATTAATGTTAATTCCACATAAATCCATAATTTTCGCAAAGCTTAAATGAAATCTGTGAAGGATGAGAAGAGAAGCAGTATAGAACCAGATGTCATTGTTCTGAAAGAGGTTTGAATGAGTCCGCTTTCCTTTTAAGTTTGATTTTGGCCAGAGACCAAAGTAAAGTCACCAGCTAAGCACTGTATTTTCTTTTCACCCACAGTAACCTGCCTGTGCTCCCTGTGCCTCTCTTCTATGTCTGGTCAGGAGTCATCAGCGGTCTTCTTTCCCTGGAGCAGTATAAATCTTTTAGTTACCTGAGGTTGGCCATTAAATAAAATCTAACAAACCATCAGAGTCTGTAAGAACTCCAAACAATGGTCAGGGAAAAAAATACTATAGTAATGTGTAAAGAATCCTACTCATGCCTCCTGTAATCTCTTAAAATCCCAAAGAAGCTCTAAAAGAGAATTTTTAACAGCTGAGCGTGACTTCCTAGTTCTTGTGAGGGGTGTCGTTCAAAATATGGTTAAACAAGGCGACGATAAGAAAGTCGTCCCCCACAAATGATGACGACCCTGTCTGGGTAACTAACAAATATGGTACAAATATAGTACCTTGTTTAAAATGTCAGATCTGAGAAGTGAGATCAACACCGTCAAAATCTGCATCTTATCAAGTAATCTCGGCCTTTTATTCGGTGCCAAATGTTTCGTTTTCTATAAAGAAATGAAAAAACTTCCACTGAGGTGGGAACATTTCAAGATGTCTTTAGCAAATCAGCTTGTCAGAACCATTTTGTAGTGTCATTTTTTTCTTGAATCCTCTGTCAAAATACTGACAGTCATTTGTAGAAAATTCTTCAAACAAACCGATTCATGGTTGAAATAATCTTATTTATCCGTCAGATTTTGTCATTTGTTTTAAGAACATGAGACCTTTGGGCTGAACTTACAGAGAAACCTTACTGATAAAATGGAAATTTTTGCAGTGCATCATTCCTTCTAAACCCAAATCAGTGGTTTTGCATTTTTTTCGACCATTTACTGCACATAAAATACATAATAAAACCACTTCAGTGTCGTGTGAACCATACTGTGTTTGAGATTTCACATATGATTTTCAAACTTTTGACTGTATTTGCAGACTCTTTTAACTTCTGTAATCCATCACAGTTACATTCAACTCTACATCATTTGATACCTAAGTTACATTACTGTTGCCTGGTTATGCAGAATGAAGGGACATTAAATATGAAAACAAAGCCAGGAGACCATTACAGGGGGAAACGGCTAGTCTTTGCCCGTCTGAAGATCTGTTGTCCCTTTTTACCATCCAGGTTTGTAATGAATAAATAAAAAGGATATTAAGTGTTAATAACTTAGGTGCAGGTAAGCAGAGCAGGGACAGCTGTTTCCCACTGTTTCCAGTCTTTATGCTAAGCTAAGCTAACCAGCTGTTGGCTGTTGCTTCATAAATGGCATACAGTACCGAATTGAGAGTGGCGTAAGTCTTTTTTTAGTCTAATTCTCAGCAAAAATGTAAAGTAATATATTTCCCAAAATATCAAATTATTCCTGTAAGGACAGTCCTTATACAAAACAATAAACACTGATGCAAATTCTATGTTTACTGTGATAGATTACTCAGGTAAATTTCATGAATCTGCACACTGGATTTCACACTGGAAACAAATTGCTGCCTAGATCAGTCCGGAAAAAACAAAAAAATATATAGTTATGGGGCAGAAAACTTGCTTAAATACTGGTATGATCCTTCAAGTTTTATCAAAATTGGCTTCATAGATATTGTATATGATGGATAGAATAACAAAGTTATGGTTGGATGGGGGCTGATACCAATATGCAATTTCTTCACGGTGTACCATAAAGCTGACTTTGAACATATGACATTGACGCATACTTGCTCCATCTTTCCACCAGCCTTAAATTATCAAACCGTTTCAGTACGTCGTCATGCCTGAACCATTGTGTCCTGGAAAGTGTACATACATTTTTAGTGTACTTCCCGCCAGACTGTATGACACAAAGGGATATTCATCAGGCTGCCAGAGGGCTGTGGCCCAGACCCTCTTAGCATCAGTCAGTCCGCTACAGCTGTGGCGACGCTCGCCCGGCCCGGAGCAATATATGAGGCAATACCACCAGACAGACGGACCCGACCATGCACCAGTGCATTTGTGGACATGATCCCGCACAAATACACACATACACGACTCTGAGAGAAATATGTTCTTCTCTAATGCCTTCACCTGGGCTGTTTGCTGTCGTAAATGTCAATATTTCCACAATCTTTACCCCTGCCTCCATTCTCCCTGGCCGAAGGTGTTCTGCCAGAGATCTCGATGCATTTCAAATTGAACTGACGTTGTTTTTGTTTTTTTTTTGTTTTTCCCAGGCCACACAAAACCTATTTAAATATAGGAAGAGAGAAAAACAGTGTTGCAGTTGGGAGATGAAGTTAAGATAGATAAGTTATCGGGAGGACTTCACACTGCCTCCTGTGTTATCGGATGTGTAAGCTTGGACTTCATATTAGCTCTGCTGGTGGGACATGATGAGTGTGTATGTGGAGATATTGGCAGGGGGGCGTGTGTGTGAGTGTGTGTGTGCGTGTGTGTGTGTGTGCCTGCACAGACTGTGTATGAGGGTGGATTTGTGAGTGTGTGTCCCACTCCCCCTAGTGTTTCTGACAAGTAAAACACTTACGTCATCTGAAAAAAAGGCACATATTATCCCCAGCCCATCATCATCGAGAACTACAATTTCAGATCTCTTTTGAAAGGGAATATTTTGTGCTGATTACTGCAGTAGCAAGTTTAAAGATAATTGTGTTCAGCATCTGAAAATCTCTCAGCCTACTCTTCTCATACTCTCCGCCTGAAATTCTTGTCTGCCTGCCCGTTGTCATATTTTAGTGTCTCTCCTCCCATCTCCCTATCGGGGCCCATCAGAACGAGTGAGAGCGGGCGGCCCCCGAAGCAGGGCGGTGTGCTCTGACCCTGCTCTTGTGCTCGAGCTGCCTAATATTCAGACAGAGGATTTCAAACACTCACCTGCCGCGGCCACACAGCAAGAGGCACAATGGGCTTGCATCATGTCCTCCATCTCAGCTATTTCTACATGAATGCGCTTTCATTACTTTGTAAAGGAAAACAGAATGGGGATAAACAAGCCTGGCTAAGAGGACATTTTCTGACATTTGTCTCTTGTATAGAAAACTGCTACAAATATGAGGTGCAATACTGTACGTAAGCTTTATTTGAGGCTTCTGCTTGTGGCTTTGATTCGATGTGATCAAGGGTATACGCAGCGGTGGAAAAAAACTAAATAAATACTCTCAGGTACTACGTTTAATTAACCCCTATAGCAACTAGATTGAGAATTTTAAAACAAAAATATATTTGCTTTTGAAACATGATAAGCAGCAATATTTAAATATTTTGCTGTACCTGAACCAGCTACATTAAAATGCTGCTTACATGCTAATGCAGGGGTTTTCAAAGTCTGACAAAGTCTGAGCCCCACCTCTTGGCAAAGTGGCACCACTGAAAGTATGCTGGATTAGCTATTTGCAGTTCATTTTTAAAATGTACCCATGGACGTACACAGAGCTATCACTGGATTATTCTAAGGCTGTAGAACACTAAAAAAATGCAAGTCCCGGAGTTAAATAAAAAAATATTTGTATCACAGAAGTATCGTAAGTATAATAATACTCCATTGTTTCTACTTTTACATAAGTACAGGATCAGAATACGACTGCCACCTCATAATTGTGCAGCGCAATAATGTCGCCGCTACTCATCAGCATCGAGATGAAGACATTTATCATTACTTGCATCAGCTGAGTCTGGGTGAAAAGAAATGACAGGTGTAATAACAACATTAACCCAGTCGGTGATGGCACGATGACATGTCCTGGTGTTGTTGCTCATCAAAACTATTCGTGGAGGTTGGATTTAAAGAAGGAGATCAGAACATCTCCTTATTTTGAGGTCACTGAGTGTATCTTCAGGGTTGAACAGTAGATACAGAATGCTGTCTGACAGTTTTACCTCTCTGTATCTATTATCTGAGCCGGAGCAGTCTGTATCTACAGTTGCAGTGCAGCTGCAGACTGCAGTGCACTGGATTTGGTGTTCATATGCCGCGAGTGTTCCTGAACATGCCGAGACTTCACTTCTCCTGCAGGAGTATCTTGAAAGGCTTGTCAGATCTTAAGCGAACACATCTTCACTGCCTCCTACATGGTCTGATACCAAATGTACAGCAAAACCATGGTACAGGCAAAAACCAGCCTGGGTTCAAGGACAGTTCGCCTGCTCATTAATATATTAACTGCCTCCTGCTGGACTACTTTCTCTGTTTCCAGCGCTCAATCCACTGCTGCTTCACTTTCTCTCTCTTTCCCTTTCTGCCTCTAACTGAGAGTCGTTTGATGGTTTGACTGCCTTTTTTTTGATAAGACATACAGTGACAATAGTAGCAGTGTTTTGAATACAATGGAGACATTAGTGTGTGTCTGGAGGTAATTAGGTCTGATTTCTCCCCCTGCAAGAAGTCAAACACTCCAAAAGGTCAGAAAAACAACAAACATATACAGTCTCTGGCAGTGTGGCACAGCATTATCACACAAACAATGTGTTGCAGTATCTGGATAACCTTCGCTCTGTTTCTCTGAGTTTAAAGGCAGAAAACGAAACCGTTTCAAATGCTTTTTATTTGGCCTATTATCCTTTACGCAATATTTGGCTGGTAAGCTGCAGGATTACATGTTTTAGGTTATTATTTATGACAGTGTGGTTGTGTACAAGATGTTTTGTCTGTACATACGAGAGCTGGGTGAGGTCTGTGGCGTGGAGGTTCAGCCTCTGTGTCAGCCGCTCCATGAGGTCCATGCCCTGGTCAGTGGTGAGGGAGCTGAGGAGGGAAACACACAGACAGCTGGACATCACGTTTGGAGGTCTATACCCGTACAAGATAGACGCAGCCATTCAGGTGTTAAAATGCTATTTTTTTTAGGGAGATACTGCCACAATTCATACCTACAAATGGGTCATTGCACACAAGCAAAAGCTACGTTGGGTGTGAATGGATGTACTGCATAGCTGCGTGCGTGGATGCATGCATAGCTGCGTGCACAGCCATGTGCACACACTAACACACACACACACGCGCACACTCACTAACATACACACTAACACACACATATACAGACACAGACATACACACACAGACACAGACATGCACACTAACACGAACACACACTCATATACAGACAAACACACACACTAACACACACATATACAGACATAGATATACACAAATACAGACACAGACAGGCACACTAACACACACACACGCACACTAACACGAACACACACCCATATATAGACAAACACACGCACATTTACAGACACAGACAGAGACACACACACACATACAGACACAGACACGCACACTAACACACACACACACACACATACACACACACACGCACAATAACACAAACACACACCCATATACAGACAAACACACACACATATACAGACACAGACACAGACCCAGACACACACATACAGACACAGACACGCACACTAACACACACACACACACAGGCAAAAACACACACACACAGGCAAAAACACACACACACACACACACACACACACACACACACACACACACACACACACACACACACACACACACACACACACACACATACACATACACACACACACAAACACAAACAAACACACACAGCCCTGTGCCAAGGGAAAAGGGATCAGCTGCCTCTTCAGGCTTGGTAAATCACCTGCTTTTTTCCAGCAATGAGACAAACAATAAGGTGCAAATGGAACCTGCATGAGGTGTAATGGCTGTATCATATGGACGCGCCTTTCTATCCCTTTCCCTCTCTCATCTTTCTTTTTCTTCGCCCACATTGACTTTCTTTCTGCCGCGCGCACGTATGCTCAAAGTAAAACATGATAGCACAGAGTACACAAACACTACTGAGCATGCACGCGCCCTCACGGGGAGATGAGAATAATAAGGTGCAAATGGAATGGAGGTGAAGTGTAATGGTGGTCTGATAAAGCCATGCCTCATCTCAGCTCAGTCCGCGCCTGCTCTTTCACTCAGAGAGTAAATCGCCAAGGAAATAGACCAAACAAAGGCAATCTGCAGGCCAACGTGCTGGATGGAGAAAATGAGAAGGGCATACACACAAACACACACAGAAAGCTACTTTACTGCTGACAGCTTAACCTGGAACCAGAGAATGCCAAGCGACTGCAAGGTGACATGCGCTAAAAAAAAGTCATGGATCATAATGGGACACTGTTCGACTTTTCTGACCGTTGACCATCGCAGCGAAATGTGAAATGAACAGGGAACCACTTGCATTATCAGTTATATGTTTTCTTATATGTTTTCTTTGCTTGAGTTAAAAAAGAGACTTTCCTTACAATTATTAGACATATTCAAGTAAAACATTAAACTGAGATATCTTGTTAAGCTTGCATTTGACACCACATCACAACAGCTTTCCTCTCACAGAACATAAAATAGTGTACTGTGCATGAGTGGCTGACTCACTCCACCTTTGAGAGAGTGGGTGGTTCTTTTTTCTCCACTTTTTGAGGGGTTTTGAAAGTTAAAGATTCACCGATGTAATTCCAGACACGTTTGCATCCCTCTGCGGTAATTCTAGCAACTGGAGAGCTCCAGGAGTGACTTGGTTGTTGATGCTAGCACTTTTCCCCTTGGGTTTCTCTCTGTCTCTTTCTCTTCTATCCATACCTTTCGACTCCCCCCTCCACACACGCCACCCCGCCTTCCCTCTATTCCCCAACCCCCAACCCCCACCCCACCACCCAAACCCCCCCCACTACCACCACCACAATGTCAGGAGCTGTCAGATAAGCAGGTTTGCGTAGCCTCACTCCAGGGTGCAAAGCAGCTGGGGATAACAACCGTGCAATCATGAGGTCTGCAGCAAATTCAGACACCTCTATAGGCCAGCTATAGCTGTCCGCTAGGTGGGCTGAGGATAGACGCGGAGGAGGAGGTGACGGTTTTGCACTCAGAAGGTGACTTATTCCTCTCCCCTGGCACATACCCGCCTATAATGTGTGTTTATGTCTTAATCTCTGTTTCTATATGTGTGGCAATAAGGTGACGAAGATTGTACCCATCGGAGCTTTATGAGCCTACGTCTCTTGAACAGGTGAAGGACAACCCACTGACACCGGACTTGATAACGCCATAAAGGGATTTGAGAGAGAGCCAGGGGCGAAGACACAGTCGATAGGAACTTATCTTTGCTGAGCCCGAGCTGAGTAGAAGTATGCGAGAAGGAGAGAGAGAGAGAGAGAGAGAACTTGGCTACCCTTCCTGACAAAGTATCATCATTAAAAGCTGTAATACAGCACAGTAATACCCACACACCGAGGGATTTATCATCCCAGCTATTGTAATCATGTACAGCACACACTAAGGAGTTCAAACTACTGTATCTTTTTCCATAAAGATGTGAAAATGTGGGTGGCAGCTTGACAGAAACTGCATCTCTTAAAGGCAGTTTTTAATAACTGAACAAAGCAGACATACGCTTGGTATTATGGTATGTAAAATGAGTGCACTGAAGCAGGGCCAATACTACGGCTCACAACTGTAGAGTGGAGCAATAAACTATAACATGAAGCAGCTATGAACTACACAATCAAGTCAGTTGATAATAACCACTTAAGAATGAGTGGCTTTTACAAGGTTGTTGGCGAAGGTTTGTGCATATACTGTAGGTTTTCAAGTACAACGACTGATATCAAAAGAGGGTGGTGACATACAGTAGGCTAATGTACTGAGAGTTGCAACAGATTGAAACAGAGATACACTTAATATATATGGTTGTTATAGTGTCTCTCTAATTTATATCCTGAAAAACAATGCAATGCAGAGCAAGGCCAACGGAGGTAGTGGGCAATTACCCAGCCATCCCCCACCCCCCAGCCCCCCGCCCCCCCGCCCCATGTCCCTGGCCCAAATTTTATTTAAGTCATGAATCACTGTTTCAATAATTCCAGTCCATTCTGAGACAGTATGTAAAACTAGCAACCATCTTGCAATAGGATCAAACCAGCTGTGATTAGAAGATGGCCTCTAGGTTTAGATTAGTTTAATGAAATTGTTTTTTGGTTGTGAATAATAATAATAATAATAATAATAATAATAATCACTCTGAGCCAGTGATGATATAGCCGAAGTGCCTGTCCTTCCCTCTGCTGGAAAACTCTTTCATCCCCACATGGACCAGCTGAGTTTTGACTCTCATGTTCTTCTTCTGCGGCTCCTCCAACTGCTTCTTCCAAGCCGGGGCCTCAATCCCTTGCATCCACCTCTCAATCTCCGAGTCCACCTGAGCGTCGGGGCCCTCTGCGCCACCGGTTAACCGCAGGGCGGAGCCTTCCTTTGCAGGCACGGCCGCAGTTTTCTCCTCCCAGTGGTGGGATATCGGAGCTTGGCTCTGCGTCGTCCGGCTCTGGACGCTCTCCAGTCCGACCATTTTCTGGAGGGGAGCCGGTGGCCCGCTGTTAACCTCCGTAGCATCACCGAAGGGCTCCAGGTTGAGGTAGTCCAGCAGCTTGGAGAAGAAGGCTTCGTGCTGTGTTGCATCAAAGATTTCTTTTTAGAATACTGAAGGGGTTTTATAGTTCATTTTACTTCTATACACTTTACAATGTACTTATAGTTTTCTCTTAGAAGAGAGTTTATCAAGTTCTAAAGAATAATGAATAAATACCATGAATAGAGACTTCTTCTGCTATTACAAATGACAGTGACTGAGATGATATGACTTTGTGTTGAATTCACTGATGTTTCTGTGTCTGAGTACTGGTTTAAGATCTTAAGACATCCCTTTTCCTTACAAATTATTAAAGGATGCCTTCACTGGCTTTACTTTATTATTTTCTAACTATTTCAAACTATTTCTCTTTTATACTACTATTTTTACATAATATAATCGAAGAATTTTCTAAAATCCTGCAGTTGTGAGTTTGCTACCACATTCTAAAGGTTTAAAAGTAAATACTAGTCAGCACAACTATGAAATGATCCTTATTTGAAAAAAAAAAGCATTCAAAAGTGAATAAGGTGTAAGTTTGGACATGTCTCAGTCCCCGAGAAACCAATTTATTGGTTGAGCAGAGTAATTTTAAATTCACCTTGTCAACAGGCTCTTTGTCTGCACCATCTTTTTGTTGGCCTGGAAACAAACACAATGTATGTGAGCAGATTGTGTGAAAACTGAAATTCTCTTTTGTATTTAGCAAAGGAAAAAATAGC
Organism: Istiophorus platypterus; assembly: GCA_016859345.1. Classification (NCBI taxonomy): domain Eukaryota; kingdom Metazoa; phylum Chordata; class Actinopteri; order Istiophoriformes; family Istiophoridae; genus Istiophorus; species Istiophorus platypterus. The sequence goes on from CM029125.1 coordinate 13,906,284, forward strand.
TATGAGTCAAATTGAAAGACTCAGAAATACATTTGGCAGCATTATCAATGAGGATTCTATAAACAAAGTGTTTCTCCGACATTCATAAATTACAATGCCTTACGATCATAACTATGAAATAAAATATACATGGCTATTATCTATGTTTCCAGCTTTTGTTGTCCTTTACACACCCACCTTGATGTTCCATTCTCAGTGTTTCTTTCTGGTTTGGATCCTGCCCTTTGTCTGATTTCAGGTCCTGGTTTTGATTTGGTTGCATGGCTGCCAGTGGCTCCCTGTTACCCTCCACTTCCCCCCTGGAGTCAGCAGCCCCTGGTCTTGGCTGGACCCCAATCACAGGCTGCTCCTCATCCACCTCCTGCAGAGCTCCTGTGATGACCTCAGCCAGCTGGTCCAGGTCTTTGCCCATTAAAGCCTCCATGTTGATGCTGTGCCTTCCCAGCTGCTTCACCACATTCTGGATGAATCGCTCTGCACAGGAAAGAGAGAGGAGTGACAATGCACATTGAAAAGTGCATTTGAATATACTACAAGAAAAAAGCAGACAAATAACCCAATAATTAACTATTGTGGTGCAATTATGAAAGCAAGATTATCAACTTATCAAACCAAGCTATCAAAACTGATCTTACCATCCATGACACTAAGAGGCTCTTTGGAAGTCACTTGGTTTGAACCAGCTTTGAACATCAGTCGGTCTAGATCAGGCGTCTGGGTTTTGGAGCCAAAAGGCACCTGAGACAGCAGCTTTGCATTTTTACCCGGAGCTGGCCGGACGTAACTAAGGTAGTGCAGCTTTCCACTGGGCCTGGATGCGTCTCCGTCCGGGGTTCCCTGCTGAGTACCTGGTGCCCCGACAAGCAGCCGTTCAAGATGGCTGGAAAGCAGCTTGCTCCTCCCTGGGTCTTGATTGGGGTAGGATGTACTCAGCTTAGGGTGCCTGCTCTCTCCACTCTGGCTAAAGACTTTGGTAACAGGAGGTTGGCTCGCTCCTTTCTGAAGGCTGTAGATAGTGGTTTCCTTCCAGCCCTGCTTGGGCTTTGGCCGGCTGGGCTCCGAACGACCATCAGACTTGATGTCTTCATTCTTTAACAAAACATGTGCATTTAGTACATTAGGAGCATTGTTAATATTTTAAACATTATTTTATAGCCATGATAAGGACTAAAATTGTGAAAGAGAAAGAGAAAGGACTAAGATTTTTAAGCATGTCAAATGATGTTCACAGATAATTCCAAACTTTGTAGTTGTTTATCAACCTTTGTAAACTTGTAAAATAAATTTCCAAAAGAAAGATTTGTATATTTAGAACTTAAATCTGTAAACAGATGATATTAGTACTAAGATTACGCTGAGAAGACACTTTGAAAAAAGAAGTGCTTCTATGAAAACTACATGAAAAACTCAGTACTCAAAGTACCGACACTTTGCTCTTCTGCAGAAGAGTTGCTTTTGCATACATGCACAGCACAATGAATGTAGCAACTGTTTTTTACAGCATCAAATATAATTAAACCAACTTTGAATTATTTATTCATTCCTTTATCTAGTTAAACATCTGAGCACAGTAGAGCTGCCTTTACAAGTTGATTAATTAAATAGTCAACTGGCAGAAAAATAATGGGCAGCTGTTTGATAATCAATTGTTTAAGTAATTTTTAAAACAAAAATGCCTAAGTATCCTTGTTTGAAAGGATTTGCTGCTTTACTATGTTTTATGCAATAGCAAATTGAATACCTTTGGATTTTGGAGGGTGGGCCATCATTAAATAAGCAATTTAATGATGTCATCTTAGGCTGTAGAAAACTGTATTGGGCTTGTTTCATTTTATAGAAAATCAATTAATTGAGAGGATAATCTTCGGATTAATCAACAGTGAAAATAACCATTAGCCGCTGACCTAGGGTGACATTTATGTCCCCCTTACAATGAACTGTAATACATCTATTAAATATGTGTTTCTATGTGCATATAGCTCATTTCATGTTGAATGCTTATGAGAAAATTTGGTAAATAATATACGGTACCTTTCTAAAGATTAGTATGTTACCATTGTCACTGTGAACATATTAGCTTGCTGACTTAGGATTTAGCTCAAAGCACTGATGTGCCAAAGTACAGCCTCACAGAGTCACTAGTATGGCTGCAGACTCTTAGTCTTATTTTGTTCATTTCCGCAAAGCTGAAGTGACAACATTTATATGATAAATATTCAACGTTGCCTCGGTTCTGAAATAGTGCCCCCCCCACCCTAAAGAACATTAAACAGGTTGTACTGGGTCAGCATTGGGTGTGACAGGCTTTAGAATAAAAAGAGAAGCAACCTGGGCTCAACTAGACAGGACAGGATATGAATAGGGATTCTAGATCAAAGACAACTGCCCTTGGAAATTGCATTATGGAAATTGTAGATGAGATAGTGTCACTCAAAGAGTAATTTCATGCATTTCCACAACACACAACAAACTTTAAAAGCATATCCACTCTGTCATAAAAGTAGCAGCAATCCCTTATCTAAAAGGAAAAAAATTACGAGTCATCTGATTTCAAAGTTAGCCATATGAGTTTCTATTTGACACATAATTATTTACATTACAGTGAATATGATATACAGGTATTTTGAGGCCTTTAACCATGCACCAAAACCTGTTATTTTGTCCTTTATTCTCTCCGAGGAAGAGAAATCCTCTTGTCTAAACCATAAGGGCCCACACCTCAATTGAGCATACAGTATATCTGATCCACTGAGCAGCATTATTATCCATGTCGCTACTGCACTAATACTAGCTATCTCCCCTGGTGCCATTTTCTGTCCTTCAAATGTATATAGAGAAAATGTCAGTCTTTCCAAGCCCGGCATACCGAGAGGCCATAATGGCATTAGCACAGCGAGACGGGGGTGCTCTGCCATTCATGCTAACCATCTTTGCCTTTTTTCCATCACACTACACAACAAAGGACCTCATCTCATCAATAAGGAAGGTCCTGAACTCTTCAACTTTGCATTATGGCTGCACTGACACAGCAGCAGGACACGACTCGGCAATGAAAGATGCTAAGCACATTTCACACAAAGCTGGGCTTCCACCCTAAATATGAGGATTGAATAATGTAAAGAGGTGATGGAGGATCTTTGTGTAAAAGGGTCCCTGCTCAGTGGGAGAGGGGGGGAAAGACAGAGCGAAAAACAAAAGCAAAGCAGGGATGAGAGGGCGACCCTGGCAAAAGACAGATACTGACTCTTTTTCAAAAGGAATAGGAAGAGGCCCTTCCATAATTCAGCCGAGGAAAATCTGTTTATTTTATTGTTTGTTTTTGTATGCAGTATGGGCTGTTATTTATAGCACTGACCCTGGACCTAAATGCTACTGTATATCTCTAGCCAAGTGGTTGGATCATGACATTGAAATACAGTAAGTTTCTTTAGAGGTTACTCCAACAATTTAATATGTTACTTCCTGCCAGAGATAGATTTTAAAAAATGGTCAAAATTGATGTAGCAGAGACTCTGATATCTTGACTTTGCGGTACAGATTAAGCCACAAAAAAAAAGCAGATCTTACATTTTCCATAATGCAGCTCGATAGAATTTTTTACCAGACCCTCACTGCTGCCTAAATGCGCTCATCTCTTAAAGCCTCCAGTTTTTTAAGAGGCTCTCTGGTAAAAAGTCTCAAGCCCAGGTTAAGATACCCCTGATGATATCACCAAGGTTAAATTTTAAAACTTTAAAAGTTTCCCTCTAGAGCCACAGAAGAAATCATACAACGTTTTTCACAAGCTGTGGCGTGCTCCTCGTGAAGAATAAACCGAACTTTGCCTGCAAAATTATCTAAACCTTGGCTCCCTCTCGGTGAACTCCTTGTCCATCTACCTCAGCTGGCGGCAGAAAGCCAAGCCCCATCAAGTACTGCTGAAGGTTTCTGCTCCACTCTGCCTGTCCAGGCCTCAGTTTCCTGTCTCTGGAGCTGCCGTAGGCGGTCAGGGATTCAGGGGGGGTCGGAGGTGTGGCTTGATGGCGGAGGGGGACATTCCTCAGTTTGGAGAGCTCTCTCGAGATGACTTGCTGAGTGATGTCATCCCGCCATGTCAAACCTGAAAAAAAAAGAAAAAGGTGTCAGTCTGAAACTCTAGATAACCTTTAAAAAAAGATTTATTCGGGTTTGTCCAGGTCAGAAACTGCTTTAGTGGAGACATGAAGCAGAGGATAGTGAACAATATTTGGTTAACATATTCAATGATGCAAATAAGATTAAAGACATACAATGGACTACAATACTCTGAGAACTACTCAACTGTCCATGTCAAATGGAAAGGGGAGAGGGAATAGAGCCTGGAGATAAGTGAGGATAATTTAAATAATAATCGAGAAAGCCAGAATAAGACTGCTATCTCAAGGTCCCGGTAAAAATAATACAATATTTTGTGACACTAAAAAGAAAATATATATAAAGGGACTTCTGCTGGAGGCAGTGTGGTTAAAAAAAATGGCTGACCCTTTTCATAATTTTAGGGCTTGTGCCTCTTTTTTTTTTTTTTTTTTTTACACATTTTGGCAAGAGATTGCAAAAGCAGCGAGTAAAATATATGGAACAGAGCTCGATAGCCCTTTCGTTATATGATATCTGGGCAAAATCCTGGATTAACCTTTGGCACAAGATAAATAAAAAGATGAAAAAAAAAAAAAGGGAAAAATGGCCATTACAAGTTCCCAGTAACCAAGCAGATCTCTTCAAATGTTCAACACCCTAAGATATTAAGCTTCAGCAGTTTAAATGACTTATATGACTAATCAGTTATTAAAGTTGGGGACAATTATTTTTCTGCTGATCCACTAATTGATTACCAACTTTATAGTGTTTCAGTCCCTAAAGTTCAATACTTAAAACTATGATATTGACATGTAAAATACTGGGGAAAATATACTATATACATGACATGTACCACTAAAATGTAACAAATATCATAAAAGACCCTGTTCTTGTAGGTAAGTATTGGGTTGCTCATGTCAACATACTGATTTAGCACGTATATATCAATAAAAATAAAATGGGATAAGAAGATTAGAAAGATTAGATTAGAAATACTGGTGAGGACTGTAACTGTTTTCTAGAGTTGTTTCAGCATTAATGGGTAAACGAACAGTGCAAAACAAAACAGCAAGGATGAATCAAACTAGTAGAGGAGAGGAGGTCTTCAATTGCACGACACACAAAAGGGAAGCCATGACTCCACATGCACACTCATGCACACATGTACGGACACATGTATACACAGACATGTACACAAACACGCACAGCATAGCCAGTCAACAAGCCCGGGGAGAATGTCACTGCAGCCTGACGCCTTGCCAACATCTCTGCTAATTGCCAACACATAGTTGGGATGCAGAACTCCTGGGCAGGGGCAAAGCGTGGTGGTGCCAGTACCAGATGGAGCTACCCAAGCAAAAAAAGATACCCAAAACATGGCCCCATTCCCAGCGAGCCAAGAGGCGCAGCATTCCATCGGCAGAGAGCGTAGAAATACCAAAGATATTACACTTTTTTTTTTCAAGGAGCCAAGATGTTCACTGATAACACTTCTGTTCTGCAGAAGCATTTTTCTAATGCTTTTGCAGAAAAGGAGCGACGTATTGTGGCGCAGTATTCGCTGCCGCATACCTAACATTTTACCAAACCAATCTGAAGAAACAATGCCCATCTTAATCATGTAGACATATTTAATAGCAATAAACTAACAGCCTGGGTAGGAATAAATGAAAAAATATGGGAGTATCAACACCGCAGAATGTCTTCATTAGCCTGGTTTCTCACCCAAAGACACTGTGTATTCTCATAGATATTCATAAGCACCAGATGAGGATCTGTGCAATGCAGAGCAGCTACAGATGCCTCCAGTCATTCTTGGCAGAGCTGAATGGAGCACAAAGCAGCGTATGTTGTCACTGTTCTGGAACGCAGCTCAGCCATCCATCCATACAACAATGACAGTTAACTACCCGTGGCCTACCCAATGTGGTCTATATTTGCTATATATTAGCACGGTGATGATCATTTACACTATCATCAGTCGGGATGGGAAAGCAGGTCTGGCCTCTACCCTGAAGGATCCATATGGTACCTGTGGTTAACTGCAGCTGGTTAAATGGGTTCAGAGTAAACACGTGATGGCACCACTACAGGATGAGGGTAGCTTCATTGACTGTGACACCTCTATCCCCCTCCGTCTCCTGGGGGAGGCACTAATTTCCATACATACCATGTTTCGTGTGTCTGCGGTGGGCACACTTGAGGGAAAAGGTACGCAGGCGAGAATTACAGAATCGAAAATGAGCCATTTTGTGAAAGAGAAAGTCAAGAAGAAAAGTGTTGGGACCTTTACGGTTGGATTCCTCTAAATCAACCTCTCGGCTGATTATCCTGGCACTGAGGAGCTAAATGTCATGCAAATTCATCTGTAAGTCCAGAGAAAGCGAAGTTCCATCACCAAGTGCTGCCAGTTTTTTTTTTTTTTTTTTTTTTTGCCTGTTAAGGATAGCATACCGTTTCAGGCAAATGCCTCAGTTAATTAACGCCTCTGCCATTAACGCAACAGCTTTCAAACAAGCAAGATATTTCTGTTGGCCTCCTGTCTGTTTTCTGTCTTACAGAAAGAGAGAGAGGGAGAGAGAGGGGGCCTCCTAAATATTCAAAGCCTATTAGATGGGATCCTGTCTACATGTCGTGTTGTTTCATCTGGTGTTTTTGAAATGCAGATTTTCCCCTTTCCTTTACTTCTGTCCACTGACTGATTTTAAAGGCATTAACGGAAGAGAGCGCGAATAATTTATTAGCAAGTTCTGCCTAATTAGTCAAAATGAAATGTGTCAATCCAAATATTACAGCATAAATTAAATCAACAGTGCAATGGTGTGGCGGACCCAAAAATTGGAATGCAATTTATAAAAATGTCATTTCATTTCTGTAAGCAGTTTTGGGTCAATAATTTAAATAAAAATTTAAAGACACATTAATCCAAATTCCGCTATACTTTACCAAGTTTTGTTGTTTTCCTTTTCATATACAGTTATAGTCTTTCTTTTATACTTTTTTTATTCCCATCTTGTATGACCTTGTACTTGCTCTTCACCGAATCTAGAGTCAGGGGACAAATTAAAGGAAAACCCTGAATAAAGAAGTGGAGAAACGTTATGAATTCAAATGCTTCCACACAGGTGCACTGCATGGTACAATAAAGCAATTAACATCCAGTCATGTATGTTAGTGTGTCAGTGTATCGGCTCTCTCCAGTACCATCCAGCAAGGTTGTCAGGGAACAGGCAGAGCAGAGTATGAGGAGGAACAACAATAGTTTTTGTTGCCTGTCTGTCAAAGAAAAACGCGTTTGTGCAGGAAGTGAAGAACGACCATGAGTTACATGCGCTTTCAGTAGCACTGGAGTGACATGATGTCAGTTTATGGTCACTGATTTTCCCTGACTGACAATTCCTGTCAATGGAGCTAATGCAAATGTCACAATGCATCATCTTACTTGCTTCGACTGTACTATGAGAGTATCTGCTGCTCTGCACAGGGTCAGGAGGTCAATCGACTGCCGGTTACTGTAGTTTAACCTGGTGCATCAACAATGCAATTGTTGCAGTTTGCCGTGATTCTTTCTGATCTTATAAACACACACACACACAAACGTACACCACCAATATATACTTGACATAAACCTTTTCAAAAAACAAGAATTCATCTTTATCTTTCTTGTAGTCTCCATTAGCTGTTGTTGCTACACTTGTCAATCTTTGCCTTTAATACAACACATTTATATACTGTGTATTAAAGGAGGCAGATTTACCCCTTGAAATCTGTCCTAAAATTTTAACTAATCAGCCTACGATTTCCCACATACATTTCTCATTTCTCGCTAGTGACCGTGGATTTCGTCCACTGGAATAAAACATTTTTCCCCGGAGCTATGACGAAATTAAAATTGGAATGAGAAAAAATACTTGCCTGTCAGTTTAGTCGTCACGAACAGATTTTTAAATTTGGTTTGATTGTCATCGGTTATAATTCACTGTGTGTTGAGCTGAGCCTTCTGGATTCAGAGCCATCTCAGTCTCATATGAAGTAGTTGGAAGACAGGAGGTGCCAGTTTATTCGAATATAGCCAAACTTTTTGTTCGCTTAAACGGTACATAAAGGAACCCAATGCAAAATTTCTACTACACACAAATAAATATAAAGTAGCCCAACTGGGCACAAAACCACTTAACCTAGCAATACTGACTTTGGTGCTGTATTAAAAATTAAAAATATAGCTAAAATGATTTTCATTCCGACAAAATGCATGGATGGTTTGGATGCCTACTACTGAAATATACTTGAGACAGGGACACACAGTGGTTGGATTCATGCTGATATTTCTTATGTATAAACAGCATGTTTAACTATACAAGAGAAAGGAATTTAGGATGAGGAATAATTGATGAGTTGGGCAAATGGAGCCCTATCTAGCACAAGTGTTGCTGAGGCTGCTAGAGTGTAAACTCCCTGAAATCAAGTAAAGAGCCAGACGGAGCCACTTGTTACTTTAAACTCTGATTTAGTAGCATTTTGGCTCCCCCGGGTAGGTGTCCTGGTCCTAGACAGGTAACAGAACCCCACAAAATCATGTGGTTTAAATGACAGTTATACTCATTCTTCACAGTTTTGCAGGTGTGTTCTAGGTTTTTGCAAAAACTAAAAAAAAACAAAAAAAAGACACCACCCTCAAAAGTCTTGAAATACAGAGTGTGGCTCTTCAAGATGTGGAGAATCCAGAGATTGACAGGCGCGATGTGCCTAGTAACAGTTGCTAAGCTATGACTGGAAAATCAAAGTTCAGGAGAGGGGTTTAGAGAACGGCAATTAAACGCTCCATCATTTTAATCTATTGTACATTAAATTAATTCACTGCAGTTACTGAGATAGACCCTGTGTTTTTCTCCAGACAGTCCCAGTCTGCACAAAACAGACACACACGTTTAGCAGAGCCACGGTCGCAAAGCAATATGACAGCAGCTTGGCTATGAAATGTGTAGATACACTGTGGCTGTACACAGTGAATGCTAAAGTTGCAGGGCTTTTGGGCTGCTGTGTAATATAAAAGGCATTTGGAGTTGGGTGACAATACCTTGCATTCAAAAGGTATTGTGGTGAAAATTTAATACTAGTCAATGTCCAGACAAGCCCTTTTGCACAAGGGTCAATTCCTATTGATCTGAATGACATTGGTGTTGTGCAGCGAGCGGAGATTGTGTGATTTCTACCTGCGTCTCTGATGCAAGATAAAGAGGATTGTAAATCGATTCCATTGATGTTCCTCCCCATTTTTTCCCTCCAGCTCTTCAATTTAGGTTACAGTACAATGGTCTCTATAACCCCGTCTGGCCTAAAAAAAAAAAAAAAAAAAGAAAAAGAAAAAAAAAGAAAGAAAGAAAGAAAAGAGTCCCCAACGTCTCGCAGATGACACTTCAATTGCTGTTGAGCTGATAAGAATAACGTGCCATAGAGCATTAACAGTGCATTGTGGAATCATCCGGAGATAATGCTCTGCGTCTGCGGATGTGATTCTGCACGACAGAAAAGGGGAAAATGATTCAAAGTGATGATGTCATGTCTGCGGCGTCTGCAGACGGGCGTCTAAAAACACAAGGTCAGAGAACAAGCCTCATGACGGGAAGCATCTAAAGGATTTAACACCTCTTAAAACGGAGCAGGGAAAAATTACACACCAGATCTCTTCTCATCCTCCTCACTCTCATTTGTTTATTTCTAAGCAGTAATTAGAATAAATGTGTGGTCTCGCTTGGCTTAATATTCATCACCGCATTTTTTCTTCTTCTTCTTCTTCTTCTTTTTCTTTTTTTTTTCTGATTTCCTCTGGCCGACTGCTTACTCTTAATGATTTTCAACACCGGTTCACGCCTGTTAAAAGATATTAAGCTCCGAGTGGCCTGCAAAGCCAATTACGTTTAGAGGGTTGATGTTTTTGGTCACGGTGTGTGTTAAAGGTGTCTACTGCCCCCTGGTGGGTCATAACTGCTGTTACAGGCTGTTAAATTTGTGAGGAAAATAGGTAGAATAAAACATAATTTTCTCACATGGAGACATTGTGTAGTTATATATATATATATATTTTTGTTTTTTTTCGTTTTTTGGTAACATCCTTTTTACCAGGCTGTAATTCTGTAATATTTCCTAATAATTTCCTTGGACGATTCTATGTAATTGGTACTGGTTACAAGGAAAATATAGACTTGTTGTTTTCCTTATTAGTTTTGTTGTTTTACCTTTCCAAAAGTGCCTACGTTTCCGAGACAAAAAGAAAAGCCAGAGCCATTTGTTTGGCAATTACAGCAAATTAGTCCTTAAAAGCAGAATGCCTTGAGGCCCCTGGTAACTTCTATCTGTTGTTCACACAGTAGCAACCATCAGCATGAGAAAGCTCTGCTCGCTAAGATAACTGATGAGATGTGCTGATGAGACTCAAAAACCTGTGTTAGCAAAAGGACACTCAACCTGGCTCCAGGTTGCGAAACCTGAACCACCTATTCTTAAATTCCTGCTTTGATTTCATTCACAATGAGCTATGTATGTAATTTGGTTATACAGACAGGTTTTTTTTTGTAGATGCACTGTCCCCCTAAAGGTGTAACCCATTATAATAGGCACATTAGCTGCTGCCATTGATTGAGTAGGAGAGACTGTCTGATATGATTATACTGCACACCTCACAGTTACTCATCCAAAAAATTAGCTCTAAATGTCCTACCAGCATACAAGACGATTAGATTGGCTACTGGAGTTAGGCGATGATGGCAAAACAATGGCCCGATAGGAGTCAAATGACCTGTTCTAGCTCAGTGGTGTCATGCTTTGCCAGCCAAAGAGACAGCTTGGCTTATTTGGCTTGCTCCACACAATGGCAGTTGACAAGCCTTTGCTGTGAGCCCTATATGTGACTGATAAAAGCTGCCGAACAGAAGAAAGGAAAGACACTAGGACAAAGACGGACAGGACGAAGGGGAAGTATGGACCTCTGTGAGCCAGTTTCTGTAGGAGGATCCTGAGGTGTTGCAGAGCCGAGGAAGAAATATCGTATGTGTACAGGTCTGCGCCTGCCAACTCCTGGCACCTTCCAAATACTCCATCTACAGAAAAAGAAAAGAGGAAAATGGTGAAAACAGGTTAACAAGGGATGTGATTTTGATAGGTGAAAGTCAGAAAAATGCACCAAACAAAATTTTCATGCACTAATATGCATGGTTCTTCATGTCCACCTGCACGGAGGAAATACTGTAACTGTGTGCCGAACCTGCAGTGTCTCTGTGATTCTAACTTCCTGTTTTGGGAGAGCTAAATAGCTGACATTTTTCCTCTGACAGCACCACGATAAACAGCCGTTCATGGCAGGAAGGACTTTATCAGGGACCCTGGTAATCTCCCTATCCGCAGGCCTCCTGTCTCACTCAATACATGTTGCTAGGCAACCCACGCCACATAGTCCCTATCAGCCCCATAATTCAATGGCTGGTCTAGACCTCTGAAGGATGGTGAAGCTCAGGGGGTCAGAAAGCAGTGTGTATATGTAACGCCCGGAATATAAATGACCTATGTTGTCACCCTCCCTCTGCTGGAAAGATAAATCCATGAATCTTGTTGGCTAAACTCACGAAATGAAAGTTCATCTCGCAGATGATCTCCGGGGATGAATCCTGGAGATTTGATCGGAGTAATTTCCCCGCTGTGTGTGCATATGTGCAGTCATGTATACTTCCATGTGAGAGTATGTGTGAGAATGCCACTGTGATTAGATGGGATCTAATGATGTGAGTCAACACTTTGTCATGCACCACAGCATCTCATTAATTAGCCCCAAGATGTCCGACAACGACAGCAAACATCAATGGCACGATTGACGCTCACTGACACTTTGAACAGTGAGGAGGAGACAAACACTGATGTCTATCAGGTGCTGCAATTTTCAGTTTTCTCCTCAAGTGCCTTTTTTACACAAGGGATAAGTGTAAATCCAAGGATCTCTGGGCAGCAATATCGTGCAGCTTTCTCTGTGATTTAACATTTTGGCGCAGAGAGGATCCTGTCAAGTCTCACCTTTGTATCAAGAGTAAAAAGGAGAAATAATCCCTTTTTTAAAAATAAATTTTGTCTGTTTAAACATTCAAGAATCATTTTTCATGTTTGAGTAAAAAAAAAAAAAGGGAAGAAAAAGGAAGAAATTTAATTACAGTGCCATGTTGGGTGTAAAATTCGGTGACTGATAATTACAAAGATAATAACATGATGTCAGACGAGGCTCTAAATTGAATTCTTATTCCAAATGAGAAGCGGATGTTTTCCTGACTCCCTCCTCCTTTGCCTGTGACCCATTAAATGACAGCTCTGCACAGGAACAAGCCCATGGGAGGAGGTGAATTAGCACAGACACACTCTCCACTCTGTCACTCAGTAAAAAAAAAAATATAAATAAATAAAATCTCAGGAGCTTTCTTGAGATCCCAAGCAGCACAGAGGAAAACTTCCCACGTACGATCCCACACGTCATCACAGTGTCTGAATCACAAGATGTCCACTGTATAGTCACTCTTCTCCAGCAACTCAACTTTTACAACAGGTGACACGCTTGATATGATGACCTATGGTATCACTTACTTTTCCTCAGTTAGATGACGAAAATACTATGTAAGAAATGAAGGGAGACTGGTGACATAACGCTAGATACTGCTAAATGTTTCATGTGCTGCGTCCCTCATCGGTTTCCATGGCAATTGCCACAATTTAACGTGTTACTTCCTCGTCATTGTCAGGGACATTCCCGAAAGCAACCAGACACACAAACACATGGGGACTCAGCACATTAAAAATAAAAGACAAGGTTAATTTTGCAAAAAAGACATCCTTGTTTGGCAAACACAACAGTGGACTGGTTTATCGAGGTGATACTGAACCATTCAAAGATGCATACATGAGGAATCACAAAGCACTGTTCTGTCAATTTATACTATGTACTCACAATACCGAGATTATTGAATTGAGCAACAATGGCTCATCAGGGTGACAGTTTGCATGAAACATTATTTTTCCCCCTATTTTTGACAGCTGAAAACAATATTCAAATTTCAGGCTTGGAGGAGCACAGCATGTGTCGTGTGCATGCAGGATTGTCCAAATCTGAAAACAACATAGAAATGCTTTGCAATTTAAATATCTCAGACTTTTTCCTAAAATATGTCAGGATATAAGAGACAGCATTAGTGCGAGAGATCTACGTAGGTATAACTCTTTTAGGGCTTTTTGGGAATGAAGCAAAGTATGTCAAGCAGAGCGGTGACTTTCTAAAAATAATCTGTCAGGTTTAAGGATATGTTAAGATGACAATAGATCACTCTGTGCCTCCTTGAAAGATAAGACTAATACTGTCACTGTGATGAACAAAAGGCAACTGGAGTGCAAATTAACCTCGATCAGTATAATTAATAATGCATAAAACAGGTCAGGGAATCAATCAATCAGTCGATTCTTAGATGTAATACCCTACAAATCCGTGCCGTTCTCACTTAAGTACAGCTATGTCTGTATAAGAAGCATGTTGACAGAAATTAAGAAGATTTCAGTAAAAAAAAACAACCAAACAAACAAAAAAAAACAAGAAAGATCTCTAAACCCCATCTCTCCTCCCACCATGACCGACAGAGCGAACCCCGGCTGTTGCTAAAACTATTTAAACTGTGAAAGCTAGTGCCTCGGGATAACAGGAGAAAAATCTAAAGCTGACAGTCAGCAAAGAAGTTCTAAAGGACTGTACATCTGAAGGAGAGGACGACAGACCCAGCAGACAAATTAAGATGTATGGAGCAGGTGTATTAGCTTTGCAACTCAATTCATAAAAATGAATGGGTCCAAATCAATGCGCCGGGACCAGCCAGATGTAGTCGGCTTGTAAAGAAAAGAACAGAAGCAAAAGCTAAAGTGATGAGGATATGTTTAATGAAGTGTTTAGAGATTACTCAGGGCTGTTTTATCCAACAATTGTTGCTTTGAAATGATAATTACGTTCATGCATATACTGCAATTTACATGTAAATTCCTTAATTAATAAAGATAAACCACTCTCTCAGAGCTGCATCAAACATACTGCCTATTGAATTTGGCTGTAGAATATAAATAAGCTCTAATATTACATTTTTTATTAACATACTGTATCTGTTTACTTTGACCGTTATTTCTCCACATATAAGCTTGTGTCCTATGATAAAACTTTTGTACAGTCATTCATCCTTAATACTTAATTGTTTCTCAACCCACGTCTGATTGTTCTTAGATGTGAACCTACAGCCTTGGTGCTCTTTCTCTGGCCCATGCAGATTGTTTTGGGATTATAGACTTTATAGTGGTTACTTACAAGGTATATACGATCAATACAAGTATCACCTAAATTGATTCAATCTAAAATACAGTGGGGATGTTTGAGACAATATTGGTCGAAGTGGAGGCAAGATAACCACCAATCGATAAAACAGCATTGGTTAAGTGTTTAATAGGAGCCAGCCGGTGCCCTCGGGGAAACATGTAGCACTTATCCGCTGTACATCAGCTTAGCTTATCATACCAGTAAGCCACAGACTCCAGAGAGTTCCATCAAATTAAAATGCATTTCCAGTCTCAAGTTAATCACGTATCCTTTTAGAGCAACCTCTGGGATAGTATTCCCCTAAAGATGGAAATAAAGATTTGAAGGGGTTGGTTCCAAAATGAGGCATGACAACAGAAGATCAAGTGAGATATGGAGGATGGTAATTGACCTACTTAATCAATGGTGCAAAAGTGCAACATGCTGATGAAAAGTTTTCCAAAAATAGACTCCAATCAGCTGCTGCTTCTACCCTGAAAAAAAGTTTTCACCCCTTAGAAGTTTTCATTTTTTTTTTTATTGTCTCACAACACTGAATCCAAGCAGATTTCACCCAGGCAACTGTAATTGTATGCACAGTCTCCAGTGTCAGCCTCTGAAGCTTGTAACTCTCTTTTAGAGTTGTCATAGGTCTCTTGGCGGCCTCCCGCACTATTCTCCTTCATTGTCAAGAGTTTTTTTGTGGAAGACTGGCTCTAGGCAGATTTACAGCTATTCCATACTCTGTCAATTTCTTCGTGACTGATTCAACTGTACAAAGGGATGGGAATTTTGACTCGTGCTTTTCAATCACCGAATGGAAGACTTGCTTGGAATTGGGTTTTTTTTCTTCACGGCGTGGGCTTACGCCACGATACAGATCTCGGACATCACAGATAGAGGTGTATTTATAATACAATTAGCTGACCTTTTGGGTAACCCCTTGAAAACTGATTACCTTCACAGCAGGCCTGTCAAGCTGTATTCCTTCACATGTCGAAGGGATGTGCAAGGGACTGTAGCATGCACGATACACTGCATTTAGAAGAGTTTGGAGGTTAGTGCCCTTTTTTTAATCTAACTGTCTTTACCTCAAACATGAGATGCAATCATTACCTTTTTCAGCTTACTAGCTTACTACAGTAGTGTGATTTCCAAAGGCAAGCTCTTCTTTGCTCACTATAATAATTTTTTTGTGTTGCGTTAGAAAAATATTAGTTCATGATTGAGACATCTATCGAAGGTTCTAGTTTAGTTCACCGACACTAGGGCATATAAATATAACTATGGTTTTACTAGTCCAAGTACGTGTTTCTATAGTAACCGTGTTTCTTTAGTAAGCATCCAAACCATCTAAGTATTATGTTGCAGCAAATAACATTTTACTGACATTTTGTTTATAGTACTGTATTAGTTGGTCTAACTAGCTTTTCCCTTCAATAAACTAAAAATACGGCTTTATTTCCATGTCATCTATGATGCTGCATTATTAGCTGGGAAGAATTGTCTGGAGCATGCGGCTTAGCGTCACTCTTTCATATCATTTACGTTTTACAGGGTTTTTAAATAAAAAGTATGGAAAAAAAATCAAAAGGTCGTTTAGAGACAGCGGATTCAACTGAGTCATGGTGTTTGAGCGTTAGTATGAGTTTAACACTAGTCAGCTACAGCTGATAAAATCCCCTAGCAGCAGTCCTTACAGCCAATGAAAATCAGCAACCTTCATGTGCTGCAGGAGAGCAAAGCCCAACGGGTGTAGCAGCGGTAGCTAAACTACTAGCCCATTGGCTGCAGCAGTGATGATTTAGGTAGGTTTGTCGTATTAGGGAGCGAGTACTTATGCAAACATATATTTTGTATTTTGTATTTGCAATGAATTTAGATCACTTTGTGGACATTAAATGGTCTTTTTTTTTTGTCGATCAGCGAAGGCCAGGGAGGGTGACGCGTCTTGTATCCACTGTACCCTTATATAAAACGGTGCTGCTGGGACACCACAGAGGGAGCAGCTCCCTCTCACAACCCTTCCCTCCTTTCAGCCACTTTGCATGGCAACAGCATGGGTGAAGAAGAGCACAGTTGGCCCAGCCCAGAATAAACCAGGTTACACCTTCTGGGACCTTGGGAAGAGTTGAAGTGGTAGACCTAGTTACTCCCACTTCATCCCGCCTGTGTGGTGGCTGCTGCTCATCATGAGTCCAATGGAGAGTGACGGAGCGGAGATTGGAGTGAATAGAGGGTTATGAAGCAACTAAATAACGTCTCATTACTTGCATATTAGGTGCAACAGTAATCCAACATTAGTCTTTTTTAACTGCATACATTTCCCTTTAGTGAGTATAGCGCCTGTGATAACATTTCAGATTAAGGGGAATAACATGAGTGCAGTTCCTTGGGCTAAAGCATGTTAAAAAAAAAATAAAAGCGATGATGAAAAGATGAAAAGATATTGGAGAAGAGAAACATCAAATCTCAAAGGAAATGATCATCTGCATCACATCCTTGCACGATAGTCTAATGTAATGTAATATGAACCCTCCGACACGACCCTCTTGTGTGCCTCTGGGTATTTTTTCAGTGAGGTGTCAGCAGTTTCCTTCTATTAGGCTACACACAGCTCCTCTCTGTACCAATGCAGTCCGTGTAATTAAAGTCAGTTTTTTATATTTGTCCTCTGCGCTGCCTTCTCCCTCCCCATTTTCTCCAAAACTGGGTTAATGTGAAAGTAAGGGTGGAGATTTTCAAATTTGCTTCTTTAACATCCAAATCAAAAGACTACTGACTGTCCCTCACTATTAGATATCTCAGCCTTGTAAAAACTCATCTCAAAAAAAAAAATGGTTTGACATTTCGGGAAATACTCATTTTTTCTTTATTGCAAAGACTTACATGAGAACGCTGTTACCACTCCAGTGTCTGTTCATAAAATAGAAAGCTACAGCTTTTTAAGGCGAAAAACTAGCCTGTTCCCCTTTCCCTAACACCTTTAAAGCTTATTAGTTAACACTGTTCGACTCAGTGTATAAGACATAAAAAATGACAAGATTACGGTTTTCCAGGGAGTTATGTAGTATGGTGGGGGGGGATTTCGTTACCTTGGGACAGAGTCGGGCCGGCTGTTCCACTGTTTCCCAGCTCTATGCAAATCTAAGCTAATCGGCTGCTGGTAGAAGCTTCATATCTACCGTCCAGACATGAGAGGGCTGTCAGTTTTCTCATCTCAGCAAGAAAGTGAATAAGCGAATTTCCCGAAAATTTCAAAGCATTCCTTTGATGTGAAAAATCACAATACAGTAAAACAAACATTGATGCAGAATTTATGTTTACTATGATGGATTACTCAAGCAAGTTTCAAGAATCTGCTAATTCATAATTAATAAGCATATTTCCCATCTCTTTTCTTTTACAATACAGCTTTTCTGTCTCTCTTTTCTTTTACAATACAGCTTTTCTGTCTCTATTTATTTATTTCTGAGTGTCAAAAATGAAACTGTAAAACACTTATTTTTAAATAAGCACTATACACAATTTTAGATATCACAAACAATTCCTTGATTTATATATATTATTGATTAATTATATTAAAGATATCAGAAAATACTGAACAATGAAATTACAATTTCTCAAAGCTTAAGGCGATATCTACAAATTGTCTGTTTTTTCCAACTAATGTCACCCCAGGTCATTCCCCTCCTCTATCATCAATATTCAAAGTGCTACCTGTCTTTCGATGCTTGTCCCGTGCGCTAGTCTGTGCTGTCTCCTATAGGTCACATCATGTTTTGCATGGACCTCTATTGTTTACTTCTATTGTTTACTGACCTTTGTTGGCCTCATCTTGTTTATAAAATTGATTCTAAGATGAATCTGCAGAAAGTAAATGAAGTGAGCAACACTCAGTCAAACAAAACAAACAACCTCAAAGCTCAGACATTTAATCATTATCCCAGCGAGGACAAATACAAACAAGCGCTGGGATAGATGTAGATCCCCTGTACACATGTAGCAGCAATACTGTATCCTGAACCGTGGCTTCTGTGTCAAATCACTCCACTGTGGCAGAATACATTAACCTTTCACGATGGCTCTGTTGTGAAGATGATCCTCAACGCCAACATGCTATCAGTCCTCCTCAAAATTAAGCCCGCTGTGTGATTCAGGCTGAATGCCACCCGGAGACAAGCCCCAACATTTTCCCCTCCGTTCATCAGGTACCCGTCGTCATGGCAACCGCAGACACAGACACATCCATCCACATCACAAGATCGTCTCTAGATTAGATCATGACCATTTGCGGGTTGGGGAAAACCTCGGTACATAAAGGGAAGACATCCCCTTGGTATTGATTAAAAACCTTGTAGTTGGTTAAATGAATAAAATGAGACAACTATTGTATTTTTATACTGCGCTGTGTTTCACTGTTGCAGCCTGACTCACAGATTTTTAGTGCTTTTCTTAAACATGACTCATGTCTAAACCAAGCTAAAAAAACCTAGCTCTCTCGCCACTACGTGTCTATCTATAAATCCCTGAATGATTATAAATATCCATACCTGTGACCGCAGAGATGATATAAGATATAATGAAATTTGATGGGTGTACAAGACCCTGTGAGTCTGACTTACCATTGACGCAGAACTCATACGGTGCACAGAGCTCGTCTTCAAACAGACAACCTAAAATAGGAGAGAAAAATCGGTTTATGATTATTTGATCTGAGGCTGAAACAACAAACCGATTCAACAGAGAATTATTCAACAACCTTTTTCGATAGTCGACTAATCGATAAAGTCATCTATCAAGAAATAATGACAGAACCTCTCTTGTCCAGGTTCTCAAATGGGAGAACTTGCTGCTTTTCTTTGCTTGATATTATCTGTAGGTCTAATACGTTTGGACAAAACAAGCATTTTGATTATATCACCTTAGGATTAGGGAGATGGTAATAGGCATTTTTCACATATTTTGACAGACTGATATTCTTATTTTATTCCTGGCAAGAAAAACAAGTAAGGGTATTTCCCAAAATATTAAACGTCTCTTTTATTCGATAGTGAAAATTAGCTGCAGGCTCAAAATATTCATATGAATCAAGTAAAAATGGGTGAAGAGGGAAATTGTGCAGCAGCTACAATTCAATACACAGGATAAAATGGCAGTAAAGAAAGCATGACTGGATATAAATGGAGGTCATAAGCATATACAGAACCAGAATAAGAAAAACTTTATTGATCCCTGCAGGGGAACTGCTTTGTTGGGTGTTGTTCAATATGTAGTTAGGAAAGAGGAGGTAAAGAGTAAATAAGTAAAAACAGCTATCAAATAGTAATAATAATAAATACACAGTAAGTGAACAAAAAAATATACATATATACAGCAAATGTGCAAACAATTCTGTGTCCAGCGTCCTGTGATTAATGTCCCCGGAGATCAATAGGAATCGCTGGGGTGCTGGAGTCTCGCTTGTTGCCGGGCTAGTGGAAGAGGGAATAACAGCAGCCAACATGGCGTGTGAGGACTCTTTTCTTTCTGCTCTTGGATCTATTCCTGTTCAACCTGACACCACCTGAAAGCCATTAATGGTAATGTTGAGTATCTTCCTGTAGAAATGTCACTGTGAAACACATTACAAATACGCTCCAGGAAGTCCCTCTGATTACTCAAAAGGGCCACTAGCTCGTCCATCTTAACTGTCCAGCAATCTCACATTGTCTGATGATAGAAGGGAGATATCTCCTCTTCTCCATCAGTCTCTGTTGTCTGGACCCAGCTCTCTTCCCTGTTGGCTTCTCTCTTCCTCTGCATCCACTGTCTGTCCTACCCCCTTGATTTCTGCGGGGATGTCTGTTGTTCTAGTCACAATGCCGGCAATGCCTCACAATGCCTCACCATGATCAGCTGGTCCCTGGAGTAAACAATGCAACCTTGGAGATGCCGGGCAAGAGTAGCGTAACTGTATGTGCATAAACAGCACTGCAATCACTACAAAATGGTTCTCTGATAAAACAACCGACCTGAAATCTCTCTATTACCATGGTTGGGGGGAGAGAGAGAGAGAGAGAGAGAGGTTGGAAAAATAAGAGGCGAGCCAGAGCAGCTGTGACTGGCTACATGCACATTCAGTGCGCATGCAATACATAGGACCGACTGTACAGAAAATGTACTAACCTGCAGTGCAAAGTCAGCCTAATATTGCAATTTCGGAATACGTCACAGCTCTATGAAAGTTCAGTTTAGTAGAGCATTAACTCTGGCTGTGGGCCTTGCCGCTAATGGCAGACCCATCAATCATCAATTAGTGTGACTTCTCCTATCCTGTCTCTGACACTAATAGTCCAACTCCATGCACAACGTTTCCATAAATGAATGTTGTATGAATATTAATGAACTTTAACGCTTGGACTAAGGCTGGGTGTTCCAGACTAATAAATGAACAGATGGCAGGAGCATTATGGGTAGCTGCTCCCTGTGTTCATATTTCACATGTGGGAGTTGCATCGAGTGGAGGACTGATTGTTCTGCTCACAGTTCTGTGCAGGTGATCCTCCACGTTTACAAATTTTCCTAGAAAAGATGGTGTTTAGAAAAGAAAAAAACCCTCAAAAACTGCATATAGCGTAAAAAGGTCCTCGTGTCTTTTAGGCCTAATCTAATGGCCCATGCAGAGTTAATACAAGCCCACACAATAATACAGACCTTCAGCCAAGAAATAAGCCACTTAGAACATAGCATTTGGGTTTGTTCAATAAGCCCTTCACAGTTTCATCCCAGAGTGTATGACGTTTGCAGTGTTGGCAACACAAAAAACAATCTGTATACAACTAGGCCAAGCCTCAGCCCTCTTTCTTCAAGTCTTTTATCTTTGTTATTTCACTCCCACTGCTCATCAGAAGGAGTGACGGAATTGGATGCGCCCTCTTGGCCCGGTGGCCTCGGTGGACAGCAACGAGCAGCCCCTGACCGTGAATAAAGAACAGGCTGAGTAGGAGAAGAGGCGTCGGGCAGACCTCTTTGATTAATGGGTAGAGATCGGTGCGAGAAGTCTGTTAATCAATTCACACAAAAATTAACAGATAATCAGGACTAGTGTGAATGAGACTGGAACTTTTCAAGCATCACTTGTTCCAAGTTTCGTCGGGTTTCTTCTTTTCAAGTTCGACATTTGCATCATTATTCTGCAGCAATTATTAAAGGCTAATCTGCATCTGATCTTGATTAGACAGACACAATATGCAGCCATTTTGTTTTAAGAGATGAAATTACACTGTTTGGAGGTAATGACTTTAATATGTCAGCAAAATGGCTGCCTAATGATGTAGAGTGAAGCATCATCACAGAGCTGGAAGGTCGCTCAGTTCTCTGGAACAAAAACTAAATGTCCTGAACTGATCTAAACAGAAAGAACTTACTGCTCCAAAAAAAACAAAACAAACACAAAAAAGACCACAAACGGCTTTTCTAGCAAATCATTTTATACCCGAAACAACCTTTACTTTAATGGACAGATTAGGGTCTAAAGGACCACATACCTACCCCACCATATAACATTATTTGTGTCTTTCAGCTACATTTGCAAGTACTCACAGTGACTGTAATGCTGAAATGCTTCTGTTGGTTGAAAACTGCACCTAAACCTCAGAATTTCCCTGAGTTTCCTCCCACAACAGATACCACTCCTTTAAACATATATATCGATATAATAATTTAAATATATATCATAGGAAACTATCAACAATTAATGAGAAATTTATCACCATATTAATTTATAATAAAGATAAGTCAGTTTCAGAACCAATTCTCACTTAACTGTTTCTAGCTTAGGTTCCTGTGCCTGTATTTCAGTTTATTTTACCCATAATTTTAGATCTAGCTTGAAGAAGATTTTAAAATATGTCTCACCATATTTATATAGAATAGTCACTAGGAGTTGGAGGAGTCACATAATCCCTCTTGACCATGCATCTCATTGCTCTGCAATTAGTGTCCATTCAACTTTACTTCTTCATCACATCCCTGCTTAATTCATTGAGTTCTCTGGGAGGCCTTGTCAGCTCTCAATATTAATTATGACCTTCCATTTAATGAAGCATCCAGCCAAGCATAGATAGTCAGACATTGTGTATGTGCGCGACTGTGTGCACTTGCATGTGTGTGATAGGCAGGAACACAGGATTGATAACGCTACATGCCCTTTCTCCGACATCTCGGCAGAGATGATTAAAATGGCGCCTTTTAATTAAAACGCAATCAGTGGATGCTGTTGATTACCTCAGGCGAAAAATAAAAGGATGCTAGACTCATTCTGGTTAAGGAAGAAAGCTGGTGAAGTGTCCAGGCTATATCTTAACCAAGAACCCTGACCAAAATCGTCTCTTGTAATTCTAGAAATTACACGAGTCTATTTCACAAACCACAGCTCCTGTCCAAAAAAAGCGGAGATGCTTTGTTGCCATGTCAACCTCACAGCAGATAATAACACTAGCTCATCAATTGGACACTGACTGTTGGTCAACTCGAGTACAGTCTAAGCGGGATGTACTGTAGAGGACCTACAGAGATGATCTGAGTGTGGTTGATACTGGCTCTGAATAAATGCTGTGTTTTATTTTCCAGTATATAAACTGAGTTAATTCTAACATTCAAACCTTGAAAAAAACAAAATGCTGATAGTCGATCTGCATAAAATTAACTGACAACAAATGTGACCGTTTTAGAGCTGTGACGTTTACCTTCATTGTCGATTAATTGACTGTTTATTCCCTCGGTTGACTGATAAGTCTTTGGTGTATGAAATCTCAGCAAATAGTAAAAAAAATACAAAAAAATATAATTTAATAAATAGAATTTCCAAAAGTCCACAGCGAGGTCATGATGGTCTAAAACCCCAACATTAGGTCTGCAATCATAGAAGACTAAATATTCACATTTGAGGAGCTAAAACCCAAACAATTGCTATTTTTGCTGCTAATTTTTGAAATTATCAAACAAAATGAAAGCTAATTAATGTTCTCTCAATAGATAAACTGATTGGTCAACAAATTGTTGCAGCTTTAGATAAATGACTAATTTTCTGGCCATTTATTAAGTGAAAATTGCCAAAAATCACCTGTTCATCATTGCAAAATGAAATACTTTTTGACTATTCGATGACCGGTTAGACGAAACAAGCATGTTCCGGATGTCACACTGAATCAATGATTGCCGTAAAAATAAATATCTGATTCATAGACAATGAAAACAATTGTTTGCAGCAGAACTGAGTGTGAGCTATTTCCAGGTGCTCTGAATGTGCAGCAGCTTTCCCTCCATAAATAGGCATTGTGTGACCTAATTTGAAAATACAATATGCAGGGAGAATCCAGAAGGTCAATGATTGCAGTCAGTCAGTTCTCAGGTTTAAACATTGTATAGTGGTAGTTAGTGGCCTGAATTCTCAGGAGACTGTGGAATAGTAATAATACTGTCCTACAGATCTTGGAGGATTTAGTCTCATTAGTCTCCCTTTGCTAATTATATGGATTGCACCATGTGGGTTTTGCATAAAAGTTCTGGAAGAAGCTAAAGTTAATATGCAGAAAAAAGGACCTGGCTCCATTACTTGTGGCCTAAACCTCTCCAAGGCTCCAATCCACAGCTCTGTAGAGGAGAAACACATTCCCATGATGCCCCCCGTATGCATATTACAACTAACTGCTACTGAGGGCACCAAGTGCACTGACTGTATAAGTAAGCAAGGAGGAGCACATACACATAGACACACACGCCCATAAACAATTTGCCTTCGGCTAAAATCTCAGCTACGCAGCGTGTCAGGGACATTACAGCATGGGTTTCACCCCTCGGGGGCGTGAAATCAGAGAGGAGCCTCTTTAAAAGGTAAATGATCATTCGAGGTCATTTGGGAAAAAAGCAATTACAGAAGAATGACAAAGTTTCTCATTAGAAAATAATGAAGTATCAAGCCATCCATTACGCATCTCATAGCAGACTTAGGTCTGGAGGAACCGCTTGAGAGTGTCTTAAACATTTAGTCGTGATTGGCTGACCTTGCCTGGAACATTAAATATATCCTGATGGGGCTGAACCTAAAGCTGAACAAAAAGTCAGAGACTTGATAGTTCGCTTTCCCTAACAGGTGGTTGGCCAGTGTCGGGATACCATCTGTGATTTCTGAGGGGCCAAGGAGGATGCTGGGAGTCTGGCAGCCAGGACAGCCACTCCCAGAGCCTGCTGCAGTTTAGGAAATATTTCATTCACTCTCTGGGGCAACCAACATATCTTTTATTATAATTAGAGACTGCGACCAAGGACACCTGACTCATTTTTTACTAACACACACAGCTGTACTGCCAGCCAAAAAATCCATTTTAGAACAGTGCAGAGGGTGACAACAGCAATAAAACTGCAAGAGAATTGAAAAGGGAGCATGGCTGGAGCAGGGACAGAAGAGAAGAACATCACCTGCAAGCAAATTAGCATCAGCTTGACACCATGTCCGCAGACTCGAACAGCTTGTGTCATTAAGGCGCTCTCCTGCTAAAATTAAAGATGGCTCCAAGCTTTTCTCTGCTCCAAAAGGTCTGTTCTTGTCAAAAGCTGCATGTCACATGTCAGAAACTCAGCTATGGCTGGTTTATCATTATCCTCAGCAATTTCGTACGTTCCCCGTGCACTTTTCATCTTAACATGCACTGACACTGTTAAAACTGATGTCTAAATAAAACTATGACATTCTTTGCACCTACGTTTCGTGAGGAAACCAATTTTTCTTGGGTGAATCATACTGCAAATAAAGAATTTTCACACCAAAATATGCTTATTCTCCTTCTTGGCAAAAGACAGATGACCAGATTGATCACACTCTGGTATTTGTTAAATATAAAGCCAGGGGGTTTTGAGGTCACTTTGATTGAAGAGGGAACCTGACGTGAAACCACCTGACATCCACAGGAGTGTAACCAAACACATTTCTCACTGACTTTCCAGAGAATTTCTCTCAGAATTCCAAGCCAGACAGGTCACTCTCAGTCACTCAGCTGCCAGCTCCAGGCGACAGCCGAGACAACGGCCATGAATTAAAGATGGCAGCGTCTGCGGCGACGGAGGACCCAGAAATAGGCTGGCTTGACCTTCTCCCTGACCCACACTGAATGATTCAGACATTTGATTTTCTGCCCGTCTTCTGAGGTGTGATTGGGCATTGAAGTGCAGAACCAGAACAAGTCAAACAGCTAAGCGTCCTCTTTCTCACGCGCTGAGGACCTCAAAGTGAATCAACACAACCTGTAAATCTCAAGTCCAACAGATGAAGTTAAAGGTTTAACGCTCATGAATTTCAGTTCAACCTCATTTAAAGTGCAGGTCATCATGGCACTGCATGGTTGGGACTCTGTTTCCCTGGAGACGCAACACCAGTGGACATGCAAATGCAAGAAAAATAACATTCTTATTGTCATTCTTCGAGCCTGCTTTGTAATCTTATAGCTCCAAAAGAAACCGCTCAGCTGCAACACCTGTAGAGTGCAGCACCTTAGGTTGTGTTAATGCAGATAAAGGCTGGATACTCACTTCTGCATGAAACTATTTCTACCTGCTCAGTCTGCTTCTTACTGTTAAGGGATAAACAATTTTTGTAGCTTGAGGGGAAAGCAGCCATTACAAACCTGTCAGTTTTGTTTTTTTCACTGACACACCTGTATTTCATATCGTAGTCTGTGCTGGATGACTTTAATGGCTGATTCTTAACAATAATGTCAATTGTACGTATGAAGACCTTACCTTCAGCTGATTAAATCTCTGTCCTAACACTACCTACGCCCATCCCTGCCCTACATACATATGTGGCTATGTACCGACTTCAACTATAACAGTTCCTCTCAGATATGAGAATCACCCAGTGATAAGATGATTATAATCAGTGATAAACACTGATTATCAGCATTAGAGTGTCCAAATAAAGTGTGGCCTAATGTATAATCAGGTGAACTGAGAAGTAGTCACAGTACCTGATATTTTGGATTTTACTTCATTGATGCATCAGTAAATTTTTTAACCACTTAGAAGCAGTGGAATACACTATACAGCATGAAGTTTCCTATTTACACTTCCAGCAGACACAGGACAACATAATATTCATTTGGATTCATGTCATTTGACCCTTCGTTTACATTAAAGTATGAATTGGAGGATTTTTAAGGGTCTTTGGAACATGAAGCTGGTACACGCTGCTTTTTCACCAAGCCATTAACTGTTCTAAGCTGCCTGCCAAAGTAATGTTACACTGGAATAAAATAAAATACAATAAGGGATGGGGCTGGGGGCGTATTGCCAGCCAATCACACTACTAGTGTTTGATAATGCTGCAAACATCCTGTTACATTAGAGCCGGGTATGGAGTGCTTCAAACCAAATAGATTTTGGTGGATCCAAGCCAAATTTGGTGGAAAAATGTCACTAATGTACTTCACAGAAAACAGCATTCATATCAATTAGTCACAAAACAGGAAAATACCTTCCCACATTAGATTTTTTAGCATCTCTCCCTTTGCTTTGCCTTCCCCCTGGCAGTCATTTTGTTTCCCTGCTGCACTGAGAAATGGTCTGGTTTCATAATCAGCATCACCCTAAGATGAAGCAAATGCATTTCTGCTTTGATCACAGCTGAGATGTTATAGATTAATTCTTGTGCTGAACTCACACAGCCTCCAGAATCCTCATGATGCTGTAACTGTCCTCATTATAAATCTTGGCTCTAGAGCCCAGAGGTGACCTTCAGACGGATCCCTTTACCAACACTGTTTAATTTGAACCAAATGAAATACTTGTGAAAAGGCATGACTGAGCTGTTCAATACTTCTTTTAATACCCAAGGATGTATTTTTTACAATCACAAGGGTGTGAGGGTCAGGTATATGGCTAGGTGAGAACAGACAAGGAGCCCATTTCATTACTTGCAAGACGTGCAAGTCGGAGAGCTGTTTTACTAACATAGAGGAGTAAATGAATCATATTCTTGCGCCTGACAATTCTCTAGGGGGCAAAAAGCCTCTTGAAATGTAATTTAATTCTACATCAGCGTGTAAAGGAAGAGAAGTCCTCCCCCTGCAAAATGTAACATAACCTTCTTTCCTTCTCTGGTGGCACTCTTCCTTCTTGACCCAGAATATCTTCTAGGTTCACCTTGAACCAAAGCAGGATGAGAAACTAACCAGATGGATTGCCTCGACACGTCTGTCTGACATAATTCTGACTTCCCTCCTCTCGAGAGCAGATATTCGTTGGGAAAGACACAGAAGACATAGCCAGCCACTTTGCTCCCACTCCCTCGCCTCAATAGCCACTCGAAGCCAACACACTCCTCCAAGCATCTGTTGAGTCACAAAGAAACATTGCACTTTGTCTGTTATCGCACCAGTTGTGGCAGCGTCCCAAGCTGGGAACATAGAGCCTGCTTTGTGTTGTTTCTCCTGGAAAAATCAGTGCTCGCACTTTTGACGCCGCAACTTTTAAATTAACTAAAAAAACTCAAAAATCCAATTTTTCCCAAGCAATTTGAAATACAGCAACACTTGAATAGCTTATCAGTCTGCAATTCATGTGAACCCGAATCCCTAAAAAACAAGGCTGTAGCAGCTGTATGTTGGTTGAGTGCAGCTGAGAGGAGTTTTATAACGCTGTATCCTTATCATTAGTTAGAATCAATAGGCATATATTACATTCAACAACAGATGATCTTAATGTTAGATCAATTACACTCAGGCTGAACGCTGCAGCTGTTGAGATTATTAATTTGGAAAAAACAGGCTTTGCAAATAACATGCCAAATGCTCATTTAACCATCCTGCGCAGCCATGTGTGCAGAGGGATTGCACTGCACAATAAAAATCTCATCCAATAAATACTTTGCCATCTATTGGATGAGTCAAGGCCTTTAGTGAATTCTAAAAAGGCTTCCCATCCAAACTGTCAATTAAGTCTGGACTGGAGGCCAATGCTAGCTGCTTCAAACTGACCCTTTACCAGTTTAGTCAGATGACTCAGATGTGAGAGATATGAAAAACGCTCTGCGACCTTCACTGAGACGATGAGAGACATCATAGCAGGGGTATATTAGTATTGGCGGCCCTATTAGCTTTCATATGTGAGTCAGTTTCTATGTTGACTATGGTTCGGATTCAGAGGGAATTCAGCTGAATTCAGCTGGCATGCTGATGATTTGTCTGCATGTTTATAACTTGGATTTTAAGTATTAGGTTTGCAGTTACCTCTTACATTTCCTTTCTTTCACATACATTATTTCACCCTGGTTATAGTTTATAAAAAACATTTTTTAGTGCCCTGTAGAACATTGTTTTCTGTTAACTATAGTAAGCCTGGTCACAGTATAGAACACATATAAATAACTGGTCCCCTGGGAGAAGCAGAGAGTAGCCTAGCAACTCAGGAAATAATATGGTAACACAAACCTCACAACATACATATAGGATGAATTCCAGTCTCACCTGGATATATACCGAATTGATAATCCATACTTTTGTAAAACATTTCAATCCTCCCAGATTATTTACAACTACGTAAGATGTCTAAGATCACTACTCAGGCCTGAAATCTATGGCATGACAGGGCCTCTGGCAAAATAGATAGAGCTCAGCAGCCTATGAATCAAATCTATCTCGTCTGGGTGTATTAGGCGATGGCGGCTGATAGTCGGCTGTAATGAAAAGATCCAGCAGCGCAGACTTAGAGGGCAATGTCTACATGTACGTAATGGAGATAAGCGGCCCTGTCACATATCTCAATCCATCAATACATACTGTAAAACTTCTCAGTGTGGCTGTAAATGAGAGTTGTTTCTGTAAAGTGGGTTTTCGGAGAGTTTAAGTGACAGATTCTTTTAAAGCCTGTTGCAAATTATACACAAGGCTTTGGTGACAAAAACTGTAATTATGGTGCGATGCCTGAGTTATTTTGTTATTTAATGTTCATGCGGTCTCACTTTTGAGAAGTGGTAAATAAGTCTAATCTCGATGTTCCTGCTAGTTTTGCGAATGCACTATTTGGAATCATGCTAACACCTCGGCGAGAGCTGGAGTGATATTTTTTCCTTCATTAAATACCATGAGCTATTCAGAAATGATCTTTTAGAAGACTTATACTTCTCTATATATCATTTTAGTTGATTCAGTATCTCTTCATCAAACTTTCTGTACTTTTATCTTGCTAACAAAACATGACCTTGTAGAGGGAGAATGGCTGTCAGTCCTAGTTGGCAAACCATGGGATTTTCAGTGGTTGTTATTGGGATTCAGGACACAACCAAACCTCTGCAAACAGAATAGAGATGCTGAGCTGAATTTTAAGAGGTCTGATAGCAACACTGATTGCAAAGCACTAGAATGTTAATGTGCAACAAAATCAATTTCGGCAAGTCAGTATATTCATTGTTCAAACTACGCTGTTTCTTACTTAGTGTAAACAAGGCATTAACCTTCCTGCACTCTAAAAGTATCTCTATCTATAACTACAATGTCTGAATTTTATGTGGAGAAATAAACACCAACCCTCAAATTAAATTACATCCTTTTTTTTATCTTTTAAAAGTTGAACAACACTTGTTATACTGGTGAGAATACAACTCCTCTAGCTACTTCTTAAGCCTGCTTTTGAATTATAATGCACCCGAAGCCACTGGACTCAAGGCTTGCCGGTTAGTCACATCAGGAAGAGCGCGTAGGAAAAGTATGTTAACCTGTCCATGACCTCTCCCGTTCTTTGGAAGAGCACCCCCCTAAAAGAGACTGCTCAGACGTCATGATAGGATCAAGGTGACCAAACAGCATGTCTTAGTGTTTTAATGCTGTTTATGTGGTCCTCTAAGGGTTAGAGTGAATCTAAACCATGTGAGGCAGATGTGAACCACTGCTCTACAAAGGCAGAAAGCATTAGGTACAGAAATGTTCAGGCCAACAGCTAACTGTGCAACAGACAGAAGACTTTTGTTGCCTTTATTCTATGTCTTATCAGGCTGATGAAGGCCTAAAAAAAGGCTCTGAACTCTGCCTTTGGACCATTTTTAGGGGGGACCCAAAACTACTTTTCTTCTTCAAGAAAATAAATGTATTTTGATCATTTACAGTGCACAATTATATGGATTACGTTTATGGTATATTAAAATCAATAATACATTAATCTAAATTTAAATGTGCGATCTAAATGTAGATAAACTAAACTGAATTGCATAAGCTCCAGTAGTTTCAAAATTGAGAAGGCAGATGCAGCTTCTCTGTTGACCCAGATACATGTTAGGAGAGTTTAGCTAAGTTTTTATCTCAGTCATGACTGGATTTATATAGACTTAATTTTTCAGGAAGGCAAACTGCATAACAGCTAGAAGGCTTTTAATACTTTAATTTTATGAATTTTTAGGTTTGTTATTTTAAAAAAGAAATCATTGCCATGGAACCCCCAAAATACCGATACCATACTCTGCCTTATAATTCCCACAATATGCAGAAGGAAAAATGCATTATCTACCAACCGAATATGGTCTCTCAGCTCTGCTACCTATTATGTTATAAATCAATTTTATTTAATTATTTACCGTCCATAGTTCATTGAGATTAAATGTATTTCTGTTTTGCTTAGTGTCTACCTACCCATCTACTATTTATATTGAAATTAGTTTGATCAGAAAATGTTAAGATTTTTCCATTACTGATTACAACTAGGGGAACTGTTTAATATATAAACTAAATGAAAATTGTCTATACACATTTTTAATATACAGTACATGGGAACACTGATGGCAAAAGATTCAGGTACTAAGGCCACTTTGACTAAAACTGTACAACAGTAGTGCGTTTTGGCTTTGCTTTTAATATATGCATCCCTTGTATATGTGATTATTATCTTATTTTTTTGCTCTCTACACAGATATTACCACTGCTCTACACTCTACACATGAGCTTAGGCTTAAAGAAGTCAACTTCTGTGAATTCCTAATAGCTTTGGGTGAGCGTTGAAGTGCATTAAGTACTTCAACATGTCCAAAGAGATGACCATTTTTTTAGGCCCTTTGCCAAATTCATACCACTGTTAAAATTTTCATAATCAAAGCATGAAGCTGCAGACTTACTTTTCCCTGCCTGGCTTTCTTATGCCCTCAGGCACACAGACATATGTATATATACTCTCTCACCCCCTCTCTCTCTCTCTATATATGTACACATATATACACATACACACACACATTTATATAACACATATATGTACACTATATATACACAGACTGTATATAGTGTATATATGTATGTACATAAAAAAATATATACAAACACTATATATATAGTGTATATGCATGTAACAAAATACAGAATATACTGAATATATATATATATAAACACATTAGCACACTATATGTACAAACACTATAGTGTATATATGTATATGAGTAGAAACAATATACAGAATATACTGAATATATTTAAGTACAATATTTACTGTGGGTATATATAACTATTTTTATGTTGTTGAATTTATAGATCTAAATAAAAAAGATATATATATAAATAAATAAAATAGCACACAGACATAGGCAGCTATATTAATCCTCCAGCACACCTTATTCTCAAGCTTCCAATGACACAGCGTAATCCACAGTGGGACTCATTAAAAACAATAATCATCTCTGACTCCCAACCTCACTCTGACAATGGAGACCTCTTCCACACACAGAAAAAAACAGGCTGAGAATTCAATGAGATAAATGCACTTGGGGAATAAGCACTGCCTCATTCACAAGTATTCTAGGCATAAATTAGGCAACTTGCAGGGAGAAAAACCAAATGAAAAAAATTGGCTTAATATATTATGTTTGCAACCCGAGAGCCTACAAGAGCAAGGGTTACATATGTATATTATAAAACCAAAACCTGCATATGTATATGTGTAAAAGCGGCATGTGCACATATTACACATGATGAAAAAAGGATGGACTCCCTTGTTCTAAATATAAAGAATATGATGCAGCTCGGCGCATGTATGAATCATCACAGGGCTCTAGAGCCAGCCTGAGACCTATATTTGCCTCTTGATCATTCTAAAGTTTATACTGTCCTGTGTTCTGACTGCTGATCCTGGACCAGTTAGCGGGATTAGAGGTGTAAACTGGAGGTGGTAACTGAGGAGGCTCTTTTCACAACAAACAAATCACTGAAGTAGTAAAATTAACCCTTTTATCTTTATCTGCCTTAACAAAAGGATATAATTATCTCAATGGCTTCTCTGATTTGTCAGTTTGGACATGTGCCACACTTTCTTTTATTTTTTTCAAAACCAGTGAAGTGCCTGAGGCAGGGCTGGAAGAACAAATCAAGGGTAATGAAAATACAACTGGGCCAAATCTGAAAATGAAAGAGCTGTATGAAAGATGGCTTTTTTCCTGAGCAGGCATAGGATATTATTAAATATTAAACAGAATTTAAAATTGCATGCGGCTTAAGGGTATGTGTTGAGTAATTTTATAGGCACGGAAACCATTAAAGCCATATGAAATGTAGTGTTTTATTGTAGTTGTGTGTCTCAATATAAGTGCAAAACTCATTATTGGATGCAAAATGTGTCTTTTAAAACGGGTTTTAAGTATAATTGTGCATTTTCTGATGAGACCAGATACAGAGCACTGTTCATTATACAATAAGTCTGAGCAAACACTTTATCCGTTGGGCCTGGCCGATTATCTAACTTTTGTTTTTGATTCTTCGGATTTCTCCTCGTCTGCAGCACCGAAGCGCAAACACAAGTTTTGAGGTGAACATGCACTTGCAAATACTACCACATTTTCTTAACTTTTTGCAGAGGGAGCAAATGTTTTGCCTAAACGACCCAGCACAACCGAGACGGGTCTGGTGAATTTTAGCACCACGGGCAGCCTGCAAAGCGCCAGAAAGGTGAAACGCTCAGAAGAGGAAACGGGGTGTTTTGCAAAACGGTGCGATAAAAACAAAAGGAAGCACGGTTGCTTACCAAATTTTCTGTCACCGAGGGCAGGTGAGGAGTAGAGGCTGGCGGCCAATGCAGCGAAGAGGATGGGACACCACAGTGAAGCCATACCGCTCCTGCCTAACACGGTGCGACTAATCCATCGCACACCTCCGCTAGAAAAGCACGTTTTACGCAAACTCAGGTCCGAGCTGCTCGCGTAAGACCCGGTGTGGAGGCATGTTGGATGAGGGGGAAAAAAATATATATAAGGGGGGAAGGGGGCAGGAGAAAGGCAAAGGCGGAAATTCGCTGAACGGTAACACAAAACAGGCGTTGTTTCAGCACCACAAACAGCAACCAGCTCCACGAAGGAGCCCCTCCTAAGTTTCTGACGTCAAGCGCACTTGGCGAGGAGGGATGATGCGTTCAGCATGCAACAGAGCCATGGATGGATGGATGGATGGATGGATGGATGGATGGATGGATGGATGGATGGATGGATGGATGGAGAGGAGAGAGGAGAAAACAGGAGTAGTGAATGATTACAGCCCGGACACCATGCGGGCAACACACAAAAAACAGGAGGGGGGGGGGGTGAATAAATAAATGAATAAATAATCCTTTATTTATTCATTACATTGATTGATTCATCTCATTGACTTGACTGGAGAAATAATGCTCCAAATTTGCATTTATGAGGAACACATGACATTTCATAACAAAAAATGCCATTATAGCAAAGCTATTGCACATTTCAGTGAAGCTAAGTCCTATTATTGTCATGTTGAACTACTGGGTAAATAGCTTGTGACTTGTAGTCTAAATACTCATAAAATACTGGAAATATCTACAAAATTGTGTTGTAAATGTATTTAGTTACTTCTTATCCCTTTATTCAATGTGTTTTTATCTTTAATCTTATCACTATGATCTTCTGTGATCTGTATTCTAATAATTTGAAATGTAATAAACATAAAAAAGCTGCCCACTACATAATCCACTGGCTAAATGAAGAAAGGTTTACCGTGAGAAATAGATAAACATGACTGATGAGATGTTTTAGAAATCCATTTTTCCAGCTGTTATTTAAATTTACATCGGTCAGTGTGTTGCACTTGCAGGTATCTTCTGTCCAGTTCAAACCAGGTCCATAGGGTCTAAGTCTGGAATGTGTGCTGGTCTTTCTATCAATCCATCACAGCCTATCTTGTTCTTTTCTTCTAATATTTCAGGGTGATTATCTTGCTGGGGGATGAACCCCCGAGGAACCACTCTGTCTTCCTTTGTCATTTGTCTTTTTTCATCACCATTCTCATAGTTATATACAGAACTACTCCCTTCAAGTACAGTAGTGTACTAATAATGTATCAGAGGGTGTATTAACAGTTTGTTACAACACTGTTTTTGTGCAGAAGGTTTGTAAGTTCTCAACATAAGTTGGGGCATCTGTAGGAATTGTTTGCATTAAATTTTTTTTTTATGTTGCAGGAAACCAGTAAGTTAACCAATGTCTTAATCCCTGAAAATGCCTTTTTTCTGTGGTTTATAAAAGCAAAAGACAAAAAAATAAACCTTGGGCATTTTCCCCATTTATCTTTGTGCCTTTTAAAATTATTCACTGGACTTCGGATGCTTAAATTTCAATAAAATCTGGAAAAATGGGGTTCTGAAACTTTTACCGCTACTGTAATATCCCTAAATTAGAATTATGAAGGACACAGAACATATTAGGCATAAGACCTTATTATAGGAATATTAGGGACAAAAAAACAACACGTATTCTAATTCCTAAAATGGTGTCATTTTCCTTTAAGACGTCCTTGTTACTTTGGAAAACTGCTGTACAGGCAAGAAAAAACATCTAAGAAAGAAATAAACATCAAGTTTATGTTGATTGATAGTTTGTTTTATTCTTATAAGTAGCAGACTAGAGCCGACAATGCTGACACACCAACAGATATATAAACAGAGATCCTGAAGCATGGAAAAAAAATTATATATTTCATATTAAATTGTAATAAGTGGTGCACAGGAGTGGAGAGTGAAAGCTTTGGAAAAGAAAAATGCCCCACGATCTAAGAAACAATATATTGTTCTTGTGGTCTGGCATAGATCATCAATTCTTGTTAATATTGGTTATTAATGCAAAGCATCTAAGAGTCAAGAGTTGAGTAATGTCTGCCATCAAGAAATAAACAGACACAAAGACAATTTGGAAAAATATGCCAACAGACCAGCACTTGTTCTCATCTTTAGATTTCAATCCAAACCACACTTTTCAAAATTCCAGTCAGTGAATTTGAAATATTTATTGCATAATTTTTGTCTGCCAGGAACAGTCTAATAAAGCAGATATACTTCCCTCCTCTGCTTTATGTGTATTATGTATAACTTAGGGGATTTAAAAAAAAAAGAAAGAAAGAAAGAAAGAAAGAAAGAAAGAAAGAAAGAAAGAAAGAAAGAAAGAAAGAAAGAAAGAAAGAAAGAAAGAAAGAAAGAGAGAGAGAGAGAGAGAGAGAGAGAGAGAGAGAGAGAGAGAGAACTCATAAATCCAGAATTTCATTCAAGGTCTTCACAGAAGATTCAAAAATAACCCTGTTGGGAAAGGTATAAAAAGCTGAGTCATTACAGCTCAAACACCAAAAATAAGTTAATCTATTTATCATCAGATTATCTGAAGAAAACATCAAATCCATCAGATTTTGCTCCACTTACCCTTGGATGTCTCTGCTGTCTACAGATGGGACTGCAAATTTGTGAAGGTGCTGCTGGACAGATGTGGCTGCACTCTTCAGGGCCCCTTTTGATTGTCCCGCTGTAGAATAAAAACATTTGACGTCTCACAAACAGTAATAGATCTTTTTCAGTAGAATGAAAAATACCTGATAGGAGAATATGAGTTATCATGGTCATGAATACAACCTGTTTAAATTCATTTTCTCATAATGAATACCCACTGTGTTTGATGACAGCCAAGACGTGCAGGATGGCAGCCAGTTCATTCAGACTGCCGATGGCCTCAGAGTCAAGAGATGAGCTTACCTCTGTCAAAAATGACCTGAAAGAAACCCACATCAACAAAACAATGCCTTTAAACTCTTTTATAGTAATTATGCGTAGATCTTGAGTTCATAAAGCAAAAGTAAATGTGTAAAAATTAGGTTAGAAAAAAGGGATTAGTGTAATTACCTGCTAACAGATGGTGACTTGAGGATGATAGACAACAGGGTGCTGGACAGAGGAGGCATGTCCTCTACCGACTCTGGGGTGATCACCTCTTCAGGATGGGAAATCTTGAAAATATGAGCACAGCAGCTGACAGAACATATTTTAATCTAATACAGAGTTAACACTTAAGTGTCCTGATGAACCATTCCCTAACTTAAATTGTTTGGAAATACACTGAGTAAGTCGAGCTCTTATCAGTTTCAGGACTTTCTGAGATGTTGGTAAAAGACAACAGCTTTCCATTGCTACCATGTTCTGCCAGCTCATACCTTCTGGAGCAAATGTCTCTTCTCCACGATGATGATAGCAAAGACGGTAGAAAAGACCCCACTGAGAGGTGCCCTGTTCCAGGTTTGTGCCACTTGGAGGAAGTCTGTCAGACCAGGCACAGCTGACCGACACAACTACAGCCAGAGCAGTGAGACACAGGAAATCACTTTAGTCTAGCAAGTTGTACAGTGGCGGAAAGTTGATTCCTGCAAAGACTAACAGTCGATTATCAAGAACCATTTTTACAGTAGATGCACTTTTAACAACAAACCAAACATAATCCTGTTTGATTGACAACTACTACGAAAAAATAAATTTTTTTCCGATCGAGTAAGGTTAAGCGAGGTTTATGTAAAATAAAAAGTGCACTAAATAAATACGAAAATGGTAAAATATCACAATAACAAATCTCAGCGTGCCTGTTTTCCTTCTTCTGGTTCCTTCCTAAGGCGGCGAGCCAAGAGCTCTATAATCTTCTGGAAGATGTTGGCCACCACTCCCAGAACAACAGTAGTTGAATCCTCTTGATTTTCCTGAGCCTGTTTGTTGTCGTCAGGTGCATAACTCTCTACCACCTCCTTTAAAATCGGCAGCACTGCAGGAATACAGAGGTAGCCTGCCTCTGAAAACACAAAGGAAAACACTTCCCGTGAGGGTCTTTTTTTTCCACGTACAGTAAAGTGATGCAAGACGACTATTTTTAGTGAAATGAATTCATGCTTCTGTTAAAAATCTTTTTATTTCTTTACAGTTAAAACTCCACCTTCTATAAATGCAGCATTGTTGTTTTGGTGACTTTAACAGATATTTGAAAGACTCACCTGAGAGGAGGATGAGCGAGCACAGGTGGAGGATTTGACCCTTGAATGCTTCGTCGCCCAAACCCACAAGCAACACGTCTCGGCACAATGTCAGGAAGCTCTGGTAAAATGCATCAACATCATGATGAAGAAAAAAGTCTTAAACTCAGAAAAGGGACACTTCTGAAAATCAACTTCAAATAGAGACAACACCTAGATATAGGGGAATGACATTTTAGTATAATGGTTTCTCTTGGTAGCCGGTGGCCTGTGGAAGCTCCCTTCAATCCCCATTACATGAATAAGAAGGGCACTGAAACACACACAGGGTTATTTTCATTATCTGATTGCAGCAACCTTGTGGTGACAGGCTGAGAATAATGGCAAAAATAAGGAGACAAACCCATTTTAGTATGGCAGTATGAGCAGGGGGAGGCATGTACAGTACAGAGTGTTCGTGGACTGGAGCAGAACAATCTATGATGAGTCTAAATTTACCAAGCAGAACTAAAAGTCCTGGAAGCGGGAG
The DNA here is from genome assembly GCA_016859345.1 of Istiophorus platypterus. NCBI lineage: Eukaryota > Metazoa > Chordata > Actinopteri > Istiophoriformes > Istiophoridae > Istiophorus > Istiophorus platypterus. The sequence continues at coordinate 13,944,544 of CM029125.1, forward strand.
GCAAAAAGGATCCACAAAGCTTAATGTTCTGGATAATAACATGACACTGTATTTTCATCTATAGCATTGGGACAGGCTATGTACTTGGGGGTAAATGGGTAAGACAAAAATCTAAACTGGCAATTTATGAATAAGGAGATATGATTTAATTTGCCAAAAGCTTGTACTGGCCTGTAGGGAAACGATCTTGCTTGGATTGACTTTACCACGCGCATAGATGATCTTACTGCAGGAATATTTGGGGAAATACAGATGCACTCCAATGTGACAATCACAACCATCCACCCACTCATATCATCCACATCCCTCACAAACCTCACCTAAGTGTAGTTTCACTATTATGTTTAGTATCAACAGGCACCCTAAAGCACCCTACACTGAAAATTCATGGATAATACAATGGGTTTTTTAAGTCTTGGTCTGACTGTGTGGTGAAAGTCATATAATGATCAAAAGCAAGTTATTTGCTTAACGAAACAAAACAAAACAAAACACACTTTCATTTACAGTTACAACAGGTAAAATTTATAAATGCAAATATGTACATCTAGTGAGCCTTAACCCCTGCAGATGTGCTTTAATAGTGAAACCATCTCCCTTAATGGAGACCACACACACTTTTCATGTTTTACCCAAAACAAATGCTAGTGTTTAATATGATTTTAGCTTCACTAATTGTAGTCTAGCAAGACTCACTAGTTACTTATAAAATGCAGACACATATTTGTTTGGGTTTGATCAACTCTTACTGGATGTTTCCCAGTTTTAAGTCTACAGTTAAAAACTGGAGATCCCAGCATGTAAGCAGCCTTTCTAAAGCTATGTATTTATGTATTTAACGGTAGAGCTCACCTCAGTTATCCGTGCAGCCAGTTGCAGCGACTTCTCTGAATCCTCCCCATCTTCGTTAGAACATTTGGCCAGGAGGGGCAACACCCTTTCAGTAATCCAAGCTGCCATATGCTCCAAGGAGAGCAGGTAGTCACGACCCTCTGAGGCCTAGAAAAGAAGCAAACGATTTAATTTCCCTTTTTCTTTACTTCCTTTTGTAAATCAAGAAAGGGATGCACTTTTTTTTTTAATTATCTTTTTCTCTCATGATATAGAGATTCTAATACCAAAATTCAGAGTATCTGCCTAAATAAACTGAAACCTGCAAAGAGAATGAAGAACAAAGGGAAAACATGATGCATGCAATGTAAGAAACGCACATTATGTTGCAGATGTGCACCGAGACGGCCGTGGAAAATGAAGGCTTTCAGTGCAGTCTCCAAACTGGGACGTTTAGGATCCTCTTTGGTGGAGCTGAGATGAGTGTACAGCACTGACTGTTGAGACAAATACCAAACTAAATCATACATCTGAGGAAAGACAGTAATCGAAGAGGAAATATTTAAGATAAGACATGCACATTCTGTATTGATGCTAAAGTAATACACAAAAGTGTTTAAGTAGGAATACATGGAGTGAAAGATTATATATCAAAAACAAAGGAACTGGGTCTGTTGAAATGTAATAATATTGAATGATATCCAACATACATTCCAGTTTCCTAGAACTGCTTGAAGCTGCTTCAGTGGTCTCTGACAAAGTGCCAGGACTTTCTCTTGTGTTGACGGATGGCTGAACAGGTAATCCAGGTAATCCAGTGCCAGATCTGGTTTGGCCTCCATCGTCTCCATGATACGCACCTTTCGACTGGTGTTAGCCTTCTCCTGAAGTTAATGGGAAGATAACTTTCACAAAAAGTAACAGGGGATGTTGTTCTGGACTAAACATCTTTCTTTTCATGAAAATCTAATAAATACAACAAATTAATCAAGGATATCATACAAGTTTAGCCCTTCCTATCCATTTCCAGCTCCTTGATGTTCTAATGACTGACCTCTTGCTTAGGCAGAGCTTCAGTTAGCCAGTCAGTGATGAGTTCAAGGATGTCAGCAGCCTGGCCCCAGCTACAGATGCAGTCTAACAGCTGGCCGTACTGTGCTGGCACAGCTCCCCGGTCCATCTTCCTTAGCCTGGACAGCACACCACAGCTGGGAATGAGAAAGCAAGGTGAGGGAGTAAGGTTAGACAGGACGACGTCAGTTAGAGAAAAGAGGAACTGGTGTAAAACATCACATAAAATGTAAAAAGTCAAATGAGACTGAGACAGAGACAGATGGAAGATGTTCACCTAAATGTTGGAACTGCAGCTGGGGGCATGAATGAGGCCAGTTGTATGAGAGGTACGGTACATCGCTCATCCTGAAAAACAAAGAAACTTTTACTCTAATACTTGTTCATTGAACAATAACTGATAGTAACTGAAAATACAAATAATGTAACACAATACAGCTGATGTACCTCAAAGGCCTGGAAATACTTGGACATGACATTTCCAAACTTGGCAAAAGTGTACTTCTGGGCCTCTTCGTTTTGTTTCAGAGCCTTCTCGACACTTCTCCACAAGATGACCAAGATCTCCAGCAGACTGGACACAACCGCCAAGTCTTTCCCCAACAGCATAGCCTGCTGAGATCAAAATCTAGACTTGATCTCCATAAACTCAGACACACAGTATACACATACATGGGATTGTTATGTTTTTTAGTAACAGCATTCCTGATGCTCTCAGACAGCTCTCTTGTCTTCACCATTCTGAAAAAGAAACTAGAAACTGGATAAGCATGTCAAGGAAAAATGTGCGGACTCTCTCCAAGTTGTCATGAAGGCTGTACATTATTTTTGTAAAGGTAACATCTGTGATGGACTTGCATTCAGTTGTGGCAAGCATGCATACTAAAATCAAATATTGCAGATTCAGTCTGAGAAAACAAGTATTTTGGGAGTACTTCTCAAAGTTTAGTTTGTGGAGCTGGAGTCATTTTACACAAAAGCTTCTCTTACTGTGCTGTTCTCCTTGTTGCTGTCATTAATCTCAGTCACGTCGCAGTCAGCCTGGATACAGCTGTTCAGAACACGGCGAATGGCCAACATCAGCTTTACTGGAAAAGAAAAGATACTTTGTTCCACAAGGGCAAATGTGATTAAATTATAGATGACTACTTGACATCACATTGGACTAACAATATCTGTGCTACGAATGCAATGTTAAATAATTCTATTTAAACTTCTGGCTAGTCTTTAATGATGGTTTTAAAAGCTCTGTGTGGAAAACAATTGGTGTTTCAGTAATTTATGCACAGCACTTACTTATTGTAGTTGGGGCTGCGTGTTTGTAAGCATACTGATAGAGCTTCCTGGCAGCCATAGGATTCATCTGGATGAGGGTGATGCACCGACAGCACCACTCCTTCTCGCACTCATTGACAGGGAAAAAGGACTTAAAGAGCAGATCGACGATACGCTTGGAGACTGAATGGGAATCAATGGCCAGGCGGGCCAGCAGGTGGTCCATGTTGCACACGTCCCAGAACTGGAGAGTGGTACACAAAGCAGCCCTCTTTTACATATTACATAACAGACATTTTGTACCTGAATTGTGCCTGTTATGTTCTTTATTACTGCTTCTGAATACTGTTAGTTATACTTTTATAATATATATATTTTAAACATGTTTCATAATAATCAGGTTAATAATAACAGATTTAAATTCCCAGTCTACAGGGGGTCTGCTGAGTTTCAAGCCAGTTTGCTGTGTACTTTAAATGGTCCTAGAATTAAAATAAACCAAGAAAAACACATTTGAAAACTGTGATTATGACACAAGGTAAAAGCAGCACTAGAAAGGCCTTGGTGACTATTTAAACAATGTTTAAAGCAAAAAGAAACCCTACACATGCTCTACCTTGGCAGCGCGCACTGCTTTGACCTTGATAAGCATGTCAAGGAAAGCTGTGCGGACTTTTTCCGAGCTGTCGTGAAGGCTGTACTTCAGAGTTGGCAGGAGTTTTTCTAGTATTGGATGGCTGAGAGCATTGTCCAGGACGATATTCAGACACTAGGGAAAGCAATGCATAAACCACAAGTCATTAAGTATCCCGTTTACTGCCAGCAACACCAGTTGTGCTAATTCTGTCTGCAGTGAAAATAATCTCCCTTAATTTGGCATCACAAAACATTTGGACAAGAATTAGGGATTACTTTAATTCCTTCGTTAACTGGACTAAATTCTGCCAGTTTGTTAAATATGTCTACATCTTAGATCTTGGATAAGATCTTTGATTAAGCTTTCATACACATGGTTCAACTCCAGGAGTCTCCATGTGTCTTCATTTTCCAGAACAGACAGAAAATGTATTTCCTACCTTGAAGACTGAACAACGAACATCAGGGGAACTGCTGTCATTCGCTAGCTCCATCACCAGCTTCTTCAAGAAATCTGTGATAACTGTGGGAGGAAGAAGCTCCCAGCACTTAGCCAGGATCTTACAGACACCAAGGGTGGCATTGGAGCGCACAGTGGGGTGAGGATCTTCAAGGAGGCTCTGATGATGACAAGACAGGTGGCGATTTTAGTTTACTTGTACTCATGATAAAAAGAGGTCAAATGGTTTGAGTGGTTCTCACCATTGCTGTGTCCAGCTGCTTTTGAATGTTCTCATCTATATGGTCATTGCTTTGATCTGGGTCAAGGATCGGGAAGGCCTCAGTCAAAAGCAAAGTGGCATTTGCACGTACCTCAAAGTTAGGTGCCTGAACAAATCAAACAGAAACACGTTAGAATAGGATCAAATACTAAAATACTAGTATGAATGCCTTTCAAAGCCTGTGTGCGCACAGTTAAAGCTTTCCAGAGAATAGGCTTGTAGAGATTATACAGCATCTTGTCCACTTTTTTACAGCCCTTCCTTTTGTGGAAATAGCTCATGATCTGCAAATGAGAGCCGGGAGGTCAGAGATTAAACACAAATTGCACTATTCACATCATCACTGTAAGCAATATAAAAAAAAAATACTTAATGCTGCTGGGTAAAAACTCTACCTGGCGGACTTTGGCATGGACAGGAGATGCTCTATGAAGCAAGATGGCACACTTCATAAAATCCTGAATGCACAAGCTCTCAATCTGCTCCAAGAAGTCCCCGCTAGCCTTCTTCCATGCTCTGAAGTAGATCTCCATAATATGACTAGTCATGGTGCTGAAAACAACAAGTTAATAAGTAGTAACATGAAGAGAAAATGAGATTCTGTCCAACATAGTAAAGTTGGCTTCGTACTTGCTATAAAACTCCATCTGGTTTTTGATGGTGCCATGAATAACCCAGATGAAGTTGACGTTCCACCTGAAAATAAACACCAGGAATCTCTTCCCCTGTGAAAACATACACATCATTAGACTGACAGCTCAAAAAAAGAGAAACAATGACTCATACAAACACATGCACAGTGGCTAAATACCCTACTACTCACATCATCATTTTTAAGGTAAATAGGATGCTGAAAACATTGAGCCAACAAGTCAATTATCTGCTTGTTGTCTTCTGATGTGTAGTCAAGAGTCAAAAGCACATCATGGAGACTCCAGAGTCTTTGGATCTCAACACCCTGACAATAGACAAAAGATGAGAGAGTGTTACATATAAATGATATCAGGCCCCAAGTGTCCACAAGTCTTTATTTTAAGCTAATAATGCTGTACAGATGCTTGTGGAATGCCAGTGAGACGATATCACTTGTGATATAAAAGAAAACACCTAGTGCTAGATCAGGAAATAGAGCTGAATGATGAAAAAATGTCTGCTAACTAAGGTCATATACTGACTGGTTTCTTCACAATGAAGCTCTTCTGCAAAGACATGAGAAAAGCAGTGCGACCAAACATTTCTTTCTCTTTCAGCCCCTTCTTCCACCAGGCCTCACACAGTGTGTGGATATGGAGCTGCAGAGGTGCCTCAGAGACAGGTAGTGACACCAGAACAGCTGAGGGGAAGACACAAAGGGGAATCAGAGACTAATTTCATGCAGAGCGAAACATAAAAAAAACTAGATGTCATTTTAAAATGGAGAGCAGCAACCTGCAGTGAGAGATAAATGAGCAAGAACACCCACCATGAAGTTTGTGGGCTATTTCCAGAAGGAGAGTGTAGTTGTCACTGTCTTGTAAAATCTTTAGAGACACTAAAGCCACAAGTGTCACACCATCCACAACAGCCATTACATGTTTCTGAAGGAAAATTAAATGGCGAGATATTTCCAAAAATGCAGGTAGAAGTTATATGCAAGTAAAACTATGTGGTTTGTGGTTCATGAGTAGTTTGTATGATATAAAATCCTACTGCATCAAAATCACCAAAAATCTAAGCAAGTAGGTGCACTGACTTAAAGCTTAACTGGCAAACTCACAGGGTCTCCAGCTGACTCCACTTCCATGACCTCTTCTCTGCCCTCCTCCCAGCGCTCGGGAGGCAACTCTTGCAAGACGTCCTGAAGGAGCAAGGCCAGTCTTCGCCACAGAGCCTCCCTCTGTTCTCTGGGCATCTCCTGCACCACCTCCTCCACATCGAAGGGCTGCGCCTTGTCTTTCTGCTCAACAGAGACAGAAACAACTTGAGACAGAGCACAGACATCATTACGACAGCTAAAAAAATCATTCAAACGCTCTGCATTTCATTTCCAATAGGAGATGACTAACAGAAAATAATTCACTTCCACTTTTGTTAATCAGTCATTGGGTAATTTACAAACAACTTCTTAAAATCTACAACAAATACAGAATAAGTGATTCACACATAACTTTGACCTCCAGTAAAAAAAAAGACAAAAAACAAACAACTCCAATAACTACTATCTTAACGTTTTATAGAATAAGTTAAACAATCAAACAAGAACATAGAAATTATGTTATTTGCAGAAACTGTGAGATCTAATGGCATTTGAGGATAAAATCAAGTCTCAAACACTTATTACGGTAACATTTGAGAATTTAGTCTTAGTGTCGCTAGATTATACGAGTACTAAAGTAAACAATTTGTACTATTTATTTATATCATGTAGACCTGCATCTAGCTGCAAATAGACCACGCTTACATTGGTGTAGTCAATTACAATAGCCCCCCCAAAAAATAAAAAAATTACAAGTTATAATTATAAGTTATAATGCTACCATGAGGTGCTGTTTCCACTTTGTGGTGCACTTGAACTGTATAGCTCTATACTGAGAAGTGTGACTAGTTTATTTCTTAGGTATTACGGTTTAATGCAAGAGCTCAAAAAATGAAAAGGGGAATATTAACCTACAACTTAGCCCGACACACATTTAGGAGGTTTCCGATGGAAGTAAACGCTTCGTGATTTGATATCGCCTCGTTTGGATTTACTTACGTGAAGCTGGATGAAATGAAGGAAGTCCTCCGCCTTTTCGTTACAAGCGGCGTCTAAAAACGCCTGTCGCTTGGACATATTTTCAGTTTTCGGGCGTTTTTCAGTAAACCTACCACGAGAGAACAAAAAAAAAATCACATCGACCCCATCATTTATAAATCGCTAACCTATTTAGCTAACATTAGCATAACAATACCAAAACAAATCATGGAAGTCCGTTTGTCTTTAGCGTTTAAAGTGTTACTAGCGAACGTTGACCATACTCTGTTCATCCTGGAGCTAATATTAAGTGTTCTGATCATCAAAGTATTAATATTTTCAATAATAACTTAATTTATTACCCTTTTAATTCCAATCTCTTGAGCAAACAACAACTAAATGACAACCAACCATAACAACAACGACCCGCGCAAATTTGGATAAGTCGACTACGTGCGTCATGACGTCGTGCGTCACTCTTTTTAAAAACGCTTCCTTTTTTTAGTTGTAGTTCGCAACTTCTGACACTTGATGGCGACAAATCACAGCGCATGTTCTATGCCGCGCTGCAGAACGCGGAGCCCTTGAGCATCTTCTATCAGGTTTTATTGATTTTATTTATAAATCTCTCGTATCGATCAGACCAGAGTCTCGAAGGGGAAATATGTTGCAAGGCCGAATTCACAGTCTCGCTCAAGGCCACTTTAGCGATAACGCCCACCAACCCACACATAATGAAAAGAGGTTATTGTTAATGATGGGAGTGGGAATATTCTGCTTCGGGGCTTTGTGGCAGCAAGTGGAATATGGATTCTGCTAAATATCAACAGATTAAGTCATTTAATCTTACTCGGTCAAGAGAGGGAAACGAAGCTGGCTTGTAAGAGCAGGACAATGATCCAAAGCAGACCTCCAAATCCCCCATGAGCTACTCCAGGGGGCAGCTTTTTGCAGGAGTCCTCACAGATATTAAACCAGCCGTGTGTGCAAGACAACCTAAAAATAACTGAGAACTCACAGTGATCCGTAGGATGAGTGGTTGAAAACACGGTGCCCAAACTTATGCACATGCCGCAATTACTATTTAATGTTTCTTTTTTTCCTATTTTGGTGTTCATGAAATAAAAAGTAACAGCGCATGAACACTTGAAGAAAGGTTTCTCCGATACCTAGTTATCTGTTAGTCTTGATGGATTGCGGTAGAAGTTGCATTTGCGTGTTTTCTTTTCAAAAATCAACAAAATACATATTTTGCCCAAGGGCACCCAAAGTTTTGCACACAACTGTATTACATTTGCATCTCATATGGAAATAATTCACATCCTTTGTTATTGCACTGAAGAACCAATTGACGATTTTCAGAAGAAAAACCATTTATTCTTCAAAAGCCATGAGGCATCATATCATTCAATATAATAACATTAAGAAGGCAAAAAATCACATAGTGTTTTTTTAAGGCACGGGATAGATAAAAAGAAAAATATTTAAAAGCTCCAACAACAGTTATAACTGCATGGTAAAGCCTAAAACATGTACGAGCCTATGATATAGCTGTGCCATATTGTTTCTGGTAGCCCAGCTCATAAAATACAATAATTGTCTCCAGTCATATTTTCCATGTCGTTCAATTCATATTTGGTTTCAACAGCAATCAAAGCCTTATTCAAGTATCTTTTAATTGTATTATACAGCACTTATTCATAGCCCTAAAATGCCCCCAGGTCCTCAGAATCTGACACCATATTCAGAACAACCAATATTGCACAATGTCCTCTTAAAACATACAGAGCAATCATTTTATTCGTTGCATATACGCCTTCCATATTTGTTATCAAGCATAAAGAAAAATGAGAGGTAAACTATCAAATAACACTACATGACAAAAAATATCAAAGTCAAGACTGCTACTTAAGCCTACTTTTGTGACTGTGTCTGTTCCTTTGGTAAGCGTATTTTCTCACACGACAAAAACAGAATTTGTCCGATTTTAACAAACTGGACAGAGAGCAATAACAGTTTTGACAGATTTCAACATCATTTCCTTTAAGGAAATATAATGCCATGAAAACCCCTGCAAATTATTGTAACTGTGCATTAGCAACTTTATATTTACATGAAAAACACTGAGACAAGGCAGTTAATGTGTTTCATTACAATATGTTAAAATTTCTTCCAATTGTGATTGTTAATGAAATAAGAAGAAGAAATGTTTTAAAAACTTACTTACATGCTGAAATAACTCCTGTAAACTATGTGAAACATACACATGAAAACGACAAAATGATGTGCCCTTAGATTAACAAAATCACTATATTACAGCAGAGAGGTGCTTCACTATGTGAGAAGGGGGTCTTGAATACTTGTTATGCCTTGTGATGACAGTCCATCTTCACTCAAATCATACCTGTAAAAAAACAATCAAACAGAAAAAACCCCAATTAAATCATATATTTCCAGTAGGTGCTACAAAAGGGTGTTTATTACCTATTGAGGGAGGGCAAAGATAAAATACAAATTTACCATTGTGTCCATCCTCTTGATATATCATCTCCACTTAAATCTACCAGCACCTACAATTTTGAACAAAATGTAGGAAAGAAATTCAGGGTTTAGAGCATTTGGGCTTGGCTCTACTGCTAGAAAATACTTAAAACAACAGTCAGAAACAAAAACATGCAGGACTTACCTTTCCTAGGAGCCCTTTGTGTTTGGACAGGATGCTCCCTCCGTTCTTCACTGCTATATCCAAAGTTCTCCTGTGGAGCTCCACCATAGATACACTGAACTCAAACCTACAAACGCACACAAATAAATAGTATTTTATGACACGGATCTATCATAAAATAATGACTCGAATTAACACGGTTAAAATTGTTAATAAGATAAATTGTCAACTTGAATTAATTAAGATATTTTGTTGAAGCTTTGGAGCTCTTAGATAATTCAAGAAAATCCATAAAATAGCAAAGTAGCCTCAAAGGTCTCATAAAACAGTCAGCTATCAAATTAATTCAATATTGATGTATCCACTAAACCTATAAATATTTGGTAACAGAGCACAGATGTTAAGTGCAATAACAACAGTACACATCTAAATGCTAATGAATAATTTTTAAAAGAGAAATGACTGGCATATTTATCTTATCTATTTATCTAGTATTAGTGTCTAAACCCACGTTTGATCATAAACAGGGTTAACGGTCTTCTTCATTGTGCTGGTCTTCCTCCTCCCTGTCCGACTCTTGTCGGGCAGCAAATAGAGGCGAATGAAGGGATCTGAGCCGTCTTTAGTGAAGGCTATCAGGTTACTGAGGACACACAGGACAAAATTGTTTCACTCACATGTTGCAAGGCACATGGTGTTTAGGTTAATGATGTCTATTCATTCCTAAATATATAGTGTTGTTCCACACAGAAGCAAGATGGTCTGCATACTAAAGAACCTCTGCCCACCAATCAAAATAATGACCAAGACTTGAGCCAAAAAGAAAGGACAGAAGTGAAAAAAAAAATCCTTCAAACCAAAATTTTTCTTGTCTGTTTTTCATAGCAAAATAAAATATTAAATTGAGTGTACTATGGGTCTCACCGGCAGGCGTGCACCACAACAATGAGCTTGTTCCTCTGGGAGCTATGTCGAACCGTCAGCTGGACCTCGCCCAGGGGAAACTGGCTGGGGGCCGAGCCACTATAAGCAAACCAGAGTCAGTCAGCGTCACTTCTAGACACTGTGGCTGAATTTGTACAGCGTACGTGCACATCATTATTTATAGGGATAGATGGATCCTTTAAAAGGTATGTTGGATAAAATATTCATAAAGCTAAATGTCAAACAAATCAAGATGATGTTATATTAGAGCTGAATTTAAATTAAATTAAAAAAAAAAAAAACAGAAGAACAAAAAACCCAATATGATGGAAGTAAAGCCATAAAAGAAATTAAGAAACGTGGAGCAAAATATGAGCAAGGGTAGCAGGTGGTAATAGTTTGGAAAATAATATGAAATTTCTGCCATTTACTTCTGCAGCTGACGAAGCCTTTGTTGAAGTTCCAAAGTGGCAAACGGGAGGGAGATATCTGAGGCAAGGCTGGGCGTGGACTCCTTATGAGGCAGGTGTTTCTGGGAAGTAGACATGCAGGTGCTGAGGTTGGAGAGGCTGCGAAGAGGGCTGGCGGAGTACGGCTCGCCGTCCCTGTGTTGGAGGGAGAGGGTGGAAGCATCTATAGGCGGTGGAGGTGTGGGTGGAGGCAGCGGGGAATCTGAGGCGGCCGGTCTGTTGGAGGGGGCTGCGGTTGGCTGCGGCACGCTGGATTTTCTGACCCGGACGGAGGAGGGCTGGTCTGAGGACACCTGCTTCTCAAGGGACAGGATCTGAAGTAGGAAAAGACAGGAGGACATTACTGAAGAATGACTCACAAGAACTAAAGCTAAATACTGGAATAACATGCTGTGTAGGTTTTATACTTTTACTCATTAACTTTCCTGTCAAAGTACTGAAACTCAAGTTACTTAAATGCCTACCTCATTTTACCTCCACAAAAATTAGCTGTTTTGTTTTTGTTTTGTTTTTTTAAAGGGGAAGTGGTTAGTTTGGTTGCTCGATATACAACATTACAATCCTTTTATTTGTTAAACTAAACTTAAGGCTAATCCTTTCTTGTAAAAAGGTCTTCATACTGCTGATGTGAAACACTTTAGGCATTTTCAAGGTTGTTTTTAAAGCGCCTCCTGCAAATCTGTCTTCACAGAGCTATCTATCTTTTTAAGACTGTTCCAAAAAGGTCACTGAGCCTTTAAACCCAGTTACTTTTTAAAATATCTGTTATGAATCCTGATATGTCTGATAGGTTGTTTTCCGATACAGGAAAGCTGTTACAGAGCAATTCAATATTTTGAGGCAGCTTTAGTAATTTTTTTTTTTTTTTATTCAATGCAAGATGATGTAGTAAGGTTCAGTGTCATGTAGGGCAATACAATTTACTTGCTCAGGTAGCCTGTTTTTTTGTCTTTTACAGATTTATGGTAATAGATTTTGATATGAAAAGGCTTGTAAATATTAGTATCATAAATTAAGGTAATGGCAGGGTATCTTAATGAAATCAGTGAACTATATGAGTAAGTTGGACTATATACAACTGCTAAAAGCCAACAACTTTACCTTTTCAAAGCAAAGTGACAATGTAGTCACTTGTTGGCGTATGAGCAACAGTCTGCACGTGAAGAGTTTGGAGGGTAGCAGGGATTTTTATAGCCTTTCCAAAACCAAAAACATGAAAACCGAAGTGTAAGGAATGGATAAAAACAGTGTGTTTATCTTCTGTACCATAACCCACAATTGGCTGGTTAATAGTTAGCCTTTCTCTGAAAGCCAAGGAGCTAGACTTTTAGGGTAATATTAGCAGCTCTATTCACTCTTTATCGGAATTGTTTAAGTCTAAATTCCAGCCACACTGTTCAACATAGCATTACTAAAACACTAGCTAGTACTCATCCAAAAAGCTTTTTTTCTTGTTACATTGAAATGAAAATGTACTGTGTGCAAATTCGAACTAGAACGTAATCTAAAGAGCCAAATGGGGTTATGTTAGGATTAAATGTATTATGCTTTTTCCTTTACTTTTTTATATCTATAATTTATAATCTAATGATTATTTTGATTACTGATTAGGACAACAGCCATTAGAGGATAGTGACTTTTTTGCCTTGGAGGTTTAGCTTTAGGCACAATACCGTGTTTGTATTCATCAAGTGTGTATTTATGATCTCTTTCACAGGCTTCTCGTTTGGAAATCAGTCAACTGAAACATTAAAAACTCAGCTGTAAACTGTGTTTTCAATCAACTACTGTAGATAACAGTTCTAGTTATAAGTTATAGTCATCACTTGACAGGTGTAGCAACAGTAAGTAAGGGAGATGGGATTCATTCAAATTAGCACCGAGCTGAACATAAGATTTTATGGCTGTCCTGAATTCAATTAATATTTTTCAGTTTATTGTTGGCACTTCAATAGTTGCTTTACTACAACATTAGTTTAGATTTACTGTGCCAGTCTTGACATTTCCTCTCACAATCATTTCTGTTTTACTTAGCAGAACATCTGTCCTGACCTTCTGAGCCTGAGATAAATAATACTCTCATCACTAATGCACAGAAGGCCAGTGACAAGTAACAGTGCATTTTTACCCTCAGGGCCATTTTAAGTTTGATGGTGGAGCTGGGCCCGGAGTTCTTGAGAGGAAAGCACTGAGTCAGCGTCATGTCCTCCTCCATCAACAGGCTACTCAGAGGCACTGTCACGTTACCCAGAGTGCATTTGTGCTTGTCATCTTTTACCTGTGCATTAAGAAAGAAGAAGATCTGCTGTAAAACGAGTCAGCTTTTTCAACTATTTGGAGCAAGTGCTTATAAAAAATACATGTTATTATGTGTCATTATGCAGCATTACCTCCACTTCGAGCTCCTGCCTCCTGGGATTGTGAACAAGGAATGAAAAACAATCTTCCCACAGAGGCTCCTTTGTCTTGTACCGGATCTTTATGGGAAAACAGATAGTCTTTGTTACAAGACACAGCTAATTAACAGCACGATTTATATGGAGAAATCAGTCACTGGTACTGTCACACATTAGAAAGGGCTGTGCCGACACTGTGGGCAAAAAAACCTCATGCCCATTATTTTATATGTTTTTGTATAAGTACAGGTCGTACATATTATATCTAGCATCAGCTTGTTCTGCTACTGTTACCTCCGCACACCTTACCTACAGTATATGCTTTTATTTTAATTCTTTATTTAAGTCTTTATTTTAATTCTTTATTTATTTTACATTTTAATTCATATAATTCTACTTTATAAGAATTTGTTTAAAACCTTGATCAGCACTGTTGATTTTCATAATCAAATACCTAATTTGTCAACTTCCCAGTTTCCCAACAAGATTTTTTTTTCCATTTAGAAACAATTAGGAAAGTGATAGGAGCAATTACTATAAGGTAGAAGTGTTTTACGGTTTAAGGATGTCTAGGGATGTCCAGGTCCAAGTCTATAATAAAGTAAAAAGTGTACCCCTTTTCATACATAGGGTTGTCTCCCAGTTCTAGGACAATCTAGCAAGAGAGCAGTCCTAGAGTTAGTACACTGTAAGTAAGGTGACCAAGGAGCTTTTATGGCAAACAGTTTATAACTGGCGAAGACAGTCATCTAACCTCAGCATAGATAAACGTGTTTGACTTTTTGAAGGCAAAAAGCCACAGAAACAAGTAGGAAATTGAATTTGCTGCAGTACAGGCCTGTGAGACCACCACAAAGAGAACAAAGTGTCCATCAATGTCTTTGAGTTATAGAATACAGCCAAGCTGCAAAGCCTTTGCTACCATTTACAGGGGTATTTTCAGTTATTTTGCTCAATTATACTTCTTCTCAGGACCGTGTAGGGGCAAATACAGATTTTAAAAAGTTTGAAGACATCACATCAACCTTATTTACCAGTATAGCCCTGACTGATACTAACCTGTGCTAAACTCTAACCAGCAAGAGGATTGAAAACACCTGTGTGGGTGTGCAGGTCTTTTGAAAATGATGACTTCATTTAACTCATAGTCATAGAAGCCATGTAAACCTCTATAACAGCTCAGAAAACAAATTTTAACAGCTTGACACCTTGTGGCTTTTACTACTACATGAGAGTAGCTTTTTAAAGATGACTTTGAACTGATTACAGTTCCGAAGTCCGCTAGAGAAAATGACACAATACTACCATTTGTGATCTCAGACACCCCAGCTTTAAAATCTGGTTAAATACAATGGAATTTTATTGGATCTGTACATGTGATTGATGTTGGCAGTAGCTTTTATGCAGCACTACCCTCCCAAAACCTAAATAAGACTAATTCTGTATTTCTGTTATTAGAGTTTTATAATGATTTGTTTTTGTCAGAGCTCTCTGGAGTCTAATTTACCCAAACCAAACTGTAAGCAATGTCACTACATCTCTGTATTTTGGATTTTAATAAGATCAGCATAAATCGAAATATCCCAACAAAAAAATCGGTTGATTTTGCAATTCATGTTAATATTGTTACACATACAGCAGTGGATTCTGTGGGACCCCGAACGTCAGCAAAACACAAGGCTTAAGTTTATGCTAATTTGGTCGATTGTTTACTACCTCCTAAAATATGGTGCAGGCACCATCAAATTAAATCTGAGACTCAACGTCCTTATTTCATTTCCAATCCTTGAGACCAGAGCTAATTTAACAAGAATATATTATTGTCCAAACTACAAAAAGTAATAAAACTGCCCTAAAGCCATTACATGCTTGCAGTAAAACTTCAGCATCAACAATAACTTTGTCCATGTAAGTGTTTTGTCCACCTAAGTAATTTCCCTTTTGACTTCTATATAGCCAACACTTAATGGAATGTTGTAGGTGGTATAATTTCTCATCATATTTCCTTGCACAACAATTTTCAGTTCATCTTTCTCTTGATTCCCAGTTTCAGAGGGACATCCTCTGTAACAAAGCTCCAGAGAGAGACAGGACACGAGTGAGATGCATTGTTCAGAATTCAATATATCACTGTGTGGAAGAAATTGAGATACAGTCAGGTAAAAAAAAATTAAAAAAAATAACTGCTGTGTTCAGTCTTTGGTTGTCAAAATTCTTTTTACAACTAAAAAATAGAAATATTCCAAAAGAAGAATCACCAGCACAAGTTAAAATTTTCTTCTTCTTAAAAAACCTTAAATCACAAATTGATACATCATTTTAGGAGTACAAAGCCAGGGCAGAATCAGACAATGTAATAATACTAATGGATGCTTATATACTTACCTTACTCTCAAGTGTTTTGTGTCCAACAGTGAACTGGATGTAAGGACTGGGTTCAGTGCTGCTCTTCTTTGCAGACTGTTAAGACAATCAGACAGAGGTGTGTTGGCTGATGCTCTATACTGTGACACCCAATGCCTAATCGTTTTTAACGGACAATGTAATTACACCCAAACTCAAACATTAGCTTCTTGAGACTCTGTATAAAGCACACAACGGTCTCTAGTTCAAACAAGGGAAGGAAAATTACTATACATTTTGACAAGCAGGGCTGCAGGCAGGGAGGCTACCAAGGAAACTGCCAAACTATGTCTCCTCTGCAGTCTAATTTTAGTATGCTGGGTTCTGACAGCTAAGTATTATTCAGTATTCCTCACAGAATGATAACACACTACATATCTACACGGCAGGGGCTATGGCAGTGGAGGAAAAGTCTTAACTTACTTGTTAACCTCTCCTATTCATGAGGACAGTGCTTAAATTTGATATCTGTCTTTCACCAACATTAGAATTAAGTTCCAAATGGTACATGCAGGCTCCATAGAACAATCCCACTCTTTAATATATTACAACTTGAACTGAGAAGGCACTTAGCATAAAAAGAAAACCGAAATGCATAGCGTTTCACATTATTATTATTATTATTATTATTTATTATTATTCCTATAATTTTTGAACTCTACAGCTGATGCCTCTGTTTACTGTGTATAAATGACACCTATCTCACACTTTGTGAAGTTTTTACTCTACTGTGGCATATTGTGGTTCTTGACTGAAATTTATACAGTTAAGAGTTTATCTCACAATTAGCTGAATTCACATAAAAAAACCCCTGAGCTAATATTCATGTTCTTATTTCCCTTTATAATGGATGTTATATTATTTTGATATGGTTCATTGTATATTTCCACTGTGTAATTGACTGTCGCTGTTTTATATTTTGCAGATGAAAGCCTCAGTCCTGTGTTGCTGACAGAACATGTAGACATCATGCAGATGAAAGGCTGGAGTGGATTGTTTTATTCTGTGTGAGGTTTTTTTGTTTAGTTATTGCATTTTTTTACTTGTTAATAATTATCATGACAGTATTTCTCAGTTTTGTGTAAGCCATTTGCAAGACTTTGTAAGACTTCCCTAGACCTGTACGTTTAGTATAGAAAATGAGCCTTTTTAATGTATGTTTATATGTACCTTACAAAAATTTTAACACATTGCATGATGATAGTATTATGATAAATATATGAATAAACCTGTAGCCAAACCAACTAAATATAAATTCAATACAGGAAATTGCAGGCTTATTAGATTTTCACTAAGGTGTAAATGCAAACCTTCAATCTGTGAAAAGGTTCCCTTGCAAAGCTGTGTCGTCTGATAAAACATAGACTTGTCCATTGTTGCAAAAATAGTTCCTAATCACACAATGCCAGTGTATTCGGATTGGTAAAATGCAGCGTTTATGTCGAAAGTCCGAACGTTTTTGTTGATTCCTAAACAAAATTTCCCTCTTTTTTATCACATGGTGAAGAAGATATTTTGCACTAAAACTCACACTGGTGTTCACCTCATTGTGTGTGCATCTTTTGAGTTAGAGATATGTTTCCATCCAGAGAATCTCCCAGTCACTAATTTGTTGTCAAGGCAAGAGAACCACAAGAAGAATTGGTCATAATTGGCTGCATTTCAGACTTCTGAACATCTTTTCAGTGAAGATGCACTGAGGGAAAAACTTCTGCATATTTTCATAAAGATTTTGTCAGAGTTAAAGCAGGTTTATATTTTCTTTTTGAGGAAATGCAAAAAACAGAGGCGGAGGCCCAGTCTGCCTCCCAGCCTAGACAGCTAGTGGCAGCAATGCAGCAAGCACAGCTAAGACTGAGACTAGTTAGGTGTAAACTGGAAGCATTTGTACTTCAGCACAAAACAAATAAAACTGACACACTACAGTGAAGTTCCCTGATAGTTGGACAACTGTTGCACTGAGGGAGTGCCGCCGTGTGTGACAGAGGGAAACTGGAAAACATCTTGGAGGTTTTAAAGGCAAAAAATGACTCATGCTAACTGGAACAATGCAGTAACTGATTTCTGAGTAAGAGTTTGTGTAACCTTAGACTGTGTTGAGTTATGAACAGCTGTGTTGTGAAACAGATATATTATACCTATTGATGTTTTGACTACTAAACAAGGCAATCATAGGTTCATCAGTTACCTCTGCCCAATGCAAAAATGCTGGCCTGACAAGTATGGGGTATTTATCCTGACTTTCCTAATCATTAGTTCAACATGAGGCGACATGATTAGATTCTACATCTAGTAACACAGGTTATATCGTCCTGTATGTTTGCTGTTGAAAACCTCTGGTCCAGTGCAGAAAAATCAAGCATATGTAGAGACCATTGGAAAGGCAGGAGAATGACATTGTGCCTCCAGTTTCAATCAACCATTAAGATTGAAAATTGAAATATGATCCTTTCAATTCAGAGATAAATGAGTGCAACATTAGACTTTTGCATGCACAATCACATGAGCTGGGAATTGTGGAAAAATCCTCATCAATGGAAATAAGAAGAAAGAGGTGTTTAACTCAACCAAGGCATAAAACAGACAATGCAATCATCCATCTTCATGCACATTTTTTAAAAAAAAAGCAATTCATTCACTGTTTTTTTTAAATAACCATCACAATCACATGATATTGGATGATGCACTTGAGGGCCAACATAGATGAAACACAGGGTTTAATCTGCACATGCAGTCCATTTTTCCCACATTACCTTCAGGGCCTTAAAGACTGAGAGTTGCTTCAACCCATCATAGGTGAAATCTGACAGGTTGCTCTTTAAGCCACAAGGAGATTTGGGGGAGAAAATCACGCCCACAGTTAGTAGGACACGAGGGATTCAGCATGATTAAGAGGCATGAGAAAAGCCCGAAAAATATATTGAAAATGTACTGAAACATGAATGATATGGGTAATAAACAAAAGCAGTGTGGTGGAGGATACTGTTGACACTGCAGGGAGCTAGCAAAGAAAACACGATTCGGTATAATGAGGGTATTTACAAAAGGGAAGACATTAAAGAGCCAGTTTGAGACTAACGTGACCTTTTCTTTTTAACAAGCTACAGGCCCTGTATTTGTACCTCTACACACTAATTGGCCCACTAACAGTGATCATGATGAGCTCTGCCAGCAATCTCTTTGTATTGTAGCTATCTAATATTTCAGGCTTGAACTAGGCACCTGATTTAGAAGAATATGCATCTGCATAACAATATCTGCAGGCATGGCCTAGTTCTCTGTTTTGAAGTGTCTGCTCCATGTTAATGGTTATTGGAGACTCAGAGTAAATTTCATTAGACATCACAGTAAAACCGTGCAGCTAACACATGCTTTAAGATACATGTTTTAAGGACTCCTGTTACTGTTAAATCCACATCATTGCACGATGCTAATGCTAACACCATCAGGATGCAAAAAGTTTTGGTTGACTCACAAATATTGTTCTATACTCTGAAGTATTGGTCTCACAAAAGACTAGCCCGGATGCTCTCCTCTCACTTAAGTTTCCACAGCCTAAACTGCCTGTGAAGACACTCTTGGGTGAAGAGGAAAAGGGAATAAAAAGAAGAATGTGGAGTTATGAGGACTGAGATGGCTGAAATAGATGTTGAAATCCCTTTTAAATATTTAACTGAAGGACAGGGTTTTTTCAAGGCTCCTGACAAGTTGAGGTTTTAAGGTTTAAGGTAGGCATATGACAACAGCTATAAAACATTTTGTGACATGAGACAGAACCCCTGAGCAGTAATGACGTGATCATATAGCTTGCTGCAAATGCTAATGACCCATTTGGTGCTATAGGCTACAATTATAATGCACAGTTGTTCTTTAATAGCTAGGTTTGGAGTAGCTAGGGATAATGAGGATGATTACATAACAACCTGCTCTGGCTGTTCACTGTGTAAACCAAATTTCAAAGAACGCAAAAAGCAAACTGATGAAATCACTCAAGTGTCACAGGGCATGAAAAATTGACAGAAGGGTGGAGCATTGCTGCACATTGACCAATAAATCTCATTTGAACAAAAGTGCTACACTGGCATTTCTTACTAAACTGGTTCAGTAAGAAATGTTAAATAAGCCTAAGGAAATGAATCGTAAACAGCGAAATAAAGTGAACAGTGCAGTATCTTACCGGCAGATTCTTAGCTGAGTCCAGATAGACCACCAGCAGTGCTGATGACAGCCCGTCATTAGCCAGGCTTCTGTCTGCTCGCACACTTCGCAAAACCTGATTGGACAAGAAGGACAGGGAAGGCAGTTGCCACAGCGAATGATGACAGACATGTACCAAACCATCAGAATCACTAGCAAAAAACAATGTTCTGTTTAATTAGTAGTAGTCAAAGAAGGTTGGGTTTTTCAGTGCTGTACCTGGTCCAATTTCTCAGGCGTGGAGAGCAGAGACAGCCACTCTAGTTTTAGGTGGAGTTTCCCAGTCGGCGTTTCTTCCAAGTCAAACCACTGGAATAATGTGACCAAAAATCACAGTTAAGTCACTAAGGGAACCAAAGTATTCATTTCTAGCTTGAAAATTGTCTTTCTGTAATCTTTGGGAGCTGTGCTACAAAAGTACATAAGAGATTTTCTCAAAGGAATTGTTCACCATATTAGGAAATAAAATTATACTTCTTCTTCCCCTTGTGGAGAGCTAGATGAGAGGATTGATACCTCTCTTATTCTTGTACAGTAAGTATGAAGTTACAGCAGGCAGCCCATAGAACAAAGACTAGAAAATGGGAAAAAAATTAAAAGCCTGGTTCTGTCCAAGGGAAAAATCCACCTACCAGCACCTCTAACGCTCACTATCTAACACCTTATATCTTGTTTGTACAATCTGTACAAAGACTAAAATGAAAAAATTTAAGATGGTCCTCAGTGAGCTTTCGAGCTGCTGGTAGTGCATCTTTGACTGAGCCAGGATAGGTGTTTCCCCCAGCTTTGGCCTTTTTTCCTAAGCTTAATACTAAGCTATCTGGCTGCTGTCTGTAGCTCTGTAGTTATAAATTGTACATATAGACAGTATATGTAATGTGTGAACTCTAAACAAAATCTAGTTAAATGGACAATGTGAACTATCATAGAAACTGTCTTACCTCATCAACCTTTTGCTCTTTGTGCAGCTCAGTCATATCGATCATGAGGCTGTGAATGATGACAAGTACAGTAATTACTCAGATTGGGAAGGGAAAGAGAAATCACAACTATTTGTCTGAGCAGAGTGGGTACAGTTATTGATTGCCTGCCTTGTTTTGCCAGTGCGGGTGTAGTGTTATAGCCGTGGGGCAAAATCATTGACTTTGCCCTTGAGCTTACGGGATAACATCTATAGTTTACTTTGATTGATGCCCCCAAAGGTTTCAACAATATGATTAGGCTGCAATATGTGATGACTTAGCTTGTCTATATACTGTATAGCTGGTCAATTACAAACAAAGCTTTTTCTTACCTATCAATTATGTTAAAGCAGTGCAACACACCTTGCCTCCTCTGAAAGATGTGTGAGAAGATAAGAGCAGAGCAGGAAAAAAAGAGACTCACCTTCCCAGGAAGTCATCTTTGTCTGGATCCTCATCAAAAACCTCAATCTCAAGATGTTGACCTGAGTGCTCGTACACCAGTGCCTGATGAACACAACATGTTGATGCTTGTTCAGACAGGCATGTTGATTCAGTAGACAAATTATCTGTGTTAATGAAAGCTGATAGTGCAAACTGCAATGTTGTAAATATCCCAAACTTGTCACCTCGAAAACTTCATTCCATTTGGGGTGGAGGCTCTCTTTGACGGTTTTGCTCTGGAACAGCTGGTTGCCGATTTGCAGGACGCCGTATGGGTCGGACTTGCCCTTGATCAGCCCTCCAAGAAATTTATCCTTCCCTTCCAGATCCTGAGCTTCCAAGAAGTGGATCCTCAGGACTCCCTGGGTGACACATGGAGAGCACAGCTTTAAGTGGAGCAACTCTGAAATACCGTGGCAGGATTAATTAATAACAAAATGTTTGTGATTACATTATTGATTATTTATATTTCATTCTTTTGCTTACTTTTACTTCCCTGGGCTATAGAATTTCCTATGTAAAGTACTTAATGTGTGTGTATACAATGTGTACATTTGACAAGGCCTGCTATCACCAATTATTGTCATTGTCAGTTGATTTGCTAATCCTTTGTTTCATTAAGCAATTGAACATTCAGTCTATGAAATGACACAAATGGCAACTCTGAAATACAGTGGCGGAGTTAATCAATAACAAAATGTTTGTGATTACATTATTGATTATTTATATTTCATTTAATTTTCTACTGACATTATTTAAATAACCTTTAATGATTGAGGGACCTCGTTGAGCAAGAAATGCAAATGCACACTGACTGGTAGCAGGTGTCGTACATCATGTTAAGAGTATCGGTTTGTGTGTAAATTTGAAATACAGTCCATTTCACGAGCTTATTTTTGCTTACTTTTTACTTCCCTGAACTGTAGAAATTCATCTAAAAACTAGTTAATGAGTGTACATGAAAGTGTACTTTTGACGAGGTCTACTAAAAACAATTATTGTCATTGTTAGTTGATTTGTTAATCCTTTATTTCATTAAGCAACTGAATGTTCAGTCCATGAAATGACAGAAATAGTAATAGAAATGGTAAGGTGACATTTTCAAATCCTTTGTCCAACAAACAGTCTAAAACTTGCAAATTAATTAAATAAAATTTCAATAAACCTCCACATAAAAATATGGTATTAAATAGAGAATAACAGCACATCCTCATATTTGAGAGGAGAAAGTTTTTACATTGTTGCTTGATTGATTAAATAAAGGATTTATTGGTTGTCAGAATTGTTGTCGATTAATTCATCTTAAATAAAATAGTAAACCCTAAACAACGATGCTTCTTACACTTAAATATCTGTTTATCTTGTTGCCATGGATACAGTAAATAGTGAAAACGCATCAATGTGCTTTTTCGCTGCCCAGAATTTGACTACAAAGGAATTTCAGCTACCATAACCTGACCCTGAACTCTCTTGATGGTTAGTAGCAGATCATATGAACACAGGCAATTAGAAGAGGAATATATTGTTTTTTTGGAAGCGTTTTAAAACCGCATTAGTACCTTTGGCATTGGGAAGCGTAGCTTAGCAAGTTCCATATCCCCCACCAATGGGATGGTGACACGGTTGGGTAAAACCAGATAACTGTAGATGATGTCTTGAATCAGACTGTCAGAGAGGCCACTGTGAGAAACGAAGAAGGCAGGATAAACAGAGTGAAGCTATTAATTATTTAAAAGACAGTAAGGATGCCCTTGGGTTATAAATACTTTCTTTTAATCTCAGTTTACATTTCTGCTGGGCATGTGAGAAGAGACTAGGAAAACTGGAGTCAGTTCAAGCATGTTACTGTGGCTAACCAAGAAACCTCTGAATGTCTATTTGACCCACTAAATATTCATTACTTTGTGACAACAGCAATGATAGCAGGGCAGAGAATGGCATTACCGCCAGGCTTTCCTCTACTAATTGAGCTGCCACGGCATAGCTGGAGAATTGCAACCATGGCTAGAAAAACTGCATTGGTTAAAGACCAACTGTCCGTATATTAGCATGTGAACATCCTAATGAAAGGTGTTGCTAAACTGCTTGAGATTCCAACTGGAAGTGATCCTGAAATTGCCTCTGGGGTGATCCCAGTGTGCCAAACAACACTCGCTAAATCTATAAAAGGAGCCACAGAAAACACTTAAGTGCTGCCATGTGAGATACAACGACATGGTCAGTTGACAAGTAACCTAATATATCTGTCATTTACTAACACTCAGGACCTGATGTACCAATCCCATGTGCTTTCTAGTTGTTCACCAGTGCAGAAGCTTACAGTAGCTATGTGACAGCCTGTATGTAATTTGTCTTACAAACTTAGGGAACCCCTATCCAAGGTTGTTGAAGTCCTGGATTCTTTAACTCAGCTTATTAAAAAGCTCATTCATGTTCATGTTCCTGGGTCGCTCCCGCAACCAAGATCAATCACTTACTACACTGATTCAACTGACTGTACCGTCCTAAAAAGTCAGAACGCAGCAACTGTATTCTTGCTCAAGGCTGAGTCAAAACCAGAATATAACATTTTGACAAACATTTAATTAAACAAGACTGGGTTAAGTCCTCTTATACAGCTGAGCCCCCCTTATCTTTTTATTTCTATCCTACTCTCTCCTCTCATATATGAAGAAGAGGGACATAGTTTTTGGGGGACAATGAGTCTTCCTTACATCTTTTAGATTATTAGAGTTTAATATATAATTCTATATTAAAGTTTTCAGTCAATCAGCCTTTAGGCTAAGTAATTATCAACCTAACAGAGCAATAAATTGAGCTTTTACAATTAATATATTCTGTTACACAGTTGAATAAGAGCCCTCACACAAAAGCTTTTTTTCCTCAACTTCACCATCTCTTTAGTTAACTGCTCTCTGCTTTTTTAAGGAAGTGTACACATTTATTCCTACAATGATTAGGTTTCTCTACCACTCTGTAACATCTACTAATTTCCTCTTCACTGTCAGTCAATATAGGAATTAGGTCACAGCAAATCTGACCCTAATGCACAATAGGAAACACAATAAACAAATAAAGAGAGCACTTTATGTAATTATGTAATCCTTTTTTTAACCAGGTATACATACTTGATATATTAAAACAGTGAGGAGAACTGGTTTCCAAAGGTAAAACCACCCAGATGTCAGCAAATAATAATTTGCCAGCAGCTATAACACACATGTTCACAGTGATCAAGTTTGAGTACCATAGGATTGACTTTCTTTGTTTGTTTTATAAATTCCTCTAGTCAAGTTTAACCTTGCAATTTGTTACTGTTAAAAAGGCAATGTAACCATCATGGGTATATCATAAATTGGTAAGAGAACTGACAGATCAAAGTTTCTGAGGGTCCCTCAGGACTGTCCTGCAAAGCTAACCAAGTATTCCCTTAAAACCACAAATTTCCCTATGTCCTCTGACAAAGTACCAAAGCAGCACAGACACCACCTCCTCTGACAGAGACTCCGATCAAATAAGCTCAATTTAGCCACCTGTGTTAGTCTGGTATAAGGAGAAGCATTTACTACATCAATCTTCAGCTTATCTTCCAATGAAACAGCAGGCTACAGCTTTTCTCTGTGAGCCAATTACAGACAGTATGACTCTCTGGCGGAGAGACAGATCAGAGCTGGAGCTTTAAAGGGTGTGAAGGGATTTGTGCTGCATCAGTAATTATTGTTTCATTTCTGTTGCTCCCGTGACATAAATACTGGAACACCCTGATGTACCTGTTTGTGTGTGTGTGTGTGCACGATAACAGATGACGAGTTTCTTTCATCCTTTGACAGACAGCAATATTTGAACCTTGCTAGCAACATAGCTCCAAGGATGGCAATGATGGTGTGATGGTCTAACCGAAGCACAGTCTCACAGAGCTGCTAGCATGGCTATAGACTCTTGATCTTGTTTTGATAAAACCAAGTCAACGGGAATAACATATTACAACATGTAAATAAACAACATTATGTTGCATAATAATAACAGGGTTTAAGAGAGACACACTGGGCAAGCCTTCAAGTAGGCAGCTGATGTTGTCTGTCAGCTGCTGGAACCATCACAACCAACCCACACATACACACACACACACACACCACAAAAACACACACAGACTGCCTTGCACAAGCTACATGGATCCATTACACCCCCACGGAGGACTCGAAAAAAAGGCTGAAAGAGACTGGCCACTGATCCCTGCCTGTATCAACATGTCTGTCCACACCAGCAGGGTTTGAGACAAGCAGATGTAATCTTAGAAAAGCCCATGCAGCACTTAAGTTTGTATCGGTGTGAATAATGCATGAATCACTCAAGAAAGGAACAAGTAACTGTGTTAGGCTCTTAGCAACTCTTAATCGACACTCATTTACTCTCTGCTCACCCCATGCAACAACCCTAGAGGAAAAGAGTCTTAATATAAGCGAGACAAAATAAGCAGGAATGAGGAAACTGTGTGTAAATAGCACACTTCCATTGTTTAAGCACATTTAGATCATGAAACTATGATCTTAATCTGGTTATTCACAGTCAAGCGTACACAGCAGTAACAAGGCCAAGGATACCTGAGGGATCCAGCAGGTAAAGAACCACTCCAAAAAAACCTCTTTAGCACAAAATATTTTTTTTACATTTGATGGAATTTAAAACTTGAAGGTCTTGACTCCAAAGATTCATTAGTGAACCCTATGCTAAGTCCATCCCACTCTAAATCCTTAAAAAGCATAATGAATGCATGTTCAAATGGTAAAACTTGTTTTACATATTTTTTTGAAAATTACATGGTCATAATCATAAAGTATTTCATGAGTGAACAATGGCATGAAAAAAAACATAGGCGAGTGTCCAGGTTCCTTAAACCAAATGTTACAGAACACCTATCTACTCTATAATCCTCTGAGATCACCACCCTCTTTTCTTCCAAGTAGACACAAAGAAAATTTCCTGATAAGCAAGAAAAGCCAGTTTTAGTTGACTTACTTGAGCCCAGGAATGTCCAGTAGATTTGTGAGCCCGGTCCAGTTTATGTCCAAAAGCTAAAACAAGGAGCAAAAAAAAAAAAGTTTGCTTTATTCTTTTTTTCTTGCTCTCTGTGCTACATTTACAACTTCTTGTTTTCTAGCTCACAAACTCTGGTGATTAATAACAGCAGATAAAAAAAGAGTCCTGTACAATTTGAAGCAAAAGAATATAAATCAAAAATATTTGTTGATAACTTGCTAATGTTTGGCCCATTTTGAAAACAAAGCACTATGTATCCAACTAACTTGCTGCAGAATTCATTATTTTGAATCAATGTGTGACTTATTCTGACTGGTGGTTATCTCACTGCACACCTTTTTCAGCAGTTTATGAGTCCCAACAGGGTAGAAGGCAAAGACCTTTCAATGGAAACAAACACAATAACACCTGCTTACTGAAAAATTTATAAAAGCAGGGGCCGGCTATCAGAGTCTCATTAGTTTTCAGGGTATAATTAAGTCTGGGACATTTCTCTGTGTCAAATCTGGAAAAGGGAAGACAGTGAAAAGAAAGTAAATCAAAGAGAGGAGTGAACAGCAAAAGCTGAGACCTGGGATGCAGAGCGATCCTGCCTCTCAGTGAGCTTTGATCCGCCTCTGCCTTCAAGCTGAAGGAGGCCTTAATGAGCCTTTCCCACCCTACTTTCCTGCGTAGGTGCTTACTCTGCAGGAGATGCACTGAGTGCTGCAGGGAAGAGGGGAGCACTGCAGCGCTGTGAACGAATGAATGTTGTGTAGATGGCAGTGTGTTGTGGGAATATGCTGTGGAAGGACACACCCTCAGTTCGCTGAAACAGCCTTGTTGTATGAGGATTGTATGTAGTGAAGACAGAGCACTATCCTTGACTATAAACCTAGTGGTAAGTAAAGTGAGTCTCCATTAGGTCACGGCATTGGATTTTAATTTCTTTTTTTTTTTTTTTTTTAAATCCAGCTAAAGCCAGGTTAGCTATTTCCACCTGTTTCAAGATTTTTATAATAAGTTAAGCTAAACCTCTGCTGGCTGTAGTTTCAAATTTGGCATACAAACATGAGAGTGGCATCTAACATCTCATCTAATTCCTGGCAAGAAAGTGAATAGGCGTACGTACCAAAATATAGAAAAGCTCCTTTATATTTTTGCTTATTACATTTATTATGGTATAAAATACATAAAAGCAGGTAAAGCATCAAATCAGAGACACTATAACAAGTGTTTTAAATGTTTTTTAGGATTTTAATCGATACATATATCATGATATAATTGGTTACAATAGATATCCTCCACTGTTGGACTCCGCTTCATGAGTTATCTTATAGAGGTGCAAGACTGTTCAAATAAGCTGGAGCAATGAAATCTCTTTAGTGGTGTGTGTTGCATCTGTTTAGTTAGTGCAATGTGACAGCTAGATGTGGCCAAGCCCTGTCCTCATCAGGAAATGTTTCTCCTTCATTTGGGACTCAGGTTCAGGCTTCGAATGGCACCCCATAGGACGATGAGTTATTTGGATTCCAAAATTCATGGGTCTGTGAATTTTTTCACCCTCAGGATATTGCTTTTGCAATTTTCTGTCTCCTCCAGTTCTCCAGTCCAATTTAATATTCCTCAACTAGAAGCAGGATTGCGATGCATAAGCGTGTGTGTGTATGTGTATACATTTGGGACTTCACCATGATTTACTGACTTGAGCTGCCGCCTTCTCCCTTCAGCTTCCTAAGTAATATATCCACCTTGAGCCTTAGCTGAGGGCCTGTTGTATAGAAATCTGCCAAAGTAGGGCTGGCTTTATCTACAGCTATTTAAAGCTCTGCTAAAGTTCCACTGGGTCCTCCCATTTGGTATAAATCGGTCAAACATTTTTAAACTGTGCAGCACTGGCTCTGCACGGGAGTTGAAGAGGAAGATTGATGGCATGTGCAATGGAAAATATTAGATATGCAAACAGTTGGCAACGTGAAACACAAATTGTCTGAGGTGGTGTCGTTTTTTTTACATCATTAGAATATAGTTGATATCAATAGCAATACAAGCAAAGAAAAAAACTAATCAAAATTAAAACTGAAAGTTGGGGCTGTAAAATGAAAGAAACCTGATTTAACATTGAAATTGTCAATTAAAGTCAAATTTATGTCCAATATGTACTGCCTAAAAGACGCAAACGCATTAGCAAAGCAGAAAACCAGGGAGCATTTTATTTTATGAGACGCAATATAAAAAAAAATGTGGTAAAATTAAGTTTGTTACACCGGGAACCAAGCAAGATTATAAAAGATGTTCAGGCAATTTTGTGATATTCAGAGTAATGGGGCAAACCTTGGCAAAAACAGTGTGTATTAAGTACAGAAAGGGAGCATGTGATGCAAAGCTTTCCCATGCTTTTTAAATATTTCGTCAAATAAAAGTATGATACTGAATGGACAATGTGTTGCCATCTTCTGTGCTGAAAAATATTTAGGAGATACCTGGTTTTGTATTTCAATATACGAAAAAACAATTTAATAGCTTCTACTCTAATCAAATTTATTCAGGCTGCAGTGTCATTATAATTTCAACTGGGGCTCTATTAAACAGGTTATTTGAATAAATTAGTGCCCTGTTATTAGCACTGGGACTCACTGGCTTCTTGAGGAAGAACAGAGACAGAGCTCCAACAAGAGGCATGTCACCCAGCAATGGCTCCATCACCACCCTCAACACGCCGTGGATCTATGGAAACACAAGAGGAACACACTGACGCACATACACATAGACACAAAAGAGAGAGCCTAAGGGAACTGACACCCTTCTGCCCCTTGACATTCGTCAGCGGTGGAGCCCTTGGCTGTAGCGCATGACAGGTTGGAAACTCGATCACAGCCTGAATTCACACCTGCCCCATGTCATCCCCCAACCTCTCCATAACATATCATGACAATTACAAGGATTATGATTTTGGAAGTGCTGGTTGTGTCATGTGGACCCCATGCAGCTGCTCTAAGCCATAGTAAGGAAGAAAGGAATGCTTGAATTTTAGCAACATTATATTTGTTTTGAATTAGTATTTGTATCTTCAGGAACAATAATGAGAGAATCTTGTACAAGCAGAACTGCATCTGAAGCAGTAATTTTGCCAGTGAAGCCAATACTAATAAAGCTCCATTGAAATGTGCTTGAAACCAATACCAATAAATCTCATTTAGTGTTTGCATGCAGCTCTTCAGGGCAAATGCCCTCACAATCATTTTAAGACTTCATTTTATTTCTGTGGCCAAGGAGCGTTCAATTAAAGAGATTATATCCGTAAAATAAATATTGGAAAATTGATCCGTCAAGATATATTATCTGTAAGTTAAAATGAGGTCCATAGAAAATCACACTCACAATAAACTGACACACCAAAATGATATTTATATCTTTGAAAGAGGCATGCACAAGAATTTAATCCTCATCTGAGTGCAAGAATTCACACAGAAATCAATCATTTTAGTTCCCTCTTAATAACAAAATGTCACATTTTTCATCATAGTGATGCCACAAAGCCATGCTAGTTTCCAGGTCTAGGAAATGCTGGTACACTGCATTTATTTTTGTACTGACTGGTAACTGAATAGTGGAGAAACATCAAATTAGATTAATTTTAATTAATGGATCAATTACAAAATAAACATGGCGGCAATTTGAAGCCAATCACAAAAGATCATTTGTTTGTAGCTTTGATGAAAATCTAACGGACATCTTAGCAGTGGGACCACACAAAAGGGTGATATAAGCCTGTGTTTAACCCCACTCCTCACAAAGCTATCCGTAATCTCAGCGTTGCCATGGAGTCAAGCGCACCTGCTCCCTGTAACGTAAACCAGCTCAAGGCATGATAGGGGCTAATGTATTAGTGTTTGATAATGTGCTGCAGAGATATGTAGTGAGTTACATAATGGGGGCAGCAGGCAACAAATGTCTCCCAGGACAGGCCAAACAGCAGTTGTTCCCCAAGGAGGCACACTGATTGTTTTTTCTGCCTGCTATGTTTCGCTGGAAGCGGGAAAACACAAAAGGGCCAAGGACATACAAGAATAACAAAAGACACACACAATTACACACACTTATTTAGTCAGGCACTAAACTGAAAGGGAATCTTCTCGTGGAGCTTGAAGAAAATTAAGAAACTGTAGATTTTTATGATGTGAATATTTTATTTTTAAATCTATTTGGTAAAAATCCTGTGTATTAGATACATTTAACGAAGGAGGAGCACAGTCTGGTGAGATCATTTTAATATTTTACATGAGTCAATGTCAACTTGTATGATGAAACAAGCAGACATTGCTTTATATCAAAGGGGGTTGAGAGTAAAAACGGTTGGCGTTCAGGCCTGTAGAGCATTTCAAATTGTCTGTTTTCAAATGCACTATAAGATTATTTTATGCCTGTGGTTACTAATTTTGTTATTACATGTAAGCCTAATTAGATTGAGCACGCACATTCCTCCATCACTGATTTCCAGAGATTAATTGGTGCTTTCAGACCAGAGTATGATTAAATTTAACACTTACAGCCTTGAGAGCTTCCAGTATTTAGACATTTAATAAATAAAAGGCACCACAATAAAAGAATGTTCAACTGAAAGCAGAAAAGCTTGAGTCCAAATGAATTCAGCATCCTGTTATTAACTGCTATACAAAAAGCCCACCCAGTATTGAAAAAGACTCAAAATTTGAGCCGACAGGACAGACTTTTAAGTCAGTGTTACTTTATATCCAATGCTTCAGATTTCTTTTCAGACAACCACTGTAGACGCCTTAACTTGTGCCAAGGGAAAGTACCTGTTGTGAAATAAATCAGGCAAAAATGAATTTCCTTACCTGGATGCTCTTAATGCCAGCTTTGCAGTAGTAGCGTTTGATGTCTACGTCAATCTCTGTGTTGCCAACAAAGCTGAGGGATCAAAAATAAATAAATAAATAAGTAAATAAGTAAATTAATAAAAATTATGTCCGGTAAAACTCCTGTAATAGGGTTTCTTCAGATTTTTACAAATTCCCAAAGGACATTAAGGTCTTGTTTCAGTGGCATAGTACATGAAACTGTTTAAATTTAGACATCATGGTGATTCTATGTTTTATCATTATATTTATGGAGCTGCTTTAAAAATCCTACTGTACAAACAAAAATGCATCATAGTGTTTTCCTCCAGATGTGACACTGTTATAGTTGTTGAAATCATTTTGCCATATTCAGCACTTTACATCCTATTGTTTTCAGACCTTTAAATATATAATGCTTAAGATTTTCATTGTTTATGGTCATCATTCTTCAACAATTGCCATTCAAAGTATTCATGTTTAGTACTTACCCACTATGCAGTAGTTTTCACTGTTAGTGGTGGATTTAAATTGCCTCTTAGTGTTTGAATGATCATAGTTGGCATGTCTGCCCTGTCTCGTAAAACCACTTTGTAATGATGAGTCACTGTAGGGTCCAGTCTGCCCCAAGTTGAGTACAAGAGGACAGAGAGGTAGCGCTGCCCAGAGGGCATATTCGAACCTCTTGTCTAGTAAACACAAGGATGGCTCAGTAAACAGCTGTTAATGCTAATTTTGGCTATGTAATGATAGCAAATATTTAAATGTAGCACCTTTAAAACAAAGTAAGATGCAGTGTAAACAAATACTTCAGCTGTAAATCACACAGCCTATTAACACCAATAACCAGGAATGAAGGATTAACAGCTTTAAATACATTGTTTAATTTCTTTCAAATCAGCAACCGTTTAAGAATTGCCAGGGTCTTTGGAGCCATTTAAACCAGAGTCAGAAGGAAGTCACAAAGGTAAAATAATAAAGATTTAAACAGAGATCTAGTTGGCTCACCTGATCTGTAGGTCCATGATGATCTGTCGCTTATCCACATTCTCTGAATAAACCTTGACTCCATTGACCCTCAGGGGCTAAACCGCAACAGAAGGAACCGTTATGGCCATGACGCAACTCTGCACCATCAACACCTGACCAACACCTCCACCCTTCCCAAACCCCCACGTGGTTATCACAAGGTTGACCCCTCTTCTGACCCCATACAGAAACTATTTATGAAACAAGCACATGTGTGAGCGACGTGCATCTATGTTCATGTTCAAGCTCCCACTCGCCCTTGCAAGCTTTCCCGACGGCACCTGCTGCTAGTAGTTCGCTTTGCCACTGAAACAACACATGGATTGGCGAGAGTGCCTGTGAGCACCACGCGGGAAAAATTAGAGATGCTCACTTTGTCTCCTATGTCAATTTTGCTGAAGCAGAAGGTGCTGAGGTGGGCGTTGGACTCCTTCACTGCTGGCTCGATTGTCTCGTGGAAGAGTTTCTCCACAAACTGGCAGATGTAGGGCCACATCTGTTTCACCGTCTGAGTGAGATACAGAAAGAGAACTCAACTTCAAAGAAAAATTATAGTAGAGATTTGATGGGACGAAGGCAAAACTGGTGCCCTTTTCGAACCATGGAAGTATTCTACAGGGAATGTATATGAGTGTGATGTACGACACTATTGGATATTCAATTCACCAAATCAACTTCACCCTCTCTAAACTATTCTCATTGCTACATACAGGTACATCTCTAACAATGTTAAAGAACTTATTATTTTAAAATATTCAAAATGTATTTATATTCAAATAAAATCATGTCAAATTACACACATCAAGCAGGGACACATGAAAATGAAATTTTAATGCCTGCATCTAGGTCATTTTGATGTACACTCGTGAGCTTTAAAATTTACATCCACCTTGTTGCCATGGGGATTCACAAGGGTTAATGCATCTGACAGTGCTGCAGAAACAGGGCTGCATGTTAAGTCAGATGTGCTGCAGTATACAGTGTGGCAACATTCACAGCCCCACCGGGAAGAGGAGAAGGTTGTGAGGGCAATAGACATCAAAAAGCAAAAAGGAGGGCTTCACTCAAGCAAACAAATTAAAGAGACAGCTGCTAGATTCTTTACCTTGTTTAGCCACTCCACTCGCTCTATGTCTGGGAAGTGCACCTATAATGGAGAAGAAAGAGCAGACGATCTCTGTTCATTTCAATAAAACTAATATTTCATTTTTTAAAGTTCAATATATTGCTCTTCAAATCAAGAGCAAATCTCAAGGTATTCCTTAATTTTGAAAAAAAAAAATTAATGCTGCAACACAGGAAAAGCCACAGTTTGATGATGTCACAATTGTACTGGGCATTCAAACTATTTAAACAAACATGACATCATATATTGACAAATAAATACAAAGCATACAAATGAAATACAGTTAAATTACACCATTATTACAACAAGACAGTCTACAGCCTTGCAAGCTGTCCCGACGGCGCACCAGTGCCTTGAGCTAATTCTAACTAGCTCATGGTACCCACATGCTGGCAGGCTGAAATTTTGATATTTAGCACTAAACACAAGGTAAGGCTGAAGAGCATATTATTAGCCTTGAAAGTCATAAACCAAAGTACTAGAAAAGCAAAAATGTTAACCTGATGATAAAGTTAGATGAAAAGTCAGGAATTAGATGTTAAAGGAATTAAGGTTTTACAGCTCATCCAATAATATGCACTAAATTTCATAGCAATCCATCCAATACCTGTTGAGACATTTCACTGACAACCACAACTTGCCCTGAACTTAAGTTTGAACATTCCAGTTCACACTGTTTCAAAATGCGGCTGTATGTTGTGAGAATTTCCAAACTCTGATGTCAAAGTCTGTTTTTGAAAGGCTTACTTTTCTCTTGGCACTTCAAAAGATTTAAACAAACATGGCAGTTTATGGTAACACCGTAATTACAATCCATAGAATCTAATTTCTACCATCACGTTTTTAAAAATGAGCGAAGTGCAGTCATGTTATTTATATTATTATACCAATACTACTGGATTTACAGAAATATTAGAAATAGATTTAAGATTAAGTGGTTTTGTAATTTTACTGAACATCAGTATTGTTCAATTACATATTTAATCGTGCTTACATTCTGAAATAGTATTCAACTTGTCTCATATTGCAAGACTTATTTCCACACCACATTTGTGCTGTGAGACTGAGATATGTGACTAATCCTTCTGAATGACCAAAGCAAATCAGGCATTGATTTGACATGAGCTAATGGAAAAGTCTGCAGTAAAGTCAACACAGTACACAAAGGTGTCCAACTATGCACACACAACCTTTATAAATAACAGATAAACAACCCTGCCTCTCCATCACACTGAATTTAAAGTGTTTGTTTGTTTTTTTCTTATCTCAACAGCAAGTTGAAGTGATGCAACCTGCTGGAGCGCTGGCGAGAAATGACATGGGGTGCGACAGCTACAAGGGACAGCACTACTCCTTATGGAGCCAGTAAATGTGCTTATCCAGCATTGATGTCATAGTGTGGATAAAATAGTGACAAGAGCAAGAAGACAGGGAAGACAAAGTTCTAGTTCATTTGACAGAGTCGGGCCAACAGTTTTGTTCTGAGGTAAAAATAATATAATTTCCTGGACAAGATACTGGTATTACACCTGACACAGTGACCTTATTCAGAAAATTTAGGTGAAGCGATGGATGATTCACCCAACAGGACACATTTTTAAGTGCTTGCTGAGAAAACTGATCTGTGAAGCAAAAAGTGGAAGGAAAGCATCTTAATTATTCGGGTCCATCCATTACTACTTTGTGGTCATACTGGAAAGTCATTCAGGTATATGTCCTGAATGTGAATTTAACAGTCTTAAGACTTAATGCGGCTCCTGGAAAACTCCCAAACATTGCATCCCTTTTCAAACGGAGACAGTATTTAATTTAGCTTACATATACAGCAATGTCTCATTTTCAAATATATAATGCTACCCTCTCAAACCTGTGGTTATATTTCATAAGCCACACTGAGAGAAGTGCATCAAAATGTCTACTATAATGCAGACAATCTGAATCCTTGAAACAAACACCTTTTAGAAAACCAAAAACAGCCACTGTGTCTGTTGGACTACTGCTACTGTGTCCCTTATGATACAAAAAAAAGAGAAAGAAAATTTCTCCGCACAAAGGAATTGTGACAAGTGTGTTGGAGGAAAGCACAACATGAATTAAATTAAAAACCACCTGCACACTCTCGGTTCATTTATTGCTTATGTTCTATGTATGATGCACTTAATTTTATCATGCATTTAATTTATGATAAAATTGCTGATATTATATTAGTTGCACTTTTTCTTTAACTTACTAACCTTTTGAGAGTGTATGAAGTATTA
The DNA here is from genome assembly GCA_016859345.1 of Istiophorus platypterus. Taxonomy (NCBI): domain Eukaryota; kingdom Metazoa; phylum Chordata; class Actinopteri; order Istiophoriformes; family Istiophoridae; genus Istiophorus; species Istiophorus platypterus. The sequence continues at coordinate 13,980,541 of CM029125.1, forward strand.
AAGAAGAGAAAAACACCTTCTTTACCTAATTAGCTGGGCAGCAATGTGTTTGTTGGCTTAATGTTTTTCATTCACCTACTTAACTAATATCTCTGGTCCACTGATTGAATAAATGACATAGCATCTATGTATATACACTCAATAGCTGCTGTATTAAATGCACCTGTAAAATCTAATTCAATGCAGCAGCACTGCCAATTTTTTTTCAGGGGGATATTAAATTTAAACCCAGAACATAACTTTAAGTGTAAGTAGCCACCACACCATCCAGCCAGTAACTCACCCTGGGTGATTACAGCTATGGACAGAAACTTGGACAAGGAGGAGTGCACTTAAGTAATATCAGTTTAGGAATTTCGGGCAAGTCACTGAAAAAGTATATTTGAAAGGAATGCCACCTCTATCGAGACCCTGTACTGCCTAGTGGAGAGAAACTGGCACTAACCAAGATTTAGGAGCTATAACTGGTGAAAATTTCTTCCCCTGATGACAGCTCAGTATTGATGCACTCATATGCACTCAGCCTGTCAGTCTGAAGCTTGCTGATCATGCATTGTGAAGCCCTGGATGCTGCAGTGCAATTTCCTTTGATGGTCATGCACCTCAGGTATGACCTGTGTTATATGTAGTGCTTTACTTGCTGTTCCTATCACAAACCACAGACTTAAAGCTGAGGTTTCTGAGATCACTAACTGATGCCCCTTTCCTTTTATAGGGATTCTCTTGCTCTATCCGATCTACCTCCACCACCCTCGTTTAATAGCCTCAACACATCCTCAGCCATGTGTCAGCAGAATAAGCTGTTAGCTGTTCCCAAAAATGAGACTGCAATGAACATCAAAGACCAGCTGAGCTGTGACGCTGGGATGAGTCTTATATAGAAAGTCTTGTATTTATAGTTTGATAAGTTAAGCAGCTGAGACTCAAGGCTAACTTTAATTTGTGGTTCAGTACACCTTTATGTTGAGCTTGGATAGGACTTAAATGCAATCTGAAATGTTACCTTTGTGATTCGCAAACTGGACCCCAGAGACTATACAGGAAGGTTTTAATACGAAGAAATCTCTCAATTTCAATCTGATTTCTACCCCCAAAAATAAAGAGTAGTCATAAATGAAACAGAGCTTCTACTGTCAACTCACCACTGTCTATTGGACTTTCAGTACTTAACTTGTGCAGGAGTCAGCGGGTAGTCTGAGGATGGATCAGTGAATATGTAAAATGACTAATGTATGAGTATTTTATAACCTCTATTAATGAGACTAAATGCGTTATCTTAGAGGCCAGTGCATTTACTTTGAAATACTTCCTCTTGAGGCTTTAGTACCACTCCCTCCTGTCTTTCAAACTCCTTTCAAAAAAAAGTCATGTGGCTATGTCACAAAAAACATCATTACATGAAAACTGTGTTATCTCATTAATTTATATAACTAGGCTGCAAAGGGCCCACAAAGGGGCCTCAGGACATTCCCAACGAAATTCTAACCATTAACCCTGGCAGAGAAAAGTCAATAATCCCATCGTAATTTAACAATTTTGCCAAGATAAAGTGTTGCATTAATCCTCTGGAGTGAGCTAACTACAAGAGAGATAGCAGTGTGGATCCCAAAATAACAGAGACCCTGTGGGCATGTTTCCTTTCCAGCGTGGTGTCTGGTTTACCATTGTACCATGCTGTATTTAGACTGGGGCTCAGTCTAATGTCACTGCTGAGGGGAACAGCTGCTCCATCACAGCTTTACAGCTCAACTCGGCCCCCCCCCCCCCCACGCTGTTGACATCCGATTTTTATTTTTTATTTTTTAACCTGGAAAACTCAAAAATGTTCACAAAAACACCCCATGCTGTGGAGAAACAGATCGGATCGGTGTCATTTTTTTTTCCCGTCCGGGGCGAGACTCACCCACGGTGGTAAATCAGAGGTCGTAAGACCCTGCCTGACACTTCTCTCCTCCTGCTCGAAGAAAGCCAGGGCTCGGCTCAGTCGGCTGTGCTTCCCTCCCGTGTTCCTCCTCCACCAGAAAAAAATAACAAGTCCGATCAACAGCCAGCTGAAGCTAAACTCGAAATAGCCCAAGGCGTAAATGGGGAAAATGAGAACAAACGTCTTAGCGAAGTGAACCCAGGTCTGGGTGAGCTCGCTGGTCGAGGACACCCGGCCGTCATCGGGTACGTCCCCCGCTGAGAGATGGGGAAAGTTGGCGCCGGGCTGAGCGGTATGTCCGTTCTCCTTGGGCGAAGCGGGGCTCGCATCGTGTGATCGGGGTCCCGGCAAAGCCGTCATGCTGTCTCCCGACGCGCCCCCGTGTCCCGGAGTCCCGTTTTCAAACTGTTATAATGCGGATGAGGTCTGGCGACTTCGGTTTCCCATGTGCGACCCGGACCGACGCGGTTCCCCCCCTCCCCCGGACAAAGCCTGTTCTCACGTTGGCTCGCCCGCACAGGAGCCCATCGCATCGGTGGGGATCGCTGGCATCGACCGCTTTACTTTACGCTAAAAGCTAATGTCTGCTTTCCCCTCGACGAGATGAGACAGTCGAGCCCACGGTCGCTCCGTCTCCACACGGGGCAGGAATGATCGCTCCCAGGAAAAAACGCACAGGAGCCTTGCGACCGTGAGCTCTTGTAGCCTAGCTAAAAAAATACCGCCATCTTGCGCTCACTAGAGGTAATATAAACTTGTATTTATCGCTGTAGTCACACTTAGGTAGCGCCAAAGTACACGAGAACTTGCCATTCTTCACCCGCGCATAAGGAAAACACGCGTGTAGCTGTTTGTGTTTCCAACAAAATAAGTACAACACCGGGTACCAAGCTAGTTCGCTTCAAATGCTAGAGCTGTCGAAATAGAAATGACGAGCGCGGATAAATACCTCAAATGATGAGTTTTAATTTATTGGTCCACCGAAATGAACAAAAGCACAACCTAAAGCCGAATTTTTTATGAGCTACAATTATTATAGCCGATAAAACAACACATTTTAAACGGTATCGTTAAAAATAATGATGCCCTAAAGTGTTGCCATGGCAACCGGCTGTTGATCCCTGATCTGCGGTCGATTAATAAGCCTGTTGCCAAGCCGAAGTGACGCGATCTCCTTAGTTTCGACCGACTGCGCATGCGCAGTAGAGATTTACCGTCATGGCGGAGTCATAACACAAATACGAGCTAATTTTCGGTGATTGAAAAAGTCAAGAATTATAAAAAGCCCACAGATGTGATCATGCACAGCGACAAGGTAAGATCTCTGACTTTGTTTTTACCCTAAAATCTAAGCAAAGTTTCTCAGTAGAAAGTGACATGTCCGCTGGGAACCAGTTATCAGACGCTACCCTAGGAAATTAACGTCGTCTCGCTGTTTCTTATGGGCTTTTAATGAATTTGTTAAAATATACTTTTTATTCGGCGATTTTAAGTTGAAATGGTAAACACGAAATGATATATCTAATTAGAAAATAACCAAGGAAGACACATGGAGACCAGCTGACCTGAGAAGACATATCAGGGTAAGTTGTTAAGAGTTGAAAAACACTGCAGAGGGGATTTCTGAATATCTAACCCAGAGGATAAATGACATACTTACATCCAAAGGATACCACTTGTTATTTTTTCCATTTTTTCAGGAAGAAGGACATGATGATGTCTATGTTAAGAGGCGAGATGACAATGAGAAAAAGCACCGTCTCGGGGAATCCATAGAAAGACGACGCAGGGACCCAGAGAAGGAGTCCAGACAAGAGCAAGACATATACAGGGAAAGGGAGAGGACAAAAGGCAGGAGGGATGAAGACAGAAAAGACAGACATGCTGAGCGAAATAAAGAGGGCTTGCGGGACAGGAGAGGTGATAAGGAAAGGGACAGAAGAGAAGAGAGGGATAAACAAAAGGAGAAGAGGAAGGAAAGGGAAAGACTGGTGGATGGAAAAAAGTACAGTGATGATTACAGAGAAAATAGGGACAGGAGGAGGGATGCAGAGGAAAAGCAGGAGAGGGAGAGAGACAAGGAAAGGCACAGAGATAAGGAGAAAGACAGGGTAAAGGTTAGAGAGAGACACAACGAGGATGACAGGGACAAAAGGAGGGAAGAGAGAGACAAGGAAAGAAGGAGAGAAGAAAGGGAAAGAGAGCATGGGAGTGAGAGGGACAGAAGAAGACAGAGGGAAAGTGTAGAAGGAGGCCGAGATCGGGTAGAAAAGTACGACAGAGAACACAGAGACCGTTATCGAGAGCCAGAGCAGCACAAAGAGGATTGTGAAGAACAGAGGAATGACAAAGAAAGACGAGAAAGACATGGAGACAGGAAGCATTCAGAACGGAAAGAGGAGAGAGGTAAAGTCGCAGCAGTGTGGTCATTTAGCTCGCCAAATGTACAGGATTAAGGTGTCAATATGAGGGCAATATTTTTGTTTCTTTTTTGTTTTAGAGTACAGAGAAGAACATAGAAGACATAAAGAGGAGAAAGAAAGGAGACATAAACAGAAAGGACATCATGTAAGTATCTGTATTAATATTAATTGTCCATCACTATTTTCCAATTTAAGGAAAGGTAAATATATTCAGGAATATTTTTGCTCTAATTGGGGTAGATTTTTGACACTTACAGGTTAGCGTAATTGTGTCATATCCTATGGATATATTCTCTTGTGTGGATTTTCTTGCTTTCTAGGATGAAAAGCAGAAACATGACAGTGAATCCAGGGAGCATCGATACTCAAAGGGGTCAGGTGAAGAGGAAAGGCATCATCGTGGGGAAAGAGAGCGAGGAGAATGGGACAAACACAAAGAGAGAAGGCACAGAGAGGAAGAAGATCCAGAAAAAAAACACAGAGACAGGAGGCACAGAGAAGAAGAGGACCTAGAAAGAAATCACAGAGACAGAACCAGCTCAAAAAAATCATCCGCTGACAAAAGTCATAGACATGAGACTAATAAAATAGAAACAGAGGTTTGTAGACTCGTAAATTGCCTTTATAACCTTCATTATATTTATTTATTTTTATGGCTTTCCCAATGGATATTATGGCTTTCTTATCCCACATGTTAAAAATGCTATCCAGGAAACTGAGGTCGTGTCTGAGCACTGGACAACTAGTGTGAAAGATGTAGAAGACACAGAAGAGCCTGTAAGATGCTGAGTTTGGTTACCCTGCTTACAGCCTTTCAGGGAAAAAAAATCCCATCTTGAATTTCTGGGGACTGTTTTGTAGTTTAGTGGTGTGGTTTTCTTATTTCCAGGGGTCACTGGCCAAACACAGAAAATAAAATAGTAGTTACAATTAGCCAATTACAATAGAGTTTAATCTCCCAGCTACAGTTTGCTTTGCTTGGACAAAAGCTCATGTTTTAGCTCATACTGGAGAATCTTTTACCAAGACCGTAATTATATATATAGAAAAATCTTTTTCTCTGGTTCCAGTCAGTGGGGAATGTGTCTCTGTTTGGTCTGTGAGCCACCTTCTGTCTGAACCTCTTATTGTGCTGTGTCTTTTTCTTATAAATTCAGCTTAATTAGAGTTTAACATCATCCCAAGGAGTTTCTCCTCACTTTATTTAAGTATTCACAGTATCTCCTACTTCATGTGTTTTTATCACATCTTCAGGTTGCCAATGATGAAGACTTGGCAGACCAGGAATATGAAGATGATTTTGAGGTAAATATTCAGCATTCTAATTATGAGATGTGATACATACTGCAGAGTCAAATTCTGTTATTTTTTAGTTCTCATATCTTTTGGTTCTCATCATGTTCAAATCTTTTTTTTTTTTAATCATTTATTTTTGTGTTATTTTTACATGCTGTAATCAAATTACATTCTAAGAAACTGGTGAGTATTCAGAGCTTTCATGACTGCATCCATTTTTATTCTTAATAGATGTGAAGTTTGTGCTTATAGTACCTTGGATATTTTTTAAATTTTGCATTAAGCATATTATATGTAAGAACTGATAGATGTTTTTTCTCTGTCAAAAGGATTACGAGGAAGATTTTGAGGAGATGGATCAGAGTGAAAATGAGGGTGAGGATGAGAAGGAGCCAGAGTTTCCACAAGGGGGAGAAGAAAGCGAGGAACTTGTGACACAGAAGAGAAAAGAGATAGAAGCAATTCAGAGGGCAATGAATGAAGAGAATGAGAGAGTGGAAACAGCTCAGTCCAGACAAAGTACAAGCAGAGTGAAGGAAGATGACCCCAAATGGTCCAGAGGTACAATTCTACTTTATTTTTACCTCTCACATGACACTTGCACCATGTTACATTCTATCCATATTTCTTTCTTCTTGTCTGGTTGGAAGACAATCATTTGATCCTGAGGAATTTTGTGCAAAATTAGATACAATATTTTCTTGATGCTTCCATTACAGGATCTGAAAAGAAACAGAATCAAGCTTCCCATCGCGGGAAATTTATTGACTTTGTGGCAGCTAAACAACGTGAAGTCAGTAAGAAAGTTGCCACAAAGCAGAAGTAAGTTAACTCAAGACAAAGTTGTTCATGTTAAATCGACAGTGGATCATTGTAATGTGACTGTTTACCTCTGGAGGAATCAGTATTGTAATCATTCATGGCTTGAGGCACTTTTGCCAAGCCTCCAGCATAGCATATTTAATCTTTAATAGAACTGCTAGTCTTAGTTTTTATTTCTGTTTACAGGAAGCGCAGCACAGAGCTGCTTCGCTTAATTGATCTGGATTTCTCAATGACATTCTCCCTTTTGGATCTTCCACCTGTCAGTGAATATGATATGTATATTAGAACCTTTGGAACTGCAAACACCAAACAGGTCAGTATTTATTATGTTGATTGTCTTTCTTCATACAGGTACTTGTAATAAAATTATGAAAGGGAGAAGAAAAATATTCCATCTTCACTCTTTAATGAAAAAGCCATTGTCCATGTCAAAATAACACGTAAGGACTTATTCCTTGACAGGCTTATGTTCAGTGTAATGAAGATAATTCAGATCGAGACATTCAAACAGAGGAGATAGAGCTGTATGAGAAGTGGACACAGCATCCTCCAGAGCACCATGGAGCCTGTGGGGGTGAGGAAACACCAAGATAATTCTCTGATGAACTTTGTGTTTGCATTCAGAGTTCAGTAATAATCGTGTTTACTGTCCTTTTACAGATCCAAACCTCTCTCAGGAAGCACGAGAAAAAAACATGAATGAAATGAACTTCGATTCCCAGCGTCTGACAGCATTTCTGCAGTCAGCCTCACAGGTTCACTCTTTACACACACACACACACAGAGTTTAAAGAATTTTACAGTTCTTTACTTCCTACATGAAGATTTTTTTATGTCTGCTACACTTCACTGATGCCTGTTGTGCATTGTGACTGATTCAAGGTCATGGTTGTCCTGTTGGAAGAGGATCAAGCTGAGAGAAATTCCCTGAGGAAGCTGAGAAATCAAACAGACACACTTTCTTTCAGCGATGGAAGTTCACAAATCAACACTAAGTTGCCTTTTCTTTATGGTAAACATCACAACCAGAGAAGTCACAAACAGCTGTATTCTCATCAGTACCTTATTTAGTTTTTTGTTACTCGTCAAATGTACCATGTTGTTTTACTGGGTTGAAGGCCATTTTTGTGTAGAATATGCTGTATAAACCAGTACATGCAAATAAATACACTAATCAGATAGTCCGTCGTGTTCTTAATCGTAGGTCGCAGCATCAGCATGGTGCACTTCTCTCAGGTCCAGAGGCACACCATGATGTCAGTGCACACGCCTACAGCTGAACCCAGCGCTGTGCGTCTTGACAGCTGCACCATCATCTGCATCTGGAACATATGGGAGCCATCCAGACCCCAGAAGATTCTTGTCTATGAATCTGAGGTGACATATTCTGGGTCCTTTTTCAATTATAGGAGAGTTAGTTGTAATAAATGCTACTAAATAAAATCAAAATAAAATTGAAAACATTTAGGGCAGTATATAGACTTTAACAGTTGACATGAGTATGACTAGTATTTAATTGCTCATTACTAGTAAATTTTTATTGACTGGAAATATATGTTTTGTTGCTGTATAAGACCATTTGATTTAGTCTTAATTCTACTATTGGATAGTTAACAATTTTACTACACTAAACATTATTCAGTAGGTCCTATTGCGCTACTTGCCAACCAAAAATATTGTTTCAGTCCATATTTCATGATATAAATATCACAAAAGGACCAGTCTCAAAATACAACATGCATCTCAACCGATGTGAGTAACCCCTCTCAATGCTTTCTTTTTCAGGTGAAGTGTTGCTGTTTCAGCTATGGAAAGGCCATATTGGTGTTTGCAGGCACATCAGTTGGCTCCGTGGTGCTGTGGGACCTGAGGGAGCGTGCTAGTAACCACTACCACCTGAAGATAGGGGAGAATGAGTGGACGTTCAGGCAGCCGACCTTTTCCACTGGTATGTCTCCAATGATAGTTGTTTATTTACATGGATACAGGTATCACTGTCAACACCAAAAGATTTCTGTTCCTCTCTGTTCCACTATATAGATAAAGAAGGTGCTGATTTCCCTGAAAATACATCATGTCATTGGACACCAAGCAACAAAGCTTTTTGTCTGCCTTTATTTTGAGAATATAAAACCCCTTGGTCCTTCACTTGGTCATGTTTTTTGTTGTGTATTTCACTTTTCACACTGCAGTCCCAAGAAAATAAATGTCAGCAGGAAATGTGTAGAAAACATCTTTATTTGCAATGCATGGATGATCAGGAATCCCTCTAAACTTTCTCTCTAATGTTCAAAGGCTCCTCTTCTTATGTAACAGTAGTGATGATTCAGTGTGTGCTGATATGCTCTTTTTTGTCACCTTGTCAACGCAGATGCAGTGATGGCTGGCTCAGGTCATTTGTCATCTGTGACGTCTGTAGAAGTTGTCCCCTCCACTGTAGCACAAGGGGTAGGGCCAGAGGTCCCACTGTTGGCATCTGAGGAAGGTATGGAATGGTAGAGGAATGGTTAAGACACCAATTTAAGATCTTGTGTATAATTTTATGAATGTGGTGTATATTCTTGCCATTCACAGCTGACTTTATATTTAACAAAGCATTATTCTGTTTCATAATTCAGAGTCGTTGGGAATGTCATTCCAGCTGGCTTCTCTGGATGAAAGCGGGGTTTTAAATTTCTGGGTACGTTCTTTACTCTCATTACTCATTTCACTCTACACCATTTTATTCTACACCAGAAATTTATCTAACTGGCAGAGGAGCTTAAGGGGGGGGCTGGAGGGAGACATTAGAAACTGAGATACTGCCAGAGGTGAAAAGGAGAGGTGCATACAAAAACAACATTAAGTTAATTATTGTAGTTTTGCCCAATGATTTTCATCTCAGTCAAATCAGAACACACATACATGATACACATTTTTTTAGATTCAGTGTGACTTAATTCCCTGAAGATATTATTATCTCAAATGTCCATCACAAGCAAAAGTCTAGAAATCCACTTAAAATTCAGAGAAAAAAGACATCCCTTTTATCTTCAGAATTTTGAATTATAATTTTTAAGTTTTTGTCAGTATCAAAGTAATACACCAATAGTCTTCTGTATATCAATGGGTTGCGACGGGAATGGCTAATAGCTAATTCTGCATATATGTGATAGTGCTGATTTGCCAAAATGTATTCATATATAGGCTTAAAGATTGGGCTCAAGGTTTACTGACTCAATGTTAATATAATACTTCCGATTTAGAGATTGAAAATTTTCAGGATGATTAGACCTTAAGTAGAAGTAAGACAAAGATTAATATTGGGTATGAAAAAAATCCTCAGTTTTTTGTTATGTTTGTTTTTTTTAAATTACAGTGGCTCAGAATTACACTTTCCCTATCCATTCATATTCAGATAGCTCTACACAAACAGCAAAGATATGCCATGATGCACTTGCGTGATTTTCTATCTGTTTCCTGTAGGTGGTAGTGGAACTCCCAAAAGCCAACCAGGCGGGCTCTCAAACAGATCTAGGTAACACTGTCACATTTTAAAACATATAGCATGTTCTTTTTCCATAGACAGACTCATCTTTCTCACACATGTGGTACCCGCTTCAGCCTCTCTCTCTCTCTCTCTCTCTCTCTCTCTCTCTCTCTCTCTCTCTCTCTCTCTCTCTCTCTCTTACAGGGCTCAGGCCTGGGGGCAAAGTTAAGTTGCTTCACAGCTCCTCCCTCCTCACGGCTGAGAGGTGAGATTGATAAATAGCCTGTGATGCATCCGTCACTGCCAGTCACAAGGCTCAAAATACCCCACAATGTCTTTGCCCAGTGGAACACAGCTGCTCTGTCATGGTCATACGATCTTGTTTGTTAAATACTCAGCCCACAGGCTGTTGTTTTTGTCACCTCAACATTTGATGGGAACATATTTGCGGTCGTATACTGTGTGTGCAGTGTGAATTAGATGCAGTGTCATATTCCAGTGTTGCAGAGTTTGTGTTGGCTAGGAATGTTTTGACCTTTGACCTCTAGTTTTGTCCTTTTCCTCCCCTGTCTTGCTCTGTCTGGCTCCCAGGGCATCACCACGAAATGCACTTAAAACAGGGCCATTACAGACTCTTCATTTACAGTTTCTTCCAACTGACTCCAATCATTTCTTTATCGGCACTAATATGGTGAGCATCCTCTTTCTCCGCCATAGAATACTGTATTTTCAAATAAACCCTCTCAAAATATTCAGAAAATCGTGGCCCTGTTTAATAATGTGAGTGTATCAATGTTTTTATGTCCTAGGGTTTAGTTAGTCATGGAACGAGTCATGGTTTGAAGGCCCTTCCAAAGTTTTACAGGTGTCAGGAGGCTGGAGAGCGACCTGTTGATGTCAGCTCAATCCAGTTTTCACCCTTCAGAAAAAATTTGTTTTTGGTGAGAGTGCCATATTTTGAAATTAAAGGAATTGTTCATTATTTTTGGAAGTTGTCTTTTAGTCTTTATCTTTTCTTCTGCCCTTTTTTTCCAGGTGGGTTGCGGGGATGGCAGCATCAGACTGCATGCAGTCAGCCACGAGCAGCCCGTGGCAGAGTGGAAGAACAGTACAGCAGGTGAACCGGTGGTTTCACTGCATTGGACCCAAACCAGGCCAACAGTCTTCTGTGTGCTTGATGCAGCCTCCAACCTCTACATTTGGGACCTGCTGAAAAATGACACAGAGCCTGTGGTCACTGAGAGGATGTCTGCAGATAGGTAACACCAGACAGACTCGGGGGGTGAATTTGTGATTGAATTTATATTTGTCATGTTAAAAGTTAATATCGTGTGTGTGTGTGTCTGTGTCTGTGTGTGTGTGTGTGTGTGTATGTTTTGTGTTTTATTTTTTTTCTCCTTTTCAGGGTTACAGCCATGGCTGTGTTTGGAGACTCAGTGAAACAAAACACATATTCAGGAATAGCCCTGGTGCATGAGTCAGGAAAAATAGAGATACAGTATTACACAAGAGATTTTACTGTGCCTATTCCTGCAGAAGAGGAGAAGTTGGAGTGTATGATTAATGAAGCCTTCTGAAACACTACATTAATAATGGCTGCATTTGGTTTGATGTGTGTGTGTGTTAAATCAGATGATTTACTACACACTCCTGAAGGGCATAAAGAGATCAGTTTTATAAATCAGTTTATGCCGCTGTCACATTGTATAGTATATGTCATAATTAAATTTGATACGTTATGTTTTTCTTCTGACATTGATTATACATGGCAGATATTTATAATTAACATAGCAATGACAGAAATGTAGCTAAATACCACAGATCCTTTACAGGAGCATTGATTCATCAAATCTCCTCCATAAAAAACCTGATTAGAAACAGGTATGTTTGTTTGTGTAAATATTTATACTATTTGACTAATGTGAATTTTTTGTAAGATGGTAACAAGTTTAATTTTTATACAATAAACCATTATATCTGTGTTATTTAATGCTATGGCAGTTTGAATTTTTGTGTAACTCAAGGTCTTAACTTGCATAACATGTAGGATTGTTTATAAAAAATATTTTTAAATTCACTTGTCTAACCAAAGTTTCAATACAATATGTTTAGCCAGGGCTACAGCCAAGCTCATAGAAATACTGTGGTCATTAATCTATGCCCCATATAAAATGATCCTGAAACAAAAAGTCTAAAAATTTCTGATTATTTCAAATTTTTAGCTTTTGACTTATTTAGTCAACTATTCAGCTATATTGTCTGTAAATGCCAGCATGTTATGAGCTAAGAATAACAGCCCAATTGTTTTTGTAACAATGCCTTTTTCTGATAATCCAATAGTTTTGTAATGGACTCCTGGGCAATTGTCCTAAAGTAAGACACTGAACAAAGGAATACTTGTTTTATTTCATCAGAAAAGTTTTTTTTTAATTTTATCTTATTGAATACGTTTGGAAACATGGTTTTCATTGAACATATAGCAAATGTAGGCAGTGAAAACTGCCAGAAATGCAGTTCTGGCTGTGAAATAATGACTTTTAAAGTATTAATTGGCCTAAAAGTAGTCAAAGTTGAGAATGTAAACTGAGATTCCTTATACCTCCAAATTCCCTATTAAAAATTAAAAGGACAGGATCCCAGTGTCCTCAGTGCCCTTGTGTTAAACTGAAGGGACAGTATTTGTTTCACTAAAAATGAAATGAAATGAAATGTGTTGATTACCCGTCTTTTGTTTTTTGTATTTAGCCTGTTGAACTTAAAAGTGTGCAACCTGCTGCCGTGTGGATGTAGCCGAGCGACCCATGGCCTAGCAACAAGGACTGAGCTCTATGACGCAAGGGCATCTAACTTTTAGCAGACTTATACTAGGTTAGTTTGTTTACAGTGAAAGTAACATCCAGTTTTATAGATTATATATCACTGCTGCAAACACAAAGTTTAACTAAGTTTACCAGTCGTTTAGAGTAATATCTAACATTAGAAATCTTCAGCTTTGTAGAGGACCTCAAATAAACAAAGAGAATATGAGAAGAATGCAGGGTGTGGTGTAGTAGTGTGCAGCTCAAGGAGTAGAAAAAAGCTTTAGTTTGCTGTTTGGCTGTCTCATGATGCTGGTTTGAAACCATGTAGGCCTTCAACTTAGCTTTATTTTCATTATCGATTGGTCATCAGAATATTTTCTCATTTAATTGATTAATCGCTTGGTCTAAAATATCAGATAAGAGGGAAAAGGTCTATCCAGTATTGCATTCATCCAATATTTACTCTCAAAAAACATGATTCAAAATGGACAACTGCTTATCAGAATTGTTAGTGATGCATTTTCTACCGATTGCCTGATGAATATAAGTTGCAGTGCGAAAACCATTTTTCTTTCCTCTTTTTATAGTATTTTCCTTATTATCTCTGTCTGTATTTAAAAAATAGCATGACATTTGTTTTCCCCAAACTTTATTGAATTTCCAAATAGAATATAGACAGCCCCCGACATATCTCTTTCTAAAACTGGCCAATGACCCATTTAGTGCAAATCTGTTGTCGCCTTTACAAAGCATACAATGTCCCTATCTGTTAATGAAAGATAGATGAGGTAAGGGTTTTCCATGTGACAAGAATCACATGTCTAATAGAGTTACAAAAGTCTTTCATATTAATGATCTTACCAAGGTGAGGGTGATACAAAATAAAGCAGTAACTGTAGATGTTTTGACAGGTGCTGAATTAGGTTGTGATTTATTTTAATACCTTTAAATAATTTTTTTCTTAAGTAGGCAAGAAAATATCAATAAAACGCCGCCATGCATTCAAATTAAATTAGATTTTTTTTTTCTTTCTAGAGTGTACAGCATAAGTAAACATTGCATAGGCACCAGATAAATGACATTTGTAGTGTTACAAAAAAAGCAAAAGGTCATTGGATGCAGCCGAGTCCTATGTAGGAACTGGTGGAGTTGGTAGACCCAGGCGATGACATGACAAAAACAGTTCTTATCCCCAGTCTGACCCTGAGCCTGTTGTCTCAAAGGAGTGAAACAGCAAATGGGAGGCCGAATTTGTCCAAGCAAGCTACTGGCAAGGTAAGCTGTGTCTTTGAATAAAAGGTTGCTGATCTCTCGTGGGCGAATTCACTTATGGTATCCATTTGACATCACAGCATTTCTCCTTTGAAACCCCTTTGCATTTCATAATGTATTCCTGGGATGCTGCAGCATTCTTTAGCCTCCATTCAGACAACACAGTCTGCCTTTACATAGCTGAAGGCCACAAGAAGAATCTCCGTCCATGGTTTGTATGGATGTATGTGAGGTGGCCACTTTATAGATACACTTGTACACACTAATGCAGTTCAATACAACTGTTCTACCATAAATTCTACATTTATGATACTTTTTAATGTTCACAGTTTTGTACTAAATATACAGAGGTACAATGTTTTTATGTTAAAAATTACAAAATTTTGTAAATTCAAGTATATGTTGTAGAAAAAAGTTGGCAGTACAACACCACCTTTAATGAAGACCTTGTTTCTATACTGTCATATTAAATTGCAATAGATTACAAAGGTGTAGCTAAGAAAGTGGTGGAGGCTGAATTTTTATAGTGAAATTTATATTTGAATATAATAAGAAAGTTGTGTTTCACAGCAATATCACTGCAATGTTTTACTGCTCTCAACTGGAATATTTGATCATATTGTCCAAAGAGCTGTCTATTACAGTATGGGGTCCAGACTCTAAGCTTTGTGTGGCTTTTGTAGGACATAAAGGAAACATTTATGACTGTAGGACTCCATATTGCCATTCTCCATCTCTCGATGCTTTGAGTACTTGTTGAATCATGTTTTCCTTGGGCTTATTTCTTTTTGTCCAAGTGCGGTGAACTCACTGTTCTATTGCTATGAATTACACATGATGTTACATCCTTTGTGGATTGTACAATCCGTTGCTGGAATGCTGAAGAGCGTGATGTGATTGAGTTTGTCAACACAGAGCAGAAAAACCCTCCTTTGTGTATAGGAGGAACTAAAAAGGCAGACACTTTCTCTTCCTTCTCTCAACAGGGAGGGGACTTCTCGGGCATAAGAACCTTGTACAACCTCCACTGTAAACTCAAAGGGGATGAAGGAGCCCCACTGAGACAAATCCTAATCTCACCCTTCCCTGCTTCTTACCCTGTAACAGTGTTCTGTGTCAGTGAGGACAGTGATATCACTCTGGTTGCCGCAGAAACAGGAGCGGTGTTGACTTCTTTCAAGGCAAAGCAGAGGATTTTGTGTGCTGACTACTGCATGCACAAAGAGATCCCGTTGGCCCTAACCGAGGCAGGTACGGTGTTCCAGGCCAACACACTCACTAATCCAATCACTTTGATGCAAGAGTGGAGGGGGAGAGGCCAAGGGCCCTGGCAGCAGAAGTAGCATGTGACAGAGACTGATGCCCTGAATCTGCCAATCCCTGGCCCACCCTGCTGCATGGTTCTCTACAGTTATGTGGGTGAAAACACAGAAAACTTTAGAGGAATGGAGGAGTTTACAGGAGAGCAGAGGGTGCAGTCACAGGAACATGGCAGCTCTAGACGATGCCAAGATTAGGTTTGCATTTTCAGTTCAAACTACATATTCTTTGATGCCAAACAATCTTTATGTCAGTAAATTTTATTGTACTTTTGTGCTTTGGACAGTTTTTCGAAAATGGAGGTTGTGTGAGTCTTGTAAAGTTCTTATTAAGGACGCCGGCACACAGTGGCCAGAAAGTCACCACATTGCAGGTGTATCCTGAGAATGGCTGTCTACTCTCTGCAGGTGTTTTCCAGTGTAAATTCATTACTTCCTTATGCTGTGTCAGTGATGACATAACCACTTTATACCCAATCCCTGAGGTGAGGACTTGACAGTGGTGATGTGGAGGGTGAAACCCTATGTCCAGGTATCTCTCGGCCACCAGCTGGGCCCGCACTGATGCCAACCTCCAGTCTACCTGGCAGTGCCGGGGTCTCAGCCGGCTCGGACCTTTCAACAGCCCAACAGTAGCACCTACAGTTCTGATGCACTTTAACCTGCTCCACCACAGCCAGACCAGTCACATCTGGAATGACAAGCTCTGTAACCTTCCTCCTTTAAAAGAAGATGTCTGCTTTGAATCTAAATTGATCATTGCTTTTACTCTGGAGAAGAAGAAGGTATGTCCTGTTAGAAGGATGAGCAAATCCTTTTCTCTTGTTCATTCTGTTTTTTTGTTTAAAAGGAACGGAATGAGTTAGAAATCTACAGTAGAATTTATAGTTCTAATAGACTTTATTTGCGTTTCCTTGTTCATTGGCATGTTCAGTTTTGTATAATCCGGAAAAAAAGTGTCAGGAAGCAAAGTTTTGGCCTAATTGTGCAACTGTGAGTGAAAAAAAGACTCCAGCGCCAAGCTCTAAACCAAAGATCCTGATAAAAGTCAACCATTCCCTGTCAAAAAAGTTGTACCCAAGAAATCCATCATGATGGAGAAGAAGAAAGAGCCAAGAATGTTTTAGAGAATACATTAGAACCCATAAGCCAAGAACAGTAGCTCTCATTTGTGTGTAACTTGTCCCTGTAGCCCTCAGCCATCCTTTCTCCAGTAATGACACTCAAACCCAAAACTCTTGCTCCACCTCCTCCTCGTCCAAGGACCCCAACCCTGCTCCCACCCCAGGAACCCACCCCTGAGGTGCCAAAATTCCTGAAACTGTCTGGACATGCAGGCCGGTTTAGAGACGTGTTCCCTGATTTAAAAAAAAAGAAAAAAAGGCAGCATATTGTAAAGATATCTGCGATGCAGAATGTTAAGTTTCTGTCTTGATAAGTGTGCAGAGAACGCCATGCACCCTATGCCCGGAGGATTTCCCCTTGCAACTGCAGGTCTGACTAAACACCTGCAGCACTCTGTCCAAAATTAAGATCTGTTGCACTGCAGGCCCTTTCAGGTGGTGTAGGTGTAGATGAGGCTGAGCAGTGGCTGTGTCCAGAGCTGGAGAGCTGGGTCCAGTCTGACATCTGGAAAAGCGTCCATGACAGAGAAGAGAAGAGAATATGTGTTGGCTGGAGTTATGGATATCGAAACACAAAGTAGGAAAGACCATGTTTTATTCAACACTTAATTTCTCTATCTTACATTTTATTTTGCTTATGGAAAAAAGGAAACATCTTTCCAAATCATTATCACCATCCATTAGAGTATTTTTGAGTGTGACAAAAGGACAGAACAGGTGTTTGAAAACTGAGAGGCTCTCCCTCTCTCTATCAGCTCCCCACTTGCTTCTGATGTCCTTTACTGTGACCTTAACTCCTCTAAATAGGAGTACATGAGAGCTTGTCACAGTGTTGTTGACTGACATGGGTGGGTTTGGCTCGCAACTGTAGGTGATTAACTGCTTTCCCTCTCTCTTTCCGTGCCACCGGGAACACAGCAGGAATCTGCACCTCGGGATCACGGCAGAGGTGAAGCCCTCATCCTTCAGTATGGTGGATGTGCAGAATTATTTCTGTTCCATCTAAAAAGAAGAGCACAGAAAGGCTCCATATGTTGCACCTGCTGGACACAAAAACACTGTACTTCTGCCCCTATTTGCCTGGTATGTCGACTGTTCATATAGTTATTCCTTGTAATTATGGTGGTTTGCTTCTCATTCTTTTTTACTTTTGTATCTTTTCTTTGTATTGGTTCTCAACCAATCTTTCGTCTGACTTACAGCATGGCCAGGATACGAAAGCCACACGGTAAAATTTCATAGACTACTACTTAAATGTAACTGTTTGACTGTTCAAAATATTTTTTTTTTCACACACCCAATGGATTCTTTTCATACTGGAATAATTCTGTCTCCCCTGTGACTCCGTCCCTTCCACACACACTTTCCCAACTTCATTTCTTTGCTATTATCTCAAGTCACTCTGTGCACCTTTCGCATCTACTCAGATAAAGACAGGTTTAATGCCTCACCTTGGCGCTACTTCATTCTTCAGCAGTCTTATGAAAAGTAGTGTAGACTGTCTATGAATCTGTCACATTCCCATTAACACCTGATGAACATCATATAACAAACATTATTTTGAAATGTTAATGTGTTAAACATGAAAGAAGTAATTTTTTAAAATAATAACTGACTCTGGAAAGTTTGCTTTGATTGATTTATTCACATGAAGTTAATGCATTCATGTGGTACAACAGTGATTTGGTACACATTTCCTGATAATTGTGATTCTTTTTTGACTCCATATACAAGCGAATACAAAAAACACATTCCTGAACCTTGTAAAAGATGATGAAGAAATGATTTTATCACAAATATGTCAAATAAAACAGCACAAACTTAGGAGTACAGTACTTAGTGAAGAAAATGCTATATTGGTATAAAAATTGAAATCATTTAAAATATTTTGCAGTTAACATTCATTTCCCATTCAGGGAAAATTAGGCAAATATTTAGCAAACATACAGTATAAAGTTGGCCACTGTAGCATGAGTGTTTTATCTGCAGTATGCATATGTAGTAGGTAAGCTGATTAGACATTTGTATCTGTGCCTGTGCCTTGTGTAAAGAAAGTGACTGATGCAACAGCACAAGGGCGGATAGTCTGTGACTGCTGACCTGATGAATGTTAATCTTTGTATCCAATGTATCCTGGTAACCATGATTATTATGTAATAACTTATTTTTAGTACAAAGCCAGCAGCAGTTTCATTTATACAGCCAACAAGTGAAGTTGTTAATAGCATAACACCTTTTAATTGAAACATACTATATTAGTTGCTCCACCAAGGAGACTGTATCACCCCCACCTGTCAAACAATTTTTTACAACTGTACATCTCTACATCACCAGCTCCGTCTTCAGGTAAACATTTACAATTTCAAAATTAGTTTTATGTCTTGATCCGTCTGATGATCACATTCATACTGCCAACAATAAAAAAGCTGTTGATTTGGTAATTCTTGGGCTTCGGAAGAGTTTGGTATTCTTTTGATTACGGTTTCGCTACTCGCAGGTATTTATCCATAGAAGACAAAAGCAGTAACAAATAATTAAATCCTTCATACAACACAAATGCTGATAAAAGAAATGATAAGAAAGAGATAAAAGAATACTATGTCATATTAGGAGTGACAATATGATTGTCAGGCTTAAATAGATTGCTCTTGTATAGCGGTAAGTGAACTTATGAGCACCAGTGTTCTTCACATGACTTCTGCTCTAGTCCACTAAGTCTTTATCATAATTGAGCAGGTCACAGGTGAGGAAGAGGTCAGAGCGTCTGCTCTCTATTAACACCCTGTTAAGCTGGCTGCTGGTCAAGTTGATGCCTGTGGTTTCATCCAGAGGCCAGTCTAAGAGCTGAGCACTGGAGGGCAGGTCAGGAAGGCCTGGCTGATAGTCCTCCAAGGGGTTAGGGTACAGTAACTGACGGAGGGATGGCATCCGCACGGCCATCCTCACCAGGTCTACGAGGCCAGACATGGATAGCGGGTTCAGGGCCAAAGCCAAGCTCTTGAGGGCCCGGCAGCCTCCCAGTGAGGGCAGCAGGAGCCCCAGCAAACCGTCAGTCAGGCCACAGCCACTTAAAGAGAGGTGCTGCAGGCTGCTGGAAGCCTGGCAGAGGAGACGGCGAATAGAGGGCAGGGTGTTTTCATCCAGATGGTTCTCGCTCAGATCCAGCTGCTGCAGCGTGGAAGCATGATGGCTACAGGAAAGGTAGGCGAGGTCGGCTGGACTCAGGCTCAAATATGGCAGCTCCAGGACCTCCAGAGGCTGAGGCAGTGAGCTGTAATAAACAAGGAAGTGTAAAAACATTTAAGTAACTTTAAATTTTATTGTCATAATATAACATTGAGTATTGGATATGTGCTCAACAGAACCAGGTTTCTGATAAAAAAAGCCCTTTTTATTGATCGACAAAGTCTAAAATTGTTTGCTAATTCTTGTGTTTTTACCATTAATCTGTTCGTCGTTTGAGGGTGTGAGAAAAAACTGTCAAAGGGAAACTTCACATCTCACAGGTATATTACCTTTGAAGAATAGAGTCATATGACTTCAACTCACTCTGGTCCATAATATCTATAACCAAAGAGCTCCTGAATATCTCAAAGTTCACTTTTGTAGGGTGAAAGGAAATCATGCTCATCAGACCAGAGCCAGTGTTACCATGGTAGATTAAAACATAAGTAATCACCACAGTTTTAGAAAGAAAGGTTTTTGTTTTTTTTTTTTTTTTTTTTTGGGGGGGGGGGTTGTTTTTTTTTACATCAAGGACTACAGTGGTAGTAAGTTGTGTTATCCTTGACATCCTGCAGATATTTTAGATGCTGGGTCCTCTATCTCACTGTGTCGAATAAAGGAAACTAAAAAATTTATAGAAGTCAAATTGTCTTTAATCTCTTTATTTGAAATACAACTATTAGTTCGGGCAGATATACTATAAATTAGGGCTATAACTAATGATTATTTTCATTTTCAATTAATCTCCCAATTATTTTCCAGATTAACTGATTAACCATTTAGTCCACAAAATATTCAGAAAATGCTGGTTTGTCTGTTAGAGGAAAAGATGTAATTTGATAATACAGGAGAAAAATCTGACATTGTTGTATTTACTTGGCTCAAGATGTAGATACAAAGTTACAGAATCTGTTTATGTTAAACAGGAATCTATGCCAGACCTGAGCAGCACACGAAGTTGTCCTGGCAGGCGCAGGGCAGTGAGGCTGAGATGTCGCAGTTCTTGTAGCTGTGCCAAACCCTTGGACAAGTCCCTCAGTGCCTCTTCTTGGCCAGGTTGGTCTTGGCGGAAGTCTAAGTTACAGTAGTGCAGCCGAAGGGAGTTCAGTGCAGGGAAGGTGGAGAGCAGAGGCAGCAGCTCAGCCAGGCCAGCCACCCCGAGGCTGCTGTAGCGAACGTCGACACCCAAGAGACCCTGGCGAGGCAGGAGGTCTAGCAGAGCCCTGATACTTGACACAGAGATTTCCTCCACACGAAGGTATCTGCACTGAAGCTTGAGGGGTCCCGATGTGCTGAGAGCCACACGAACACGCTCCCAAGATCGAGCATTTACAAACAGATCAGCTCTCACGTGCACCAACACGTTACTTCCTGGATTTCTTTCCTCATTTTCATTTTTGCTGGATGCTAAACCTGCCTGTGTGCTGTCTCTTTTCCTCTCTATCTCCATCCTCCTCCTGACCCCCTTAATTATCTCCTCCTCATCCAAAACTCCCAGTGATGCCCTCCTCTCACTATCAATGCTTGCCTCATCACTATTAGGTTCTGTCCCTCTTTTCCACTGTCCCCTCTCTCTTTTTATATCCTTCTGTCTCTCCAGGGCCGAGAACCTTTTTCTCTCCGGTTCCCCTTCTCTCCTCCGGGCCCTCTTTGCTCCAGCTCTGGCCTGAACGACCATGGTGCAAAGGGCTACAGTCAGAGACCAGCCCCCCATCGGATCTCCCATCCCTCCTTCATCTCCTTGGAGCCCACAGAGGTCCAATATTTGCAGAGCACATCTAGGAAAAAGGAGTTGGTCTGATATGTTATTAATTATTACAGAGACAATACCAAAGTAGGCGTTGGATACAGATGTTTTATGGAGTTTTTCTATAACTTTTACTTTGTGCATTACACATTTATTTCTAGTTGTCTTGCATAATTCCTTCACTGTATATCTCCTTCTTTCCTTTACCAAAGCAATTTGAAATTTCTCATGTGAAAAGCACCAAATAATGAAGTTTCGCTCGCCTCTGGACATGATCGTGACACGCTCACCTTTTGTCCGACAGTCCCCTGACCACTGCGAGCAACAGAGCCTGGATGCAGAGTCGATTCGGCGCCGTTTTCCCCAGTTTCCTCCGTCCTCCGACCCGCAGGGTGCGTTCGGGCCACCTCTGCACCAGCTCGCCCACGGCCAGAGGTCTGCAGCTGCCGAAGGCGGCGTCCAGCAGCGGTCTGAACAGCTCCCCGGGCACCCACCTCAACCAGCAGGGCGACGAGCTGTGGTCGCTCACCACCTCCCTGGCGCAGAGGCTCACCAAGGGAAGCACCATCTCACCGCCGGGCAGGGTGAGCTTTTTAGCGCCTTGGTGAAAAAAGTATCTTTAAGCTTTATCCTCGGCAAAAGCAGCTACTTAGCTAGCCGAAACTAGCTTAAATACCAAGACCAGTTTTAAGACCGCAGTTTGATGCGGTCTTTTCAAGCCCTAAAAAAAGATTTTATGACATCACCCGATAGCCACTGGGATTATAACAGTAATACCCGAGCTGTTATGAGGGGAAATCTTTCACGAGTGTGATAAAAAACCACGCTGGGACACCATGTTAGCTTACCCGACAAACTATCAATGAGGAAGCAGCAGCTGGAGCCTGTGTGTTTACATACAGACGCACGCCAGTGACGCAATACGTAAAGACGGCACGTCGCCACCGTAGAAAGCAAAACATAGACTTGTTTGTGCGCCTTTAACTTTTATTTTCCCTCTTCTGTTCTTGATTTTGCCCAGTTATTAACGCTTTGTTTTTAGTTTTTACATTCACCAAGTGTTGTTCATTTAATAGTCTGTACATATAGGGTTTTACAGTGCTGAGTACCTGGTGCCCTGCCCCTCCAAATGAGACATCTATTTAAGGAGGTGGTCCTAGGAAATGTTTTGGACTCGTGTAAAAATCTAAACATGCGGTTCAGCCTTAATGAGGCCATCAGTCATCTTCAGTAAGCACTGTCAGTGCTGCCAAGTTTAGCCCTTGACCTTTAACCTTAAATTAGCGTCAGCATTGATACACCTTGACGTGAAACGATTGAAATCTTCAGTGACTTCTGTATAATTTTTGTATTAATTCTCTGTCTATCTATCTATCTATCTATCTATCTCTTTATCTATCTATCTATCTACCTGTAGTGAAGTATTTCCTAGATAATGTTATGTACTCAAAGTATCCCATATAAAAGCACTCATAGGGTAAAACATTGGTCCTTAGTGATATATTACAATATATTATATAATTGAACCATTGTTAATGAAATAACAATGAGTAAGTTGTATTTTAGTTTTAATGGTAATGTTGCAACTGTTCAAAGTGGAACTATTTTATCTACTGTCATACAATCTACAACAACAGATAACAAAACATTTTTATAAGGGGATTATATATTTCATGAATAGAATCCATTTTAGTAAAGTAACTAGTAACAAAAACCCTCAATGTAGTTAGCTAAAAAGTACAATATTTCCTTCAGAAATCTTGGGAGGTGAGAGTATACTGAAGCATAAAATGGAAATACTCATGCAAAATACAAATACCTCAGAACTGCACTAATAGTATTTGTGTAAATACTATTTTCCACCACTGGCTTCTTTTCTTTGCAAATTTTAACATAGGTTCAAGATTGGGACACATTCTTGTCTTTAAAAGTTATTATTATTAGGCTGCTGGAGAAAATCCCAGCATGCATTTGGCACTGGGAAGACAGACACACTAGACAGCAATCCAAGAAAAAGGGAACTGGCTTGTACCCAAACAGTAGGTCACACTCACTTTCAAATCTGTGTGAAGAATGTATTTCAAACATGACTTATATCAAAAACACAATCATGAAAAAACATACAACAAAGACACACCAGACAGGATAGTACTAATACGTCTGATCTGTCTGTACTGTTTGAATTGTCTTAGTGTCTTGTTTTATGTTTTTAATACCCAAGCCTCCATGGAGAGCAGTATTGATACTGAGTGGATTATTCTGTTGAAGTAACGTATTAGGCAGAGAAGCTATGAGGAAGTATAGACATATTTTGCGTGACCGGCACAAAATATGGTTTGCAGTTTCTGTATTGTGTCTAAAACAAACCTTAGAGGCTGAACCTCTAGATGGAGCTATAGGATCATGTGGACTGTATCTTGGGCCCCTCTGACAACAAAAGCACAAACAAACAGGACAAGTTCATGTACATTCCCATTAGGCTTATTTTGTCTTTTCACTTAATGTCTCTATAGATATCTTGTTTGACATTTTGTGAATTATTAGTATTTTTCCCTGTTTGCCATTACATCCCTACTTATTTTAAAATACTTCTGTTATTTATATATTCCGAGCAGCTATGCGTTCAGTTGAAACAGCAATATAATTATATTTTTTCCTTGATCAGGCTTGACAGTATAAGTGTTTTTGTTTGGGATTGTTGAGCCTAATTGTAATGATAATGCTGAATACTCTGTTGGTAAGTGGATTCATATCACAGGAGATATTCAGAGTTTGCACTGCTCATTCAAGCTTTAAATTCATGTCTTAGCTATAATTGATCCTTTGTTCACTTTTCTCTTTTTTGAGAGGCTGAAGGACTAATTTCAAAGAGGGCACGGGCAAACACTGCTATTAAAACTCTCACAAGTCCTACACGCATGTGCACGCACACACACCGACACACACACACACACACACACACACACACACACACACACACACACACACACACACACACACACACACACACACACACACACACACACACACACACACACACACACACACACACACACACAACAGTAGATGCAAATCTCCATTACAACACCTGATGAAATGTAAAGCAGGGACAGCAGATAATCCTCCCGTTTGGATTATGTCATGGTTTCAATGAATTACACACTAAGTTAAGCATGTTTATATTATTTATGAGCTTTTATCCTAATTGTATAGATATATTTTTATCTATTCATTTATTTGATGTATTTTGATGGATTGTATGTGTGAATATTTAAAGGCACATATTCATTAGAGATGAAACTGGAATTGGTGGAGTCTCTTTACTCACGGACCCCAGACACCCTTGGTGGCCCCACATAGGTGTTTTCACCTATTATGCCTGGTTGCACCTCAGGACTGTGTGGGCATGAACTGCATCACACGTAAAACACTGTGCTTGACTGACTACCATTCCCAAATCCCTCAGGTCAATTTGAAATTGTGTTAACAGTGTTTTGTAGCAGTTTGTTTATAAGAGGTCTAACAAGGAATCAAACCTTTTTGGGGTCTAAATTTTGCAATTCTTAATTATTTTTACACATACAGCAGTGGTGTCTATCAATTTCAAAACCTAAGCAGAGATTTTGACTTCTCATAGTTTCCAAAAACAGGTGTTACTTATAACATTAATAATTGCTCTGTCCTTTTCAAGTGCCCCAGTGAACCTTGTTAAGGCAGATGGCACAACACCAGGACCCATGAAAATGAAGCAACTAAAGGGAACTCAGCTTTGTTATTTACACCTGCACTTTTCCTACAAATCAAAATGTCTTCCATGAGAAAAGTCTATCATTATTCAGATGGATTTTACTGCTTGCGTTCACTGATCCTTCCGTGCAGTTATTCCATTCTCTTTAAAATCTGTTATGTACCTTGTTATTTTCAAAAGTGTAGACTGTTAACTGGACTGCTTATTGAACAAGAATAGTTTTTGGATTGCTTTTCCCGTCATACGGGGCAGATCTGTCAGAATTTAATATATTATGAAGTAAATCCAAAAATGGTTTTGTTGTACTAAAATCTGTGAAATAAACTCCATATACTCAACAGACTGTCTGGGTTGAATCCTCGGGCTGTTCAACAATAAAACGGTCAAGAGAGAAAACACCTAGTGAAGATTGGAGCCTCTTAAAAAAATTCAAACACACTATACCTGGCAATTATAGGCTGAAAAAACACCCCATACATAAACAGCCCTGCCCCTGTAGCCTTTACTGAATCTAACCTGTATTTTAGCAAAAACAATTCTGTGTTTTTTTTAATAGAGAGAGATGATTTGCCAGAAACCTTCTACACCCTGTGGCCTGTCCTCTCAACCACTCACTGAACATGTTTTGATCCTCGCAGCTTTTCTTACTAATCTTGTTTAATTTAATTTGAAGCGCAGTTCCTCCTGCAGCCTTTGAATCCTCAGATACAAATATCCACACGTATGGATCCATTATCTTCTTGATTCCCCAACAGTCAGTCAGAATCAGAATTATACATTCCTGTTACTCGCTTACCCACTATTTCTCTGCCAAGAGATTTTTACGTTGCCTGGGCCACTGATTAATTCACACGAAAATTCAATTTCCTAGATGTGTTGTGCAGCCACAGCCCTCATGACATTTTCCCTGTCACATAAGTATCGGTTTACACCTGTCTTCTTATACATTCAGAAGATTAATTTGCATTTTACAAGGATGTCTCATCTCTGAACCATGACCTCTCCAACCCCCTTCACTTCATTCACACATATACCCTACAGTGCATGGGATGTTTGTATCAGACATGTACTGGGACATACCAGATATCACCTTTACATTATTCCTCCTGGCTTTCACAGAAAGCACTTGACTAAATTAATATAAAATATATTATATAGATACATAGTTTATACAGTTATAAATTCAACTGCAGACCAGTTGTAGTGCACTAGCTTTCTGCTTGTTAATGTGCTTGTACCAGGATTTATCTGTATATAATATTTCATTTGCAGTCCGAGAGAAATGCCAGATATTTTCCATTTAATCTCCAGAAATAACAGTGCTAAAGGTCCAGAGAGGCCAATGTTTAACCTTTCTGTTCCAAACAGAATTTCTGCATCGGATTCACTGATAAAAGTTTTTATGCAAATAAAAATGTGTAAAAAAAGCATAAAAACTTGAAAATAATGACTGAAAATGGATGATAGATTTCCTTAAATGTCATATCATGTACTACATAGAAAATACTTTTTTTTCCATCTCTTTTCAGTTGTTGGAACCAGGTAAAAGATGCAACCAAAAAAGTTCTCCACTCTCGCCCTGTTTATATAAACCAATGCAGTGGAGCATATGGATGTAATATTCTCTCCTAGCTTAATTTCCAATGTCATGAAACCACTTAAACTTTTAAAAAGCTTACTGTCTTGTTACACATGCATTATAATTATGTACTGTATATGAAAGAATTATAGCCTGTTACTCCTTATGGTGGCTCTAGATATAGGAGTAAGATATTACAGTAACTCTCAAGTTTTTACCACCCTTGAAACTTTTACAGTAGTAATAGGATTCCTGCTTTTAAGTTCCATTGTTTTGTTTTGTTTTTTTAACAATGACAAAGGGAAAAGTGGAAAGCCGAAACAGAAATGTTGCTGACGGTATATTTTTTATCTCAAAAACAACTAAAATCCAAAAAAAGGTGTGTGTAAAAGTGGATAACGTACACAGGAGGGGTACTGGAGGAGGCGAGTTTCTTTTTAATAATAAGTGTCAACCAAATTTGCAATTGGTATGCAGTGAATCTGGGCTTTTGGGGTCTACAAAGCAGCTGGGCACTTTGCCTAGTTGGTGATCCAGCATTGTGCATGAGACAGGTAACTGGGTAAAACTACTTGGCAGAATTATCTCCAACTTTTGAGTAAATAAATTATTATCATAGAGACAGTGATTTTCAGTTCTTCTACAACCAAGGGAACATATTAATAGGCTTATATAGTCTAATGTTGGGAAATATTTAACAACTAGCATTGAAAAAGATGTGCAATTAATTGAGGATTTTGTAAAACTATAAGAATGTCCATAAAAAATAGTCTTTTAACCATTGACATCATGTGAGAAAAGCCGATTTTTTGTCTTGCTGGGCGCTGCCCTTGAAATGAGCAAGTAAGAAAAATGATATATCGACTTTGACAAGGTAAAAGGGACTTCTCCTTGTTGCGTACAGTGAGGGTATCCTGCAGAGGAAACATCGTCTCTACCAGAACCTGCCAGAAACTCCTTGAACTTGTCCCCATGAACTTCACACACAACAGGAAATGTCCTACCCAAATCCTTGCACTTTTTGAACTCTTTATCCACATCAGAGTTTTTCCTGGCTTGGCAGAGTGCATCCCCCCAATCATTCAAACCAGTGGAGCAAGTACACATCTACTTGCACTGAGATATTTTGAGGCAGTTTATCTAAACTGTGTTCTGGGTTAGGAGCACTGCAGTCTGTTTCCACACTTTGATAAAGAAGTAGTTAATTGCTCAACTGTAGCAAGTCTCTTTTGGCTGAAAATGTAAATTGCTGGAAATTAAGAAAAAAAAAACACATAGCCATGGTAATATCTTTTAAAAAAAACTGTTAATTTGTTTTTTGTCTATATGCACATTACTCCCAGTCCAACAAAGAAAGACACTAAACCTTATTTATGGCACTTTTCAAATATGTAAATGTTACTTAAAATGCCCATGCAACACAAATTAATCAGCAGAAAATACCAATCAAAACTAGCACATTTTAAGTTGCTTTTTGAAAATGTTGAAGTGATGAATTATTCTAGCAGTGGCAAGAGCACAATCACCTTTACTTATGAGCTATGAAAAACAACTCACAAGTACTGAAGGAGCTGATCATGTCGTGCAAATGCTGTGTAAGTAAAAGGTACAAATTCTGAATTAATTTGAAAGGCAAAAGGAATGTACTGAGGTGTAATGTGTGATCTATGCCTTCCGTTTATTGAAAGCCTCACTGCAAATATACAAACTACTTCGAGCAAAGTACTGTAAGTGTAGTCTGGATGAGGAGAATAAACAAGGCCCTTTAGCAGGAAAAACGTCTTGTGAAAAAAGCATCAGATATAAAAGGAATCTTTGTTATGTCATTGATTTGAGAGTTTAAGGGCAAAAAACGGGACATCCTTTCTTTTATGGTACCAAGGCAAATTAGATTGTGCCCACAGTGTAGTCATAGTGCAATTATCATCAGCATTATTATATATCATTATATTATATTATTATATTATTATCATCAGCATAAGGTCCCAAAATAAATTATGCTGTCAAGGAAGGCCATACACAGAGACAAGGATGGGACCAAAAATTGATCCCTGGGGCACACCACACATTAAAAATGGCATACAAGAAAAAAGAAAAAAAAATCATGGAGATTGGACTTTCTTTCAAGCAGCCTAGCAAACATAGTAGCTTCACCCTGAGCTTTCAACTGGATTTCACTGTCTTTGTCAGTGGACAGTGTAATCCGTGACATTTTAATCTACTGTTTCACTTGTCGAGTAGAGAATTCGGTGGTTGAGAATGGATATGTGGCTCCACAAGTGTGACTGTCTTGAAGCCTGTGCCATCCCCTCTAATGCTGGTACTTTAAGCCAGGAAAGAACCAACGGCTATCCATCGGCCATCAACCCAAACCACAGGCATGAGTAAATGCCTGGCAGTTTTCATTAAATGAAATGGCTTGTGTGCTGAGCAGGATGCAACTTTCTGAATGTTTATCCACAAATGTTTATAACTACATGGACTTGCAGTTTCTCAGCCCTGATGGATGCATGTAAAAGCTTCAATTACAACCCATGCGCGATGAATTCATGCTGTGATGTCAGCTCATTATTCACAACCAGAGGGCTGTCAGGGTCAAGGATTTTGCCGATTTCCCAAAATGATTTATAGGCTACACCGCCTGAACATCAAAAGGTTTTGAGCTGTGACATTCCTTTTAATTTCTCTGCCACAGAATTGAGTACTGTAGTATCAGTTTAATATTTTGTGAAGACTGTTAAAAGCTAAAATTAACAGTGAAGGAAATGCCTGTTAATTCAGGTCACATTTTTATCTATGAGATCATTCTGGACTGTCATTATAAAACCCATCCTCTCCTCCTGTTTAATGAACCTCTTAGTCATTAATCAAGCCATAATTATTCAGGTGATTTACTTTTAGGGCTAAAGTCCAAAGGGAAAAAAGGACAGAGTCCTTGCTCTAAAAGTCTTTATAATAATATGATGCATTATTTAAAAACATTATGGAAATTTCATCTGGAGCTGGTCATTCACAACAAGTCAGTAACTCATTAGGTAAGACATTCCATGGTCTGATTTATTGCTTTATTACAGTGGTAACTGAATACATATATTCAAGTACTTAATTTTACTTGAGTACTGAGAAGTATTGCAGCTTTTGTTCCACTAAATTTGATTTAGTTACTATATGAAATAAGATCTTACATACAAAAATAGGATTATCTTATAAAACATGATACTATGTAATAAATAAAAATACCACCTAAAGTTAATATTAGCTCCATCTTAACCAGCTACGACAGTAAAATGCCACTTACACATTAATAATACATCAGTAATATTAATCCAATAATATACACAAATATACCTGTGTGTTCAGGGATAACTCAAAGGAAATTATAGAGACGGGTGATTGCATGCAAGGTTACTGGACACAATGTTCTGCTTATCCCAGGGCTTTATGAATCCACACAGACTCCCTCCCACAGTCATTGTGATAAAAGATTACTCATACTGATGAACCTACATATAATTATCACCCGAATCTGCAGCCCCCCTCATCTTCACTGAGCTTTACTGCAAGTTTCATCTCACTGTTTTGGTTTGCTGACAGGTCAAGGATCTGGCAAAATGGATGCATAAGACTCAGGTGTTTAATGCACACTGATTATATGGTTCATATTCGCTCTTATTAAGTTCATCAACACTTTGTTGGCTGCTTTGCATCACACGTCACAGAGCAACGCAGGATCTTCCTCCTCACACTATGTTGATTGGAGGTGACGATCCCAGCTGTTGGGATCACTTCACTCAGCAGCGAATCTCTGGATTCAGGTTGTAAGAAAATTAGCAGGTGCTGCACATAGCCA
Source organism: Istiophorus platypterus (assembly GCA_016859345.1). Classification (NCBI taxonomy): domain Eukaryota; kingdom Metazoa; phylum Chordata; class Actinopteri; order Istiophoriformes; family Istiophoridae; genus Istiophorus; species Istiophorus platypterus. Next base: position 14,011,143 of record CM029125.1, read on the forward strand.
CAGCTTGAGGAGAGTTACAAAAGCAGATTGGCCGCATTCAAGTTGCGCAGCAAATGTTCCTCACTGTCAATATGTTCTAATTACCAAGGTGTCGAAAGTGCCAAGGTAGGAAAAAAGCAATTATGAAAATGAATGACTGGGCAACTCAACTAAACTTTCATTTCTTTTTCTCTCCTGCAGAGCTACATTTCCTATAAAACTGCTATCACAGACAGTCTTCAAAAGCTTCCCTACTGCTGTCGAATGAAAATACTGTGACCAGGAATGTAAAGTGTGTGCTTCACTGATATTCTCAGAGATTTCATCGATTGTTTACCCAGATTTGCCAGCCCGTGACCTGCAGGACACTATCTTATTTGTTTCAGCTTGTCTTATTCTTTTTTTTTTATTTTTTTTTTTTTAGATAATGAAATTTTTAACAAAAAATTGCCACTGTGATCCTTGCACTTTCCATTACTCAGTTGAAACATCAACAGAGGGTCAAACATTTGAGGTCAAAGACAATCAGTCTGGTTACAAACAGGAACAGGATTTAATCACATTCTTTCTTTTCTTTTTTTTTTTTATTATGTACGTGATTAAGTGTGTGAAACAGATTAGTTCAAAACTTTGACAAATGGTTGTGCTCCAATGATAAATTTGTCTTACTGCTTTGACCTCAGTTTAGCTCATGAAGGTGAACTGAATCACAAGAGCTCTCAAAAATCCAGAGGCTGTAAGACAGAATAGGAAGGATATACACGAACAGTCCCAAATTAAGAAGATGAGCAAAACTGTGGAGGGAAGCTTTGCTGAAAATTTGCCATATTTTCGTTTTTGCCGGTAAAGGCATGAATCTCGCAATAGCAATGTCGTTTTGTCTGTTCATTATTTTGTTCCAGATTAAAAATATCACGACAAATATTGGAGAGACTGTCGAGAAACTGTGGTGATTTCATAACTGTTCCTATAGCACCAAGTGAAATGTAGTTTGGTACACTCATTCATGGCCCCTCTGCACTCCTTTTTACTCACCCGCACTGATGGTCAAGTCTTAATGGTCCTTTACAGTTGGGAAATGGTGTTCACTAAAAGCACCGTAGCTCTCTATACCTGCAACTGTAGCCTCACAGAGCATCTAGCATGGCCATAGACACTTAGTCTTGCTTTATTTTGCCACCAAATTTACTTCTAGACAACACTTCAGTAAACAGAACATTCTTTATGTGAAGTTAACATTTAATTTAGCAGTGTCAGCATTTACAACACTAGACTGCTTTTATACCCAGTTGCTATGAATATTATGTGCCTGTAATAAAATTATTTGTTAATGTTAATGGACTCCCACTTTTATTTATTGAACAGTGAAGTCAGCTTTGTGCTCCCTGTTGGCGGACTCTTTACTGGCACATATTAATGACTCCCATTGTTGAGACCAAGCTAATTGTTGTTATGAGTCACAATGGTTGACCATGTTGCTGCTCTGTACTCTTAGACCTTCCTGTTTTGACATAAAACTGGAATAAGATTATTGCGTTAGACTTTATCATCCTGATCACAAATTGCTCCATATGCTTTTATTTCTGAATCCCGACACTGTTATTCAATGTTACTAAGTGGTAATTGGTATTTAGAAATAATCAACACATTCATGCCGTTACAGGGATCCAGCCTCCTGCTCCATGTTTGGCACTGTCTCAACATGCTGCTGCCTGGATTATGTACACAACCACTACCACTGCCAATACGGATCGATACATACATGATCTTTTCTTCTCTCCACTCGTCCCCTGTCCCTCATGGAGCTGACAAGCTTGCCTTCTCTCTCAAGGTTAATTTCATTTGAACCACACCAGCTACAACTACACTCTTGTACTGGCTTGTTGCTTGTCTCTTTTGAGGTCCCGTCTTTATTGATTACTGTGAAATGAAATTACGCCTCACTGTAAAGTGGGGCTGAGCCCTGTTGTACACAGTTAATGATCCTCCTAAAGTAGCTCATATATTCCCAACCTCATTCTTCTCTCCCTTGTTACATGTTCAGTCCATCGGCTTGGAATTAGTTAGATGTTCAGTCCATTGGCTTGGAATTAGGTAGATGTAATGTTTTTATCTTACATTTGGCACTCTGAGGGTTCTCTAGAGTTTCCATCTGCACAGAAAGACATTGAGTAGTTTTGCAATTAGATTTTGTGCTATTAACAGTGGTTATTAAAAGCTGTTTGTGCTCAAGGATAGTAATGTGGGATACCTCCGTGCTGTTTACAGCTACATGTGCAGACCTAAACAGAGACTTACCAAGTACTTTCCTCATTTTTTGCCAGAATAGTATTGGGGCTGGCAGTGTCAGTTTATCCACCACTTTGGTCCAGACTGAAATATCTCAACAACTGCTGGATGGATTGCCATGAAAATTGGTACGGATTTTGAGGAGGTGTAGAGAGTGTTTTTCTTGATCCCCTGACTTTGTCTCTTGTGCCACCATGAGATTTAAATTTTTGGCTCTGCGTGGAGTGCTTCAACAAACCCTGGCTGTGGTGTCATGAAATTTGGTCCACACGTATGCATTTTCCTGAGAATTGATTGTATTGACCTCTGATCAAAGTTACGGTATGCTCTGCTTCATTCTTATTGATAATTAGGTTGACATTCCTTGCAAGAGTTCGATCAAAACATCTTTTAAAATGATTTGTTGCTTGTTGTACAGTTTAAACAAACGTGATATTATGTAATAATTTGTGTGTTTTAGCGGTGCTGTTGGGTGGATGTTTTTATCTTCAGGATGATGTTTTTCCTTGTTTCTAGTCTTTATGCCAAGCTAAGATGATCTAACCAACAGTTGGCTGTAGCTTCATATTAACCATATAAAACCACACAAAGCATGTGTTGTTATTTTGAAGATGGGAGGCATCCTCTCATCTCAGCAAGAACACATATAAGCATATTTCCCAAAACCTTACCAAATCTTGATCTTTAGCCTAAACCCATTTCAAGATGATAGATCCACAAAACACCCTCAGTCTTGAGAATTGTATTCTTTTCTTCCTTTTGTAATGACATGGGTCCATGTTAAATACAGGAAGACACAAACCAGCAAAGTGACGTTATTGAGCAATGGCCATAAAAGCCATTCATTACCCTTTACAACATGAACACGCGTACAGGATCAATCCAAGATCCAAGTAAACTCTACGCGGCAAAGCAGCACTCTGGCTCAACAGGCGTTTTTCCTAATGCTCTTATAACAAAATGCTTTACTTGGAGATGAAAATAAGGTGTTCTAGTTAAAGGACAAACAATAACCAGGATGATGACGCTGGGCTTGTCATCGCTGCTGTTGGCCTTCCATCTGGTGTTTACTCTTGAGTTTTTGCAAGGCTGTTTAAGCCAGGAGTTTACCTGCACTCAGGGGTTATCTGTGCCTGAGGATTGTGTGTGTGACTTTACTGAAGACTGTGGGGATGGCAGCGATGAGGAAAACTGTGAGTAAAACAGGAAAATACACAGTATAATAACCTAAAGCTGAGTGACATTCTGAGAATGTAAAGACGATAAGAGTAAAACAGAAAGTAATCCAGCTTAAAGCAGATATTTTAAAATGCTGCTCAGTGGCTGTGTAAATGAAAGAGAAAACGAATTTTTCTAGGGAACCATGGGGAGTAAATCAACTCTCCCTGATGTAGGATGTAACAAGCGGATAAAGGTGGATATCCCCGATATGCGATTATGATATTTCACTCAAAATCATCAAGCCTATTTCCACCTGAATTGTCAGAATTGAACATGTCTTTAGCTCAAAAAAACAAGCAAAGTATGTGTAAGTGTAACGAAGTGCCTTGTGGCTACTCTTAAGTCTAATGTGAGAAATAAGAATTAGGAAAAGGAAATATAAAAGATAAATATTGTTGGCAAACTAAAATAAATAAAATTTCACACATTAATGGTAAAATATATTTCAGGGTGAAACAGAAAAGAGCCCATGTGAAAGCAGCGGTATAAGTTTCCCTGTTTCCTATTAAAGGTTCTAGATATAAGAGGTGTAACTTTGAGGAGGGGCTCTGTGACCTGACCCAAAGCACAGACACACTATCTGAATGGACCAGAACGACTAAAGTCCCGGGACTCGAACATGACCACACCAACAACACATCAGGTGAGAGCATCTAGTTTTTGCCTTATGGGGTATACTCATACTTTTGAATTCACAAGCTTCACCTCATATGTTTTGGTTATTTTTTTCACATGTACTCACCCCTCCAATTCTCTCTGTCTCTCCTTCAGCATATTTCCTGTCTCTGTTACCTGTTGGAGGAAACAGAACCTCAGCAGACCTCAGCAGTCCTGTTTTCCAACCCAGTCAGACCTGCCGGGTAATAAAAATCTGTGACTGGACGACTTTAGCATAGACGGATCCATTAGCCTCATGCTATCAACTGCTGAGCCTCCTTTCTTTTTTAATTCAACAGGTGAGTTTCTACTATTATGTTGGGGCAACACATGGAGATCTTCAAGTCCTGGTCCAGACTCATCCACTGCATCAGAGCATCGTGCTGTGGCAGCACTCCACACAACTGCCAATGGCATCGTGGCTGCGGATGGTGATTCAGTTTTCCAGTAAACACAGTTTTCAGGTTTGTCACATTCAGAATTTAGCATAATGGCGTTTCATATTGCCTTTCTATAGTTTGGATTAGATAAGATTAAGTCAGAATGGTCACAGAGAAAACAAATGTATATAAATGAAAAAACAATGTGTTTGATACAACCGACAGATTGATAAATAAAAGGCAGATCATTAGAAATGGACCAGAAAACAAGACCAATAAAACAGATAATTGATATAAAATTAATATATGTCATAAACACTGACAATGATTGATATAGCAAGTTGTGTCATTTTAGTATCAATATAGAATCCATATTTTCTAATATAGTGGGTGTCAAGGTACCCAGTGTACAATACACAGCACATCTCTTCTTGAAACTGATAGAGTCATAACAACAGAAACAAGCTGCCACCACAGGAGCCGTTTATGTGCCGAGGGGGTACTGACCCAATTGGACCCCACAGAGACCATCTGGAGTCCTATAAAGCCTGCTGTGTCTCGCGTCTTTCCTATATCCTCACACAATGTCAGCATGTCAACGTCCTCCTCTTCTCTGCCTCCACCATCTGTCGCTGACCACAGTCAGCTCAGTTTCACAACATAGCTTGACCCAGCACTGGGGGTAAAGAGGGGTCAGCTCTCTGCTAACATTCGCTTTCCCCTTTCATTAATCCACTTCCTGTTTCAAAGGCATTTAGTTAAGTGGGTTTTTATATACCATTGTGATTCAAAGTTCGGTCTGCTTGCTTAATGATCTGTATTTTTTCACCCACTTAAAGCATCCAGAGTTTTATTTTCTTTTAGATTTCCCTAGAGTTATTTCTTTGGACATCTTTATTAAGATTTGTGTAAGATACATAATGCATGTTTAAACACAAAAAACAGAAACAGGAAATATAATCAATATATTTTTGTAGTAGCTGCTGCTACTGACAATAACTAATTGACTCTCTAGTTTTTTTTTCTGGATCAGACAGATGAATACACTGGATTGGCTGAAATCCCAAATAGTAGCGTAGACTCATTGCAACAGATTGTATTACTTTTATTGCCTCAAAGTCCAGTTTGTGGGAAAAAAAAAGAAACATGAAGTGATGAAAATTGTGTATCCAAGTGTATTTACCCATTAGTCATTATTACACAATCCATTATTTGTTTAGATCAGTCATAAACGATGGGTTATGAAACTCCACTTGTGTAGATAAAGCTGTCGTGTGGACTTTGATTTTAGATTTTTATCTTGTGTTGCGTTTATCTTGGCACATACTACATTCACAGACATACACAAAGGTACAAATGCACACACATATGTGTATACAAGAGAAAATATAGAAAAAATGAAAAGGTAACTGAGTGCGTGATATTTGAAAGGATTTCTGTGTATCCAGCAGGTGGTCTTCAGAGGAGGACTTTCAGCTAACAGCGAAGCTTCTGATTTCCTGGCCATCGATGACCTATCCTTTAGTCCCGGCTGCACATCTGTGCCTGGTACTGTAACCATTAATAACATCTCGGCACACAGCCGGGACAAGTTCAGACCTTGACATTTTGAAATATCACCATACATAAACAGACCGCCACAAACTTGTTTTGAATACTGATAACTAAGCCACTCAGGATTGGATTCATAAGAGAATAACTGATTCATTAAAATAGTGTCCACCACACATTCTCCTGTGCTGAATATGGAGCAGTCATTGCCACAAACCATGGGTTTATATATGTCTGCTATAGTGTACTTCCTGCAGCTTTGTGATGAATACAGTCAACCATCTAGGCTGGGAGTGTTTGATAAAGCACTGTCCACTTGGGATTTTGGAAGGAATTTCCATGTTGTCTTTGAGATATACAGGTTTCTAGCTGCAAGCACGAACTGTAGCATCTTTACAACAGCTATTATTCATCCAATATAGGATCATGCGGCTGCGCTCTGCCTGTGAAATAAAAAGGTGATGAACCCTCTTTATGGATTGTCTCATTTAGGCTAGAATCTGTGGCATTCGGTTTTCTTGCTCTCATTCCCTGGTGGCACATCAAGGCCACTCCAACTATAGCGTGAAGACAGAGCTGCTCTGGAGGCAGAAATGATGTCATTGTTTTGAGTTAGATGTAAATGGTTTGAGCCAAAACACCACAGTTATTCAAGAATGTTTCCTAAATCACGACCTTGAATTGAAAAGGTTTTTTTTTTGTGAATATATAGATTTTTAAAAAATCAAATAATTCCTTCTTCCTCATTCATTCATTCATTCTAATAGATGGTTTGCAGGGGACACATCTAACCATGAGGTTGAAATTTGTGGTATGGATCAAAATGTCTCTAAAACTAATCTATGAATTGCGATGAGTGCACTTCAGGAAGCTCTCTGTGTTTTTGATTCACTTTTACCACTCTTATCAGCTCTCAGAAGCTCTAATAAATCCTCTGTATGCTACCCACCCAACACCAAAGAGTATATGGACAAAGATGGCATGTAGTGGTAAATATGGTGGCGCAGTTAATAGCTAAAGAGCCAGGTATATTATTTCCCTCGGGAGATGGCAGAGACCAGAATAGAGCTCAAGGGAGAGAGAACATTGGTATGGTAATATTGGATAGCTAATGTTTCTCTGTGACTGCTGGATGTATAAATAGGCAACCATTTACAGCATGTTTTCCATATTAACATCAGTTTTGTGATTACAGTTTATGTTACCTCTCCTACAGGGTAAACATCACTTGATGCAGGTGTAAATTGGTTTAAATAAGAGGAAAAAACACTGACTAGTGTGGTAGACCTAATAGTGAAATGGACTGTCTCCTGACCTAGTTTTAGCATGTCTAAGTGGATGAGACAGGTCAGTGTCACCTTGTCACTCGGTCCCTTGGCTTCTGCCCGTCTTTTGCTCCAAAGAAGAAATGTTCTACACTTGGGCTGTTAGCCAATCTGGCTAAACTCAGGAGGCAACAACCGGTCAAAGCTGCTTTGCAGTCTTCCCACCAGGAGTTTCATATGACAACATCATCTTTTATTGTCAAACCACCAGTTCTAGAGAAATTACAGGTTTCACATTAGAATACCAATAACAGTTTACTACACGGGCAAGGTTTAATGAATATCAGTATAGCTTGGCCTGTCCATGTGCAGGAAGACATGGATATTGTTTTGATATATTACCCATATCTAATATTGCTAACAGCATGCCATTACACTGACTTACAGAGGATACTTTATGTCCTACATCCTTTATTATTCACCCTATCTCCGACATAACGTTGTTGCACTGGATTATGGGGTTTATAGCATCAATGAATTTAGATTAATTGGAATCTCACAAATAATGGCTTGTAACCATTAAATACTGGCCTATAATAAAATGGATGCAGCGTTAAAATAAGACAGAAACATGTTATTGTACATTATATTTCCAAGTTTGACTCCTCTTTTACACCCCGTCATAATAAATCACACTCTTTGCATGTATGAGTTTCTCCAGGGGTGTTTGCATGTCTTTGCATATTTAGAGGTGTAATATTCCTTGACCGTACAGATGCATTAAACAAGCACTACTCATTAAAGCTTCACCAAGCACCATTGTCATATTAGCAATGGATTAAATGCATACAGGTAACGTGAAAGATCTCAGACATGGTGTTTAACCCATGGAGAATCATATCCTGCATCTGTGGCTCCCTCAAATCAATGCAGCCTTTTTTGCATCTTTTTTCATCTGTGATGTTTCCAGCAGGAGCAGGCAGCTGTTTTCAGCAAAAAAAAGCTTTGATAAACCTGCTGTACATAAACTTCCATTTACCAAAAGACAGATTGACAAAAATCTGGTTTCAATAAGCATAATGGGCCCACTTTTCATTGTACTTTGATGTATTTTGCTTTTATTGGTGCATAAAATTTTCTCACCTCAGCCAAACATAAAAACCATATTTAGATTTTTCATTTCATCTCCGACTTTTCTACTGTGATTTTATGATGTGGAGAACTTACATAAAAAAGGTAGATGGGAATGCACATAAAGTTAGCAACTAGCTGGTGAACAGGAGAGGGAATATTAGAGACACAGAGTTCCACATGAATGCTTCCATTGCACTGTGTCTGTGTCTGTGTCTAATAGGCAACTTTTTGCTGGTAATTTACTCTCCATTGTCACAAAAGTGTCCCAAAAATCTATCGATGCTGCTTTTAAACCCATGAGCCTTTTTCATTCTTATAAGTACATGGAATTTAGGGGACCTCATATAATTGCCAGCATCGGTCAGCTCAATTTCAAGCTAAGCAGATGATTCCACTGCTATATTAACTGTAAATAGTTATTTTCAGTTGTTTTTCTGTCCTTTATTCTTTTGAAAGACTTGGAATTGTTTTTATTTTAAAAATGAGTTACTACAGAAATTCAAAAGTAGCAGTCATCAAGAGACTTTCTTTTTGATAGGCAGCCAAAAGATTAAAAATGTTTTTTTTTTTCTTCCCTTATGTTTCCATTCCTCCTCATAAATGTAATTGAGTCCATTTAAGAAACAGAGTCTTAGATGCACTATTGATCAAAAAAAAATCCAACCTTTTCTTCAATACTTCACAGTTGAATCTAATCTTCCATAACACAGCTAATGTACTTACTCTTCTCTGGAAGCAGCTAAAGTCATCTATAATAATCCAACGCAATCTCCCACGAGGGGTTTTTATGACAAAATTACATGATAGGAGTCTGTATTAATGACTGTAACTCTTTTTGTGTGGTGGGTCTACATTTGATTTAATAGCTCCAGGTCATCAAAGTGCTGTAACTCCGTCAAAATATTGATTGTATTAATCTTTCATTTTTGACTCCTGGCAGAGAGCAGTGTACCTATTCTACCTGTTTGCCCCCCCTCGTGGTTTGACTGTGGTGGTGGAAAGTGTATCGAGGAAAGCAAAGAGTGCGACTTCACTCCCGATTGTCCCCATGGAGAGGATGAAGCCAGCTGCCGTAAGAACCCTGCTACCCTCCAGTACATTCAAATAATCCACATCCCATTTGTACAGTTGACTGAGAGCAGTGTGGCAATATACCTTCACCTGCCAGATTGACGACGATGGTTGAAGACACATTCAAATTAATGCGAAATTGACCCAGAATCTACAACTGAAAGCAACGCAGCTTCCACCTGCTGTCTGTAGCGCACCTAACAGAATTTTAAGCTAAAGTTTTTATATACATCCTTGTACCTTTCTAAACAAAGAACCAGATAATTTAGTGCAGTTCTTCATGATCATTCAACCAGGAGAGTTTTGTGGCAAATTGTGAATAATGTAACATTGTCTAAAAACTGTATGGGAGCTTTTGATTGTATCGCACATTCTTCTCCAGCAGATAGACTTTACTCAGTTTTCTTGGAATTGCAGATATTCAAATGTCCATTTTTCTCAGCACTTTAATTACTTCTCAACAATGTTGGCTTAAAAGTTGAAACTGAGAATTTATTCTTGGCCTGGCAAACACAAGTTGAAACAACCATCTTAGCATAAAGTCCATTAGTAATAATAATAATAAGAAGAAATAATAATTGTTGTTGTCAGAAAAATAGATATTCCATGACAACAGGGAAATCTCCATCTGCTGAGGAAGATCATGTGATTTGACCAAAAGCCCAAGAACTACTCTTGCACCTTTTAGTGAGATTGTTGTGCCAGCTGGTTTTTCAAAGGTCACAAATGAACTACCTAAATTTTATTACCTATCCCTCCCTACTCATTCAGCCTCTGAGTGTGACTTTGAGAGCGGTTCTTGTGGCTGGCATGAACATACCCTTGGCGATGGCTTTGACTGGGTCCTGGGTTCATCTATGGAAGTACCTCCGGACTGCAATGACCGCCAACCACCTTTGGACCACTCTACAAACAGCACTGAAGGTAAAGAAACAATCACGCCTCATACGCAGAAAAATTTGCCCTATGCGGTCGCTGTTTTTATTGGAATAAGAATAGAAATCTGACGAGCTGATGAGATGATTTGTGTCCAGGGTGTGGGGTCAGAAATAAATGGCAAAAGATTATATTATCTACAGATTAAATCAAGGTTTTGTGGAAGGAGGGAAAATCCCTTTTCTGTGTGTTTTTGAGAGATAAGGACTTCATGAGGAAATGCTTTCTCAGCCATCTGAATAATGAAAAGGAAAAAGACTTGGGCTGTATCCATTCTGCATATTAACGACGCTTCATTCACTGAAATACGCAACACTGTACTCAATCTGAAACACCATTAGTCCCCTCCAGGTTTTATGCACCATAACATGTAACTGTATATTATGCCTCATTACATCTTTATATATTTTCCCACATCAGCCCTCCAGAATAGACTTAACTCTCTGAGGCATGCATTTGACAAGGAGTCTTGTTGCAGGCTGACTCCACGCAGATTTTTTTGCAGCACCATCTGTCGTTTTTGTTATGTGCGTTGTATGAACATGCTGTGAGAAGATGTTCTGTTAGGTTCAGATCTGGAGACTATCCAGGTATTAAAGGGAAATAAAATTAAGTCTCTGTTGTGTTCTGGGAGTATCTTGATATGCTGCAAGCTCTGTGAAAAGACACATACCCTGGTGGGAGCGTCTGTTTGAAGATTTAGAAAATATTATTGTGACCGTCCAAAGACTTATCTAGTCTGCCACAATGTGTAGGTATGTGGTGGTGCTAAAACAGTGCTTATTTGGCAGTTACACACCTAAAATCAGCCAAGGAAATAATCAAACTCCAACACACCGCCACCTCATATTGTAAAGCTTTTGGCAGAATGGATTCATGCTGTTTTTACTGTCATAGACCAGGCATCATTTCTCCTTTTAAAACAGTTTTTAATGAGTTTCGATGAACAAATTACCATCCTGTAATGCGGAAATACAGTAACTATCACTGTGCTGCTGTAATGTGAATTTCTTCTGATAAGGCCTTATCTAATCTGCTGTACATGTTAAGTTGAAATAAGACAGGAATCCAAGGAATCCAACTAGATTTAGCTAAAGCTAAAACTAAATTTACTCTTTGTCTTCTACCTAGCTGTTGTCTGTAACTAAAAAATATCCATTTTTATGAACTGACATCTTGTTAATTCAGATTGTTCAATCCTGTGACTAAGAAGATCTACATACTGCGCCTCTTTCACCACTCGGTTTCCCAGGTCAATTCCATCAGTTTGGAAACGAAACGCAGCGATATTTGGGGTATGATCAAATAAATGCTTCACTCCCTGAAGGAAAGATTCTCTGAGTATATTGATGTATCTGTTAAATATCATAAATATAGTCAACTACATCTCCCTTAGAATAATTGGATTTTTTAAAATCAGTGCAAAATCAAGGCATTACAACATTTTGTTGTGTACAGTTTGCGAGCCTGAAAATGTTAAACCCCTTATTTTCAACTTTTATAGGGCGGTTTGTCTTCTTGTTCGAAAACCAGTGTGGCTGTTTGAAAAAGCATGTCTCCCTGCAAAACACTGCTGCACCAAGCTGTTATTTACACATATGCTACCCAGCTTTAAAGAGAAATGCCTTGCCATTGCGCTTTGAACCATCTCATCAACAAGACAATGTTGCTATGGTGACTGCAGTCAACTGGATGTGTTTTGTTTATCCCGCAATTTGTAAAACACACGAGACAGTGTACAGCCCAAAAATACCAAAGATTTTTCTGGGTAGATGTTTTTGACCCACCCAGCAACAACAACGATGTGCAAAGGAGTTTAGCTGTTCAGGAAATGAACCTCTTGACTTTCTGCTTCTTGTTTTCAGACGCGACTCAACGGCTGTCTGGCAGAACAAGCCGTTCATAGAAGTAGACGCAAAATATGGTTTGAATATTAATTCTTGTCTCATTCTCTGCAGGCCACTTCATGTTTATATTGAAAAACAGCAGCAGTTTATATCCGAGAGCTGTTGTCCGAGGCCCCTGGTTCAAACAATCAGCCTCAGAGTGTACCATGACCTTCTGGTGAGAGTCACACTACAGTCTGGTCTCTGTCACCAACTTTCAATCTGTAAAGGTGCTCAAAATGACTGTTCAACATAACCAGAATTATTCTTCTATCATTCACCTGCAAATTTTAGCCCTTTTCCATTTGCTCTCTGTGTCTGTGTTTTTCGTGAGTTTTCTTCCAAACATCTTTTCACCTGTCTCAGCTATGCCCTCTCAGCATCCATCTTGTTTAACACCCACACACACTCAGGAGATATGCATCTGAATTTGTCGTGTTTTGGCAGTTTAATGGCCCCTAAAACTTTATGTCAAATTAAAGATTATACTGTTCCCATGGGAAATTGAAGGGATACTCCTCGCTGAAAAGTGCCAGAAGTTTATCGATTTCATTTTTTCTACAGATGAAGCAAAAGGCCCTCATTTATTATGTCCAGGAAGCATATGCTTTATCGCAAGAGAAATCTTTAATTTACAGTATCTGGTCTCAGGAATTATTTTAGAAATATAAAACCACAGAATGCACACATTGCTATGCTGTAATATTATTGCCAGTAAAATTTTTGCATCCAACTCTCCCTCATCTCCTTTAGGCATTATAACTCAGGCATATCTGTGGGGGCTGCTGACATGTACCTTCGATTCAATGGAGTAAACAACAACACCATCATATGGAGAACCTTGTACGACCAGGGAACTCAGTGGAACCAGGTTTCGGTGCAGCTGGGGCGCATCACCCAACCCTTCCAGATCGCTCTTGCTAAGATCAGCCTTGGCGTGTTTGATGGGGTATCCGCCTTGGATGATATATCCTTCACGAACTGCTCCATGCCCCAGGCAGTGGCAGAGTGTCCCCCGCACACACATTTCCACTGTGTGCGTACCAAAGCGTGTGTGGAGCATATGCGGCTCTGTGACCTTGTGGATGATTGTGGGGATGGTTCAGATGAGGAGGGATGTTGTGAGTGCCTCTTGTTCCACTTAGAGTTACAAGAAATAAGTACTCAGAAACTATTAACACCAATGAAATAATACTACAGTATAAATAAAAGTCTGGCATTCAAAATCCTACTGAACATACGAACTATTATCCACCGAATTCCTTTTCTGTTGTGTCCCACAGCTCCGGATCTGCAGTGTAACTTTGAGCATGGGATGTGCAGCTGGAAACAGGAGCAGAGTGGAGGAGACGTATTTGACTGGACCCGCATCCAAGGCCCCACTCCATCCTTTAACACAGGGCCCTGGAAGGACCACACACTGGGCAGTGTCTACGGCCACTACCTCTACATCGAGTCGTCCGTCCCCCAGAAGTTCAAGGACACGGCGGTGTTAGTGAGCCGAGCCTTCGAACCCACCCTCCATCGAGTCAAGGACCCCTCCAAGTCCCGCCACCACTGTGTTTTCAGCTTTCATTACCACATGTTCGGATCCAATGTGTTCTGCCTGGCAGTGTACCTGAGGACCACCTCTACAGGCCGTGGGCATATGCTGTGGGTACGATATGGAGACCAAGGAAACTTATGGCACAGGAAGACTCTCTACCTTAACAGTGCTCGGCCTTTCCAGGTAACTAATCCAGAAACTGATACAAAATGGGAAATAAAATCTTTTTAAATGTGTGTTTAGGCTTCTGCTTTATAGAACAGGACTTTCTGAGTGCATTTGCTTTCACATTGTATCTTGTTTTGAGTCTAGTTTTGTATTCTAGTTTTGAGATAATATTTGGGATATAACATTTAAGTGGATCATAGAGAGACCTGGTTATTCATGTGCCTGTTAACATGATTCTAATATTACCGTAGTTTGTGATCATTTGCAGGTTTGCTTCCTCCACATCTATCAGATCTGTTGCTACAGGACAGACTAAGTAACCGTAACGGTTTAGAACAGACTGATTTCTGACTGTCTGGACTTTTCTATAGTTACCATTCTGCTGGATTTAGCTTTTCTAATCGTTTTTGGTAATGAAAAAAGCTAAATAACTTTTATCCTCCATGATGCCATTGTCATGATAATTTGAGCATGTAGATCATTATTATGTTATCATCATTTTTGTTTTACTGAATAACTACTACTTAACCTGAGCTGATGACAAACCTGCACTCAACAGATGATCTTTATGGCATCAGATATTATTTTTTTACTTATATTTATTTCTTTAAAAAAAAATACTCCATAACATGTAAAAATGCTTCATGCTTTCTCAGTAAAGCAAGTGAAATTACATACTCTGTAACAAAAAATATGAAAGAAATACGAAAATATAAAAAGTAAAGATATTTATGCGAAATTACCCAAATCCTTCTGCAATGTAGTATATTAAAAGTATAATATAGTGTACCATGAAAAGAAAATTAACATTATGAAAGTATAAATATTTCAGAATTCTTCTTAGGCAGAGTACATGAAAAAATATTCTTAGTTACTTTTCAGCGGTGGTTAATAGGTCATTCTTAGTTTAAACACTGTAATATTTGTTATCACATCACAACCCACTCTGAATCATTTGCATTCAGTCCCCATTAAGAAATTAAAGATAGACATGCAGATATGAGTTTCGGGTAAACACACTGAAACGTTAGTGAAGGTAAAGAGTCTGTACTAAAGATTGCATACTAGTATTTCATGATGAAGCTCTATTTAATGGCTCCACTGCTCGACATCGATTCCTCAAGATGGATGTTCTGTTGTCATTACTCATGAGTGAGTATAACGTGACAGGCAGTTAAAGACTTTTCCTCCATTATGGCACTGAAAACAGGGGCTCTGTTTGTCAAGATAATTGACTGCAGAAAGGGTAAAAGTGCAAAAAAAAGAAACATTGATGAATTAAATTCAGGCTCAGGCTAATCCATTTGCTAGCACAGTGGGCATGCTGCCATCGAATGAGAAGGCAAAGTGTGACACCAATATAGTGAATTGTACCAACGTACTTCTGAATTTGCATTTGAGATTCACTGTGACCAATGTAACCACAACTACTGCATGTCGTCCATGTGAAAATAACATTGCCTCAGCTTAGAGCAACTAAAGAGCTTTAAGAGTCTTTAAGTTAATGAAAATGTTTCCGAGACAAGCTATACGCCAAGGCAGCAACTAGAAATGGCTCATTATTTGAAAAATATTGCAAACCATGTTTGAAAAACAGTGCTGCTTGAATCATGCTAATGTGACATTCTAAAAACCTACAGTAAATACTCACACGATGCCTCTTCCAGATAATTAACATTTAACAGGCTTGCCTTGTTTATCAATTCTGCTGTGCACATGTGTACTAGGCTGATTACTTGAATAACATTATCAGCAGAGAACATTTTCTTACTTTCAAGCTGTTTTCCGTGAAAGCTAATATCAGACTCACTACGTTCAGCATTTTCAAATAATGTTCAACTGCTTGGCAGGGACACGTTGCAAGCAGGCCAGGTGACTTCTAACACAACTTATCTGAAGAAAAATCTTTCAGCTAATGATTTGTTGCACTGGAAAGCTGTGATAAATCTTGGAAATCAGGAAATGTAGCAACGCTTACTGGAAAGAAAACAAGCACAAAAAAAAAATAATCAAAACACCCTGGAGACTTGGTTTTGTAAATTAAAAAAAAAAAAAATGCAACCAAATGTAGATAATAGTTTTTAATTTTTACTCAGATGTAATTAGTTCCCAGTGCTGGTAACACCTTTGCTGCTCCTACAACTACAAATTGAAATGTCTTCTAAAGGTTAATTAGATACGCTCAAGCAGAATCCTGGATATAAATGAGGTTTCCAGTATCTATTGTAAATATGTTAAATGTCTTCTCATGTTAAAAGCAGATAGGATTGGATATACACATGTATGAGAAACCTTAAGGGTAGATGAAGTATGTTAGAAAAAAAAAGTCTCTGCCTTGGGCAAATAGTTTTTCTTAAAATATGAAAACAGGCTTGTAGTTAGTTATTAGGGCTAATTTGGAAGCAGTGTGTTTACGGTTGCCTTCTTGCACCTGACATTCAGCAACATTGGCATTCATTTTGGTCTCTTTTTATGGCCTCCAAAAAAGTGGAGCTAATTGCTACATGAAACAACTGAGCATAGGTCAACATTAGCTTGCTTATGAAATCATATGAACCATTTAGATTGAAGCGTAAAAGGGGTAATATGAAATATTGTTAACAGAGTTTAGCAGACAGAGTTAACATTAGTACTTAACTACAATGAACTTAGGAAAGACTTTTCAAACAAGCTTTCAAAAAGGTTTATAAGAAGCTGTTACACCTCAATCTTGTATTTTCAGCCTAAACTAACATTATCCTGTATTTCTTCTCTCTTTCCATGTTGCCAGATTTTGATTGAAGGTACAGTTGGAGATGATTTCAATGGAGACATTGCCATTGATGACCTTTCTTTCCTGGACTGCACACCACATGAAGGTAAATGCATGTGCCATAACAAAAGAGATGGGCACGCAATTTAGGCCAGTGTTTCTGTTTCCATCTCAGCTCTTGACTGTATTTTCTACCGTGCCCTATTTCAGGAGAGCTCCCCCCGCTGAATCAAACAACCCCTGCAGTGACCACCCCAGCCCCCACAGTCCGGCCCCACAACTGCCCTGACGGAGAGTTTGCATGTTGGGCAAATGGGGAGTGTGTTCCCCAGAGCAAAGAGTGTGACTTCCGACCCGATTGCTCTGATGGCTCTGATGAAACAAACTGTGGTAAACTGTCTTTTCTAATCCAAGAAATTCTATAAAGTCATACCCAGGTTTTTTATTTGTTTTTTTAAATTGACCTCTATCTTTCTCTAGTAAAGGAAGTGTGTGATTTTGAAGACGGCGCCACATGTGGTTGGATGAGTGCCGACCCCTCTTTGGTCCCAATCCATGCATTTCGCTGGTCACCGGATCAAGGGGAAAGCATTCATGATGGAGAGCAGTACCATCGACCTATAAATGACCACACCCTGTGAGTACCGACAAAACTGATTATGTTGGTACCTTTGGAGTGGAAACAATAAGTCAAATAATCAATTAATATATGGGGGGGCTGCAGGTATGGTCACTTTTCAAGTAAAAATGGAAAAAAATATTCACTAGTTTTGAAAATAATATGCAGATTAATTGGAATTGGAAAATTAAATGAATATTTAATCTCAAAGTAGTTCACTTACCTGATAGAATAAGCTTAAACAGAATACTCTTAAAACATAGTATGCCTCTGTCCCTGAAATGGTCACAAATGTAAAAAAGCTCAGGAAAGTAGAAATTCATAGTTTTAGGGACTTACCTTTTCATTTTTTTATTATTTTTTTTTTTACTTCACTAAAAGCAAAGACGAGAAAAAAAAATGGACTGTAAGGTTGAGTGAGTATGGACCATTTGTAGTAGATAGACATTGACCTGATTGTTCTTATCTATGTTTTATTGACTGAACAGTAAGAGCAGAAAATGGCTGTGCACTTTGACCGCTACATTTCAGTACTTTCTTCCTTCAGCCAAAACTGCAGACGCTATCTCCTTTCATAAACTCTCCGTCTGGCTGCAACCCCTCCTTCCTCACTCCTACGGCAGCCTTGTCTGGATCTTGATCAATAAGGAATGAGTGAAATGGAGGGCAGGCACTGTGTCTTATTTAACCCGTGCTGAGCCATATCTTTTATGGGAATTTTAAGTTAAGCGGAAGTGAGTTGGAGTAGATATTAACATTGTCCTTAGAGTGTGAGGATGAGTTGAGGCAGTTACGACAAGATTTATCTTGCTTTTTTAACTGAACTGTTTTATGATTGACATTTTATGGCTTGCTGGCTTATACGCTAAAGAACAGTGTTGAATGAGCATCAATAATGCTATTTAAACTGTGTTCATTGGGATTGCACATAAGAAAGCAAATCCTCACAACTGAAAAGCTCAAACTAGAGGGACATAGTTATTTTTTGCTTTAAAAAAATCTTAAATAATTGACTGGTTATTAGAATCATTAACAATTTTTTGTCAGTTGACTATTGGATTAATCAAACAATTGTTTCAGCTCTAGTTGTCTCAACTGAAAGAAAACGTGTCCAGAGTTATTAAAAAAAACAACAACAACTTGCAAGCATAGGAAAATAGGATGAGCATAGTCTTAGTTGCCAAACAAGTGACAGTTTTCATTGAGTTTTATAATGCAAGACAGAACAGGATTTTTTCACTGAAACTATTTCTTATTGCTTCTGTGATAGAGGCAGCCGTGAGGGTTGGTATATGTGTGCAGACAGTTCCAATGGTGGCTATGGTCAGACCACTGACCTCCTTACACCAGTCATCTCCTCCACCGGGCCCCAGTGCACCCTTGTCTTCTGGTACTATATGAGCGGATTCACTGTAGGATCACTGCAGGTGAGGAGAGCAGACATACGCTGCAGGAGAATAGCGCTCGTTTCTGTGTACAGGGTCTTAGTCATGTTTGTGTCGAGAAATATTTATATCTATTATTCTTACAATATCTGCAGGTGCTGCGAAAGTACAGAAATGTCACTCATGTGGTTTGGTCTCAGACTGGTAACCAAGGCAACAAATGGAGACGAGGAGAAGTGTTTTTGGGGTTATCAAACAACTTCCAGGTATGTAAATTGTTTTTGTCGCTTAGAAATACTCTCAAATGTGTTATAATCAAGAGATTGGATTGGAGGGAGTAAGGTCCTTTGATCCATTGATAATAAGGTAAATTAACTTGAACAAGAACAAATGATCATTACAGTGGCAGAAAACCCTTATTGCCTCATTAATGGCCACAGTAATCATCTGTTTTATAGGCAAATCGGCACTTTCCACGATGAGTAGAGCTTTCTCAGGAGGGTTCCCCTTTAATTCTCAATCCAAATGAATGCATAGTTTTCATACAATTAAGAGTGAAAAGCACCTTTGTAAAGGTATCTATTCCGTAGTTGTTGTCATTATTGTTGTCATTGTTGTCATTATTGTCATAATTATTACAAAAATGCGCATGTGGTTCCAATCATTAACATTCAGTTTGGACTGAGGAACAGCCTCTTAGATCACTATGCACATCAATGTATTTGGCCTAATTTCAGTCATGGCAGTTCAGGTTGGACAGGCAGATCTGATGAAGAAGTGATTTAGTCTACTTCAGCCTAATGAGTCTTGACTTGTGTGTGATTGTAGTCAGAGTTGCAATCCCTTCGTATCTGCGTGCTGACATAATTCCAGGCCATTATGACAAGACCCTGTTTCAATCCGCGTGGCTCAGTTGCATGGGCGAAGTCATCCCTTTGACTAAATATCACGGCCTTTGCACATTTTCACTGATGCATATTAACCTTTGTCAGATGAGACAGAGTCAGATCTGTGCTTAAGGTGCAATCAGCAGCTGAAGGGCATTTTCACGGTGAACCTCTAAGAGCCCTTTTTCAGGCTCCAAATGCCCTTCTCCTCTTCTCTCTGTGCTCTCCTTCAGCTGTCTGCCCTTAGACACAGAAAATAATGACTTGTTGGGACAGAATCTATTGGCTCTTTTGTTTAAATGCCCTGTCTAAGAATACTGAACACCGACCCTGGAGTCTAAAAATGTGATTATTAGTTTACATGACAGACTGGACTAAGAGGTGATCCTAGGTTTGTCGCTGTTTGTCAGGTGGTGTTCAGGGCCAAGCGAGGGATCAGCTACATGGGCGATCTGGTGATAGACGACGTCAGCTTCCTGGACTGCTCCCCTCCCCTGCCCTCGGATCAACCATGTACACTTGAGCAGTATGCCTGCGCCAACGGCCAGTGCATCCCCAAGGACAACCTGTGTGACTTCATCAACCACTGTGGGGACAACTCTGATGAGGATCCCTACATTTGCAGTAAGACCTCCTCTAATGTCTTACTAATGATACCTGCAGAAAGATTAATTTCCTGATACGGGATAGTTTTAACTGATTTCCTTTTTTACTGCTGTCGTGCAGAGGGCTTTAGTGGACGCTGCAGTTTTGAGTTTGACCTCTGTTCCTGGCGCCAGTGCGAAGAGGATGGCTTTGATTGGCTGATCAAAGCAGGCAGCACTCCGACATTTGGCACCGGGCCGTCAAATGACCACACCCTAAGGGACCCCTCAGGGCACTACCTCTACCTTGAAAGCTCTTTCCCGCACTCAGTTGGAGATATCGCCCGTATATCAGGTCCCCTGCTAAGCCACAGGAGCTCACAGTGCAAGGTAAGATGAAGGTCAAAGTGCAGAAGGCAGAAGGAATGGGTCAGAATGCAGTTACATTGAGGTTATGGATTATTGATGAGAGTGATGGCTTAATCAGTGCAGTGAGGTACGGCGTAAATAGGAGGAGTTCACATCTTAAATACTATTCCACATTATTTTCATTCCATTCATTAAACTGGTAAATAACTTACTACAATAACATCTTTTGAATAAAACTACCTATAGGTCAATGTAAGTATGTCTCCCTGAAAACAAAGGTCCTTCTTACATTAGCTTCTACGCACACAATTTGAATAAATAAATATTATGAAAAAGAAACTACAATGAAGAAATTGACAGAAATCTAAATACATGAAATTGATTAAAGAAACACTAGAAAATGTGTGTTGACATAGAATATTTTTAGCTACATACTTAATAATGTGCATATATTAACTGACTTATAATCAGTTTTAAACCTCATAGATGCTATTTAGAATATAATGAACAAGCTTAAAATTTCTGACCAGCTTGCTGGAGATAAACAATTCCTTGAGGAAATGTACAAAAAGAGCTGAATAAGTCAGTTCTTGTAACACCAAATATTTTAGCTGAACTTTTTAGGTAATGCATGCATTAGCTTTCTGAGCTGAGATTCAGATGAGAAGACTGATAACTCTGTCATATCTATCTGATAAATATGAAGTTACATTCATCAGTGAATGGAACCAGAAACGGTGAACCTCATTCGTAGACTTTCAATTACAGCTGAAAACATGATGTAAATAAAAAAGCAATTAGAATTTGAACTTAAGTTTATACAGGCCATGTTGTGTGTGTGTGTGTGTGTGTGTGTGTGTGTGTGTGTGTGTGTGTGTGTGTGTGTGTGTGTGTGTGTGTGTGTGTGTGTGTGTGTGTATGTGTGTGTGTGTTTGTCTATTTGTGTGTCTATCTGTGTCCTCCCAGCTGTCAGACCGATTCTCCACCTGAAAAGATCCCTTGATTGACTGCCCAGCTTGCTCTGTGGCTGACATCTATCTCATCCCACTCTTGACCTGTCAATCAATCATGCAGTCAACAAAAAGGCACTTATTAAACTAAAGGGGGGCAGAACAAAAGGACGGACAGGGTCTCTCCCCAGATGGAGGGTGTAGATGTGTTGTTGGAGCACACGAATACGCCTCCATAAGACATACCGTAACCCCGCCCGAGCGCTGCATGATGGAGAGGCACAGATTTCTCCCCAAGCCTCAGTAAAGACAACTGATGGGGAGAGTGTATCTATCCAGTGCTTAACACTTATATACCTTTGTATGTTCACACTTTTGGTTTCTTTCCATATTCTGCCATGAAGATTATTGACCATACAGAAAAAAGCAAATGTGAAAAACATAATGGAAAAAGTTCATTCAGTGTCCCTGAGAAGACCTAGTATGTTATTCAACAACCAAAACACATTAAGAAGAGGCAGTGATGTAAATATTAATGGCAAAAAATAATAAGATTTTAACGCTGTTGTTCTGTAAATAGGAAGAATTTGAATATAAATGTGGGAATAACTCAAAAATCAAAAGTCAGCCCTCGCTCTGAAAATCATAACCTAATTTTGACAGGTTTCTCATTTTCCGTCCTTTGTCCAGATGCGTTTCTACTTTCAAATGTCTGGAGACGGCATTGGAACCCTCAGCGTGTTCAGGAGAAGCGAAGGGAATCTTCATCTCCTGCTGAACCTGACAGGAGACCAGGGTAACTACTGGCAGATGGGAGAGATCCCGCTGAGCTACACGAGAGACTTCCGGGTCGTGTTTGAGGGCAAAGTGGGCCGAAGTTCCAAGGGTGACATCTGCCTGGATGACATCACTTTCTCTCCAGGGTGTCTGCTCGCCCCTTCAGATGGACTAGAGGACGACACTCCTCCGCCTCCTGCAGGTATACACTCAACTCAAGTATGTACTGCTATTGAATGTTTTGTTTTTTGTTTTCCTCTTACGTTTTTGATAGCGTTATCATCATCCATCTCACTACCTAAATTGGATTTACAATAATCCCACTCTCTCTTTGAATTGCCTTTCAGAATGTTTATCCCATTTTAGGGGAACACAATGTCACTTTTCAGTCGGTCATTCCACCATTTTGGATTCGGTTTGGATAGAAACATCTACACAGCTGTTGCATGGATTGCTGTGAAATTTTGTAATGGAAATGACAATGAAAATAAAGCACAACTAACTGACCAAAGCGTGTTCGATATCCTAGAAATTAAAGTGATGCACCACTTCTTTAACATGAATTAACACATTATAGTCTGGAAGGTTTGGGTGTTTCCACCTTGGAAAATCCTCACGTTTCTATGAGGGACTTATGTTTATTAAACGTGAAACGAAATTAAGATTCTTGAGGTCTTTGGATAAACGTACTTACATCTGAGTAGACCTCCCCCTAGCTTCTATTTACAACAAGAGTTATGTTGAGATAAGACTGAAAAGCAAATTTAAAATTTATTTTCAATTCTCTTGTATTGGATGCCAAGTGTCTAGGCTTTCTGTGCCCAGAAAGGCATGAGACTGAAGCTGTGCGGCCCCCACAAGAGCCTCCCTGTCATTTTAAACTGGAAATGCTCCTGTTTAACATCAGTATGATTTGGATGATTTTCCTTGCAGCTGCCTCTTTCTCTTAAATCAATGTCTTGCTGTCTCTCTACACTTGTCTGTATTAGTGCTTACAGTGGAAAGCTTTACTCCAACAGAGCAGGAGTGTTAATGAGTCACCGGAGAGCTCAGCAGCAGTGTGGTCTTGCTTAGATCTAACGCAGGTCTCCGTGCTAATGATGCCTCCATTTTAGTGCTGTTAATTACATTTAGCATCTCACCAACAGTTTATTATCTTACTCTCCTGCTCTGCTGATGTCTTCACCAGCACTCTGGAGGTACTAAAACAGCACAATTATTTAAAAGTGAGACATTATGATAAATTGATTAAATAAAAACATATGCACACAATGTATAGATAATCATAAAATATGTCTATGTAACATTTTTGTTTTATGAATTTAACTTCTCTACACCTCTATCCTAACTGATTCACATTTAGCGTAAAGGCAAAAATTATACTTACACACTGTATAAATGATTAGCTTAAGCAAAGGAGCTGGCATTATCTGTCATAATGATTTTAGTGTGTAAAATTATATGGTGGAGAAATACTAGAAAGAAAAAAATATAGCAAAGGAGAAAAAGCCGCTGTTTGCGGTTTCTGAGTGGATAATTGTCAGAACAAGTAAAAAGCAGAGCAAATAAAGCAGGATGGAAATAGAAAGGGGTGTGATTCATCCTTCCATTAAGAGAGTTTTGAGGGTGAAGAGTCATGGATGATTAGGAAATCTGCTCTCACCATCTTCATAGTTGCCGCAGAAGTACAGTAATACTTATGACACCAAAGACAGCAAGGAAATGTAATTATATACTTAATCCCCTCAGGGGCATTTTCCTTCACCGCTTGATTCTACACTATATAATACAATGACACTGACATACGATTGAGTGGTTAGACCCAGTCCATACTTCATGCAAGCTCAGCACTAATAAATGTGTGATATGCCAGTGGCTGAGTATTTTATCGGGGCTTTAACAAGACATTGCAGACAAGTAAGAGCAAACCATTTTAAGGTTACGCATTGTCATCGGCTAAGAACATCCGGAGACTTCTGTGTATATGTACCAACTGTATGGAAAAATAATGAAGTTCCAGCAAAGGCTTTACATGCAGCATGTGAGAAATGCCTTGTCAGTCTCTGCCTGAGCAATGTTGGACTGCATAAAATTACCGGCAGAAATCTCTACCTAATGAGAAATTAGAATGATAAGAACTTTTATTACATTCACCAGAATAGGATTGGGAGGAAGTCCCTCACACTAATGATCATCAATAATTAAGGCTGCAACTACAAAATAAGCTGATGCTGCCTGTGAATGAAACGGAAAACTCTTTTTCCTTCATATCATTTGAACGGGTCTTTATCTTGTCTGAAAGAAGCCATTAAGAATATAAATGTAAAAGTCACCTATGTCGGAATAATGTAAAGCCATAACTTTCTTATAGATAGAGGAAGCTACAACTGTTATGTATGTCTAAAAAGGGATACATTTTTGAACACAGCTTGGATGTGTTTTGGTTAGTTATGTGTATTTTTCTGTCTTTTAGTGTCAGCCTGACAAGACTCTTTCTGTACTCCTTTTGTCATTAGTGGCCCCTGATATTATAAATTCAATTTAATCTTAATTTTGACAGCATCTGTTCACAGGGCAGATTCTTTGTGTTAGCCTGACTGATCAGACGCACTGTGCAAAAAACGTGATTTTGATGCCGTCTGTTCTGCTGCTGCGATGGCAAAGGAAAGTAGAGAGAGAGGAACGGCAAGAAAACAAAGAAGCTTTCTGCAGCTTTAATTTATAAATTATTAGAGGAAAATGAGAGGAAGCCAGATAAAACTTGTGAACAAAATGGAAGTGGTGGGGCACCGTGCCAGATGTTGTAAAAAAAAAAAAAAAAGAACAGTACAATGGATTGCTTGGCACCAGTCTTTGTCTAAATTGGATGACTTGCTTCATGTTATCTGTTGGACTTCCTATTTCAGCAGTAATTAAGTATGATTTGATCACCAGAGGGCAGTATGACACTCAGGGTGACTGACCCACTCACTGTATATCAGGACAGTCGATGCCGGTGAGAAGGTCACGTTTCACACAGCAATGCAGAGCCCTACAGTTACTGATGTCACAAGATATGCACTGGAATTAATGAGGACAAATGAATTAGTCCGCACTCACATTGTGCTAGGTGGATGACTGCATATGTAATGGGACTTACTGAAAACTGGTCCGTGATAAGCTTCAGTTTGCTCCGCAGTTGGCGGTGAGGAGGTTTTGCTTCACCTCTGGGAGCCGTGGCTTCCTGGCTTCCTATGTGGCTTTGTTGGGGTGCATTGCTTCTGGTTCTGTGCATTTGAAGGGGAACAAAGGATTAAGAGGGACTTATACCCCTTTCTCTGCTTTAATTACAGGGACCACCCCTATTCATAACGCCTCACGTCACTCTCTAACACTCCCCAAAGCCAGGCACTGACCCTTTCTGGAATGCCTGGCACCAAAAGAAGCAGATTTCAGCCGCCTCCAGCACTGCTACCCTATGATACACTTATTTGGGCTTATAGTCCCATGCTCCTTTGTCTTCTTAAGCCTATTAAAGAGATTCTGATGCTGCATACAGATGGTCTCCCAACTCATGAGTTGACTTCTTCTGCTCTTGGGTTAATACCAAACCGTTGTGTTTTCTGTTTTACCAAAAAAAATGAGCATCAACATTATATAGTATCCAATTTGTAAAGGAACAGTTTAACATCGTGGGCATTAATGCTTATTTGCATTCTTTTGAGTTGGAAGAGAAGATCGATATGACTCTCATGTCTCTAAGGTACCAAAAAAATATGAGATTGGTAAATATTTTCTCAATTAACCATTAGTAAGGAGGTTAATGGGTATATATCTTGAAATGTTGAACTGTTCCTTTAACAGAATTACCTGTCAGTTGAGCCTTTTATTTCCCTTCTCACTATCTTGACCTCTGATCTTCTGTGTTAAATAAAATGTTAAAATATGACAGCATATTTGCCACAAGTTATGATATCAATCTACCTTGTCCTTGATGAGAAACTTATTACTCTTATATACCAACATACATCGCTACAGACTCTTACTTGGCAAACAAGCACAAGTAGTCTGAGTGATATTTTATGTGTGTGTCTTATTCCCAGGCTCCTGTCCTTCAGGATTCCTGCCGTGTGAAAATGGCCGGTGTTTCACCCCAGGGCAGAGTTGTGACTTCACAGACGACTGTGGAGATGGGACCGATGAAAAGGATTGTGGTACTTCCTGTTCCTTTGAGAACGGTCGCTGTGGCTGGAGGAGCTCCCTGGCGGATAATTTTGATTGGATGCTGGGGACTGGATCTGTCCAAAGCATACGGCCTCCATATGATCACACTTTGATGGATGAAAATGGTATATGTTTTTTGCAATTTTCCTTGTGAGTAAGTTCATACATACTTCAACCATTCACAAAAGGTCCAGAGGTTCATTTTTGTACACTTTTTCACTTTTGGGTGGTTTTGTACAGTCAGAGTGAACGAAACGGACTGAATGAAAGCTGACTTCAAAACATTCAACTGTTAAGCACAAATTGCTGTGGTAGCTCTCCACAAACGTTAAATTCATGCACTGTGTTTAGCTGCTTCAGTGACAAAATCAATGAGCCTACTTGCCAGTGTGCGATTGTACAGCATATGAGCCTTCAAGTGATTGATGCAGGGCACTTAGGGCATTAATTCCATTATACAGCGAAAAAAAAAATAATACACGTGAATAAATGAATAAACATAAGCATACAAACAGCTCTTATGGAGGTGCTTATTCTAAGCTTCTTAAAATTATAATCCTTAATATTTCAATCCTTTTTCTATTTACACCCATTGTTTCCATGGTAACGTCAAGCATGCTAAAGCATTAAACCATGAGGAGCATTAAACCATGCTCCTCAGCAAGGGTATCTTTCTGAGGAGTTGGATTTTGCAGCTGGTTGCCTGCAACTCTCTACCTAACAGCTCACGCTGGCTGCTCCTTCCTCTAACATTACTCACTTGAGAAAACTATATTTTATCCAAAATCCTACAAAAATGATGCATTGTTTATAAGCCATTCCTTGTGTTGCCTGTTCAGTTCTTTTATCGTGAAACAGCAACAGCAGAAAATATTCAGTTTGTGTTAGTAGTAACATAGCATAGCTCTGATACATTTTAAGTACAGTCAGCAGTAAATAAAAAGGCTGTTATAAGTTTGATTAAAATAAAAACTCAAAAATATTATATGCAAGCCCTCTTTCCTCAGACTCAGCCATAAATAATGAAAACTCTCATACAGAGAGATAACAACCGAATATAAATATATCGAATAGCTGTTGCAAAGAAATGTCCATCATAAGTAGAATAGGATGCCAGGTTTGATTTCACAGAAATCTAACGATTTCTGACTTTGAAATTCATGTATATTCTTGATTATAAAAAAATGATAGACTCTATGAAAAAGCTCTTTAAAATGTTTCGAAATTATTATTTGATCATTTTAAAATGCCAAAAACCTGCAGAAAGAAAAAACAAGACAGCGCAGATACAGTTACTTTTGTTTTATGTTCAACCATCTTGCCAAGTCATGATTGAGAAACATACACAATGGGTCCTGTGTAAAACACTGTGGGACGTTTCAAAGATTACTCTGTGACCCCTGAACCTCACACCCCCACCACACTTTTAGGTACCTTGCTGTAAATTGTGGCTGCAAGACCTGCCCATACAGAGATAGTTATTAATCCCTGTTTAACTCGTCTCCCTCTTTGCAGCCCTTCTTTTAAATCATGTTTTGCCTTTTCTCTTTAGGTCATTTTGTCTACTTGGAAGCTACACCAGTGGGTATCAGAGGTGACAAAACTCATATTAGAAGTTCTGTCTGGAAACAGTCCAGCGCCATCTGTAAGCTCTCCTTCTGGTACTACATTTCCCACAAGGCATCAGGGACTATACGACTGTTGGTCAAGGTAAACCGTCCGCAGGAGTGTGTTTTAATTCAGATAAGGCTCAACTTGGTTCGCACAGATTCGAGATAAAGAATGATGAATCGAACTGAGGCCTGTCCATTATAGTTTATGACACGAGCTTTGAAGAAAACCCACTGCCTTCCACCGAGGATGGTTACCATGGTTACGTGCAATCAGAAATAAAGCCTGATAATATAAAATCATGTTGCTGTAGACAGTTATCACAACATATTAGCGGCGCTATACAGTGGTCTCACTAATTTGATAAAAAAGAGTAGTGAGGCTGTCAGCTTCTCTGCCAGTGTTTGATCCGTAGGGCAGCTGTGGTGGGGGGGGTGAAGGTGATGGTGGAGGTGAGTGATGGGAATCGTGATCGGCCCTCAGCCCAGAGCAGCCCCAAACAACCATCTGGTCATACACCAGTGTGCAGCGTCAGCCCTGTCAATTCTCAAGGCTTCTAAATTGTAAGGTGTTCAGCCATCTAGATTGTGTATGCATGGTTGACTTTCGGGGATTAAGATTTCTGCTTGCGGCTTTTCTGCCATTGATATTCTGCTGTGATTTACTCTGCCTCCTGCCTGTGTCTGTGTACGCTCAGCTTCATTTAACTCTGCCAGGTACGACTCAGGGTCAAGGTGCGGGAGCTGTGCATGAGTAGATTCATTCATTCAGTGACGTGAACGTGTGGTTAAATGCAACATTCTCACATATGGACAGGGGGATTGTTAGTGCGTCCTTGTTTGTAGTGCAGAAACTGTTTTATGCAGTTTGCAAAACAGGTCAGAAACTTATGTAAATTTTACAGAGTGGTTTGTTTTCTTCAAACAGCAAATGGTACCCCACCTCCCAAAATTTGCATAGTACTACTCTTGCAAAAAACGATACTGATGCTGTTTCATTGGCATAGCTCGTTGGTGTGGTTTTCAGGTGGCCGACAAACGAATAAGACTAAGAGGACAGTGGACATCTAAACATGTAAATAAATACCATGGAAAGACCATAAGCAACACTGAGTTGTTCCTACAAATGTTCAATTTAGTCATGTTTGAGTGACATTGGCCAAAATCTACAGTGCCCATGTTTTGTCTCATATACTTCCCATGTACTAAATCCAGCACCTTTGCATTAAGATGTGCTATTTATTGAGGCTGTTTTGAATTGAATTATTGTACAAATACCAACCATACTTTTGATTGCACATTAAAGCCTGGTGCAGACTGAATAAAACTGCTCTCAGAAATTCAAATGATGGGATTTGCAACATTTTTCAGCCCAGCTCCGCTGGTCGTTTGATTGATTAGGTGACTGTCTGAGAGGGAGGAGATGATTTATGCATGTGGACTATTTTACATGACCTTGTTCACATATGGATGAAAATGTAAAATTTGGCCTTTTAAGGAAGGTCAGCTCTTGAATTGAAAATGGTGCGATGGAATCATTAATACAGTCACAGAGGAAAAGAGAGAGGGGTGGTGAGTTCAGAGGTCATCTTCTATGATTTTAGACATTGAGTGAGGTGTATTGTCTGTATTTTGGTTGAGTGTCTATGTGTGTGTGAGAGAGAGAGAGAGAGAAAGAAAAAGAGAGACTGAAAACAAATATCACAATTCAGCTTCTTGTCTCCATAGTCTCCCATGACACAAAAATGCTGTAAAGTACATGAGCTTCTAGGTTACGTATGACCTAGAAGGTCCAAAGACATTATCACTTACAGATTATTGCTTTGCTTTGTAATTTACAACATTATAGCATTTTTATTGCCTCAATGTTGGCTTGAGTCAAACACACCTTTGCTTGTTCATGACTAGAAATAAACACACACACACACACACACACAAACAATCCTAACCCTCTGCAAGCACCATAGTGTAAATACAGTGTGAGCCATCTTTAAAGGTTGAATGAAGAACAAAGGGAGTTATGGTAATGAGGCTAGAGCCAGAATGGAAAAGCGTTTTCCCCCTTTGAAGTTCAACACGGGGCCTATTTATATCAATGGGCCTGTGAACTGCCCGAAACTTATTACTCATCACAATGATAACTGACCTCAGCAGCAGAGGTGTCTGGAAATGAACAGTAGGCTAGTGCCTAAACAAAGGCAAGATCTCAGAGTGAATTAGGAACCGTATAGCAGTCGGTTTTCAAACTGTTACCAAGCTACTGTGTAATGTGTCTGCGTCAGTATAATGCCCTTTGGTGTAAGCATTGGTGATGATATGTTCCTATTCTTATCAATAGCCGTATGTTCCGAATGAAGGAACAGAGTCCTTCTTGGTGAAAGCCGTTCTTCTTAATATTTGTTCAGCCAAATTTCTTCTAAATAACGAAGCAGAGTCCTTGACCAATTGGCAAAGAATTTTTTTGAGACTCAATTCTTCACTGAAAGCTTCTTGAATGGCCTCTTTAATCTAATAAGCTGCACTGTTGCAACGATTCGTTTTGAGAGAGTAGGGGCCAATAAGGAAATTCTAACCAACTGACCAGTGGTGCAACTTCATCACTCTGTCAGTCAGGGACAGACATTCCTGTAATAAGACTGGCCCCAGTGTAGTTGTCCAGCCAAAAAGGAAAATAACAGTAATCCTCTTTATGTAATGAGACAATAGCATAAATCGGAGGCATTGTGTTCAAGTTTGTTTTTAAGTTTTTACCTTTATACAGAGTTAAAAGAGAAAAGTTTGGGAACAAAACTCTGGCTGAAAGTAGAAATTTAAAGAAATATTGTGTAAAAAATGTAAAAACAAATTCTGGTGTTTGGGGTGTTTATGTGCCAGACACATGCTAAGCTAACTGGCAAGAAACATGCATACAACATACTTCTGGGAAATGAAATGTAAATGCTTTTTGAATCAGTGTGTAAAAATGCATTTACATAAAATTTATTTTTTCATGTCTTAACATTATAAAGCTTTTGTCTCTGAGAAATTTAATCTTTTCCCTTTTGTACAAGAATATGTTGTTTTTCAGACACTGTATATATATCATATTTGAATCAGCATAATGTTATGGTGATTAAGATAAATTACTTTAAAACCAAGCTACATAACCTGCTATTAGCTCATTTATACAGTTATGCATGGTGTACTGGATTCAAATGTGGTCTGCCATTATGGTGAGCCAAGCATCTGCCTGTCAGCCAGAGAGATCATGATCTACCCAATTAAAATATAGCATCGCAAGGCTAATCATTTGAACATGCTTTTGATTTAACATACAGTCTTATCACGAAAACAACATGTTAGTATGCCCTCAATGTTGTAACATTATTTAACTAGGCAGAAAAAAGCTGTTGCACTCTGGATTGAAGGTGAGTCAGCAGAAAAACAGCTGCCAGCAGTTCTATAAAATGAAAAGCAATGAATACAAATTGGATTTCAGCTTAGTGGAGCATTCAATATATGGTTAAGACTTTTGGGATTTCAAAATTTCAATAAAACAAGTACTTTGTGATTCAAACGTCTTTTAACATATTTTGGGCTCTTGACTGTCATGGGAGGGATAATAGAATTAAATTATGCAAATGTATATCCATTCATCACTGTAAACAATCTGAATTTGTGCTTGCATTCACCTAACTGTGAGTTCAGGAAATGACGCTTCGGACTAATCGAATAAATGCCTTGACTGATATGCCACCCAGACATCAAGTATGAGCTTCATATGCTGGTATCATACACTCGTCAGTCGCTCTAAAGCTGGTGGGGTTGTGGATTGAGCTTTTACTCCATGACATAAATCTGGATAAATCCTGCTGTAATGCTGCCTATTAATCTATGCTGTGCTTTCACAGTAACAAGATTATTTCAAGCCAGGGCTCCATTGGCGTATCGCAGATGAGACAGCTTGTGTTTGCCTGACCAAAGTGTGCATTTTAATAGGCATTCAAACTGCAGAGCAGAATGTGACATTGCTCGTCCTCTGGTTTTGAGCATATTAGACCAGGTCTCTCTCCCTGCAGTCAGCCCTCTGGTCACATCTTGCAACTTCAGAAAAGCAAGTTTGATGTCTTACTTTGTAAGAGCTTAAATTGTGTGTGATATTTACTCATGCACCTACAATGTCCAAAAAGATTCATAGTGCTGAGATTGGTTCTTATCATTGAATTGAATAACAATGCAATGTCATAGACCTGCAGTCATTCTCTTACCTTTAGGAAACCAGAGGGTGGAGAAGTCTATATGACACAGCAGAATTAAACAGTCCTAATATTAGACTGATCAACTTCAAGAGGATGGGTAGTTAAATCTTTTCCTTTCCTCTATTAGACACACTATAGTTTAACCAGGCAGGGCTTCTCTCTATTGACCCGAAGCTAAAGTTGATTTTAAAAATTTGGAGAGCATTGCAGTAAGGCTCTTTCCATCTACATTTACTCCTCTCAGTTGGCCAACAATTGACTGTTAGGTTGCTTAGCATGTGACACATGTACTGTCATAAACCAAAGTACTGGGCGAATTGAAATTTGACCTGATGATGGCTCTGAAAGAGAAGTCAGGATTTCACCAAAGTCATAAGGATTCATCCACTCAAGACCATGAATGACTGGTACAGAAATTCATGGCAATCCATCTGATAGTTATTAAAATGCTTTTGCATCAAACCAACACAATACCTACGGCCTGACGTGCACCTCCAAAAAAATGTAACTATATGTCAAAGTGACGCGGACTGCAAGAGCTGTGATTGGTCGTCTTGGTAAAACTACCTTTCTGGCTTCTCCTTCTTTGCCATGTTTTGTGTCTGCATTACAGTAATTTCAGGAAAAGTGATTGCTGTTCAATATCTATCAGCTCGGACTCCATCGAGATCTGTTTAGTTTCAGTTGCCAATGTTTCAAAGTGCACCAACAACCTCGTGGACAACTGTAGTGAAGAAACTCAACACAGGGGTAATATGAAACTCGACCGCTAACTAGGAGTTTGGTGGTATGATTGCAGAGTGACGCAGACACCATCGAAAGCGTAGAAATGCTCAGAACGCCCTCCTGGGTTGAATTCGAGCCGCCAGCTCTGCATGTTGGCAAGAAGCCCTCCAGAGGAGCTAGGCAGATGTCATGCCCTCTCCTCACCTCTGATCAAGGTGATAGACCTTTGGGGGCATGCTGATTCTTGCTGTTTTGAATAGCTGTGCTGACTGTGTCCACCGAAGAGCTTAGGACATGGTCATGGTGCCAGCAGTATTGCCCTTCCCGCAAAACCTGAGGATGTGCTCCAAGGTGCACTACTTCTGGCACGATTGGCATGCTGGAGTTTTTGCCATGCGGGGTGTTTGCCAAGCTCAGGAGAATGTCCAGGTGACCTTGAGGTTCAGTATGCTTCTGTCTGGTCCAGGTGGCTTGTTTGTACATGCCGACTATCTCGCCGCACCCTTCCTCTACTCCAAGCTCTTTCTGAGCCAGACTTCTTGTTAGCTTTGTCGTAGAGGGGTTTAGGGAGAATTGCCCATTTCTGCCCGTCCCACTACCACAGTGCCCACCAAGACGTTGTGCCGCAGCGGTGCCTTTACTCTGTCAACAGCTTCCTGTGCCTGCCACTTTTTTCTGGTCTATACAAGTAATCCTGCCAAAGTGACTTGAACATCAGAGTCTTTGTAAGTCATAATCCTCTGTTAGGCTGCTGATGAGGAGAAAGCTAAAGGCCCAAGGGAGACCCACCCACTGACGGAGACTGATGGTCTTCTCTAGTGTTTCCACTGTTGTCAGTGGCACCTCGTCGACAGTAGTTGCATAGACCAGCATGAGCTGCTAACTTTCTCTCTGAGAGATCATTTTACAGGTAGATGTAGCCAAATTACAAACCAGCCGTCATCTTTAATTTATGTGTATAGTGATTTTGTCAGAATTATAGCAGCAGGTTGGAAATTCTGTTTAACATGTCATCTTATTTGGTTGCAAAAACAGAAAAACATATAAAAGAGAACAGCTTTTAATGGGAATTCAGCTGTGTTAAATTACCATATATGTGAGCACAGACAGTAGGAGAGAAACAAACAGACAAAGGGTGGTCCGGCCACACACTAGGTTTTGACCTATTTTTGTTATTTATTGTTTTCCCATTTGCTTTATGCTTTTATAAATGTAACTGTTGCAGAGAAGCTGATGGTGAGATCCTTCCTTTCCTTTCCATCCTTTTATCCCTTATTTGGGGGCTTTTTAGTTATGTACTGTAGTGATCCTTTGGCTATATCTGTCACTGATATGTGCTATGATAAATATAATAAAGGATACAGACAGCAGTTAGCTTTTGACTTCCTTTACCATAAATCCTCTGCTTGATTCAAAACATTGTGTCTTTATTATGATTTTGACATGACATTAAAAAACTGCCGGTGAAGTGTTGGCTGATAAAACACACTTGTTTCAAAGTCGTATTTGTTGTTTGATGATTTTGGTCATGATTTAGGGCCTTGCTAGTACAATGGGAAAAGACAGAGAGGACTTACAGAGGAATAGACATTGGTCTGTCTTTAAATATGTTCCATATGTGGCATGAGAAAAATCCATTACCATAACTCAAGGAGAGTAAAGTTTCAATCCGAATAGCATGTCTCAAGGCAGGGGAACTTATTACTACAATGGTATGCTAATGACACTATAATGACTCCTCTTCAATGGTATTCACTGTTTTTCAGCAGAGGCAGTCCGTCAGGAAGTTAATTTCAGATCATTTTAATATAAAGTTCTTCACTCTTGGCATGTGACTCAATGATACTCAGAGTTTATACTTGTGACAATCATCACCGCTGGAGCTTTAATCCACTTTATGGCCCTTCCAACATATTCCAGTTGACGTTAGCTCCAGTGGTGTAACCAGAGCAGTTTGTGAAAATGCTACCACATGATGATCTTTTGTCATCACTGCTCTTTTCCACAGACAGAGAACAGTTTGTTGGAAGTGTGGAATAAAACGGGGCATCAGGGGAATGAGTGGAACCGAGCAGAGGTCCCCCTGAGGAACCTGAGAAACTTTGAGGTGATTTTTGAGGGGATTCGCTCGAAGGATGTGAGTGGAGGAGCTGCCGTGGATGACCTGGATTTCATAGACTGTTCCCCAAGTAGGTGATATACACTAACAGTCCAAACATTTATTTTTTTTTAAATCAGTTTGAGTTTTTCCAAAAGACAGAAACAGAATGATGATTAAATGAAAAAAAGATGAATAGACAAACTGAAACAAAATTGCAGGTCAAACTGGACCAGTGTTATGAAGCGTAGACAGATGCTACATACACTGACTATACTAATGCCAATACCCCTACTATCTATACAGTAATATAGGTAGAAAAGAAAAAGAAACAAAAAGAATCGAGCTACTACGCTTCCTCTCATCCAGCATTGGTTATGGACTTTTTCAAATTATTATTCAAACTCTCCATGTCACCAAGAGTTGATTTGTTTTTCCCCCCAAAGGTATATTACATTTTATTTATTAGTATTTACCTTTAAAAGAAACAATTAAAAATCAGTTTTTACAGGGTTTCAGATGCTCCTATTTGTATGGTATATCTTGAAAGTGTTGATGTGTCAGTGTAACAGAATTTTAGCCATGTTACATCATGCCTCTTGGGATGGCAATGTAGGTCAATTAGTAGGTCCACCACTTTTAGAACAGCCTAAAATATCTCAATGGGTGGATTGCTACTGAATTTTGGGGTCATTCATGTTCCCCAGGAGATGAATTCTAATCTCCTTTCATCCAGCACCATCATCAGGTCAAATTAAAAAAAATTTTATGACCAGATACCTGCAAAACTAATGGCATTTCCACAGGCCTCATCTGGAATTTTGGATTTTGACCTGATTAGCAGATGTTGCCACACTATCATGCTAAAACTAAGATGGTGAATGTGGCATCTTCTAAACATTTAGGTTCAGGTTAAGGTTAAAGCGCAGCTGTTCCTATGTGCGGCCTCCCAGAGGTGCAGACTCCTACATGTAGTCTTGTAATCTGGTGGTGGTGGTGGGGGGGGCATACATGGCAGTGTCAGAGGTTTTTCATAGATTAGTACAGCATTACTCAGGGAAATCTTATTGGTCAATAAATGCCATTGAGCACTATAGACTGTACAGACTGTTTTATTTGCTGCCTTGTTGTCTTATAAATTAAGTTTATTGACCTTTTTTGCCTTGGTGCCTTTGCAGCCCTGTCATCTATGTTTTAAGTGTTTAAAATGCAAGCACTGTAGGTGAGTAAAGTAGATGGAAAATGTCTCAAAATTTCATTGTTTCAAAATAGAGCACTGGAGTGGAAAGTTTTTTAAAGCCATAAATCTCCCCACCTGGCAAAGTAATCAGAGTCACTGCTATTCAGCGAAACTCTGCACATATATTAAAGATGCGTTGTGCAGAGCGGGAGCACAAATCTTTTTTATTGCCTATTTAATTTAAAAGTTGCTTTAGTTTGATAAAACTTTTCAAAGTTTGAGAAAAATATTAAATCATTATATCATTTGCTGTCAGTCCGTTTTCATACCAGCATGTATCTAACTTTTGCTAAAAAGTCTTGAAAATAAACCTTAACTTTGTCTTGAATGCTGGACTCATGCATCAAATCTTTGTAAATGTGAGATTAAAATACAAAATTATGTTTCCAAATTCAGAGTTTCTCAAAGGGCCTGAATAAGTAATCATAACAATTAGAAGGACTATAAAATACCAAACTACTAGATTTCAGTCTATATTGCATGACATTAAACACCTGTATTGTTTTCCTCCATCTTTGTTTTATGATACTTTCTACATATCTTCACAAGTGAGATAGAATTATGCTGTGAAATTATTTTTATGATCTTTTCAACTGACAGTTTGGGTCATGATACTGACAAACTCAATATACGGAGGAAGAAATAATGATAGAGAGCTAGTATGTCTTAGAGGAAGAGTGTTCAATTTTCTGTCGGTCTCCTTTTGATGTTTACGCCCGAGACAGTCGTTCCACATTAAACAGGACCTGACACAAGGCTGGACAACATCTGGGATGTTTCCCAGCTGTTGACAGAGTTTTCACCAATGCAAAAAAATATGAACACGCATAACTGCTGACCTACAGACAATCTGAGACACAGAACAAACCACACAGAGAGGCGTGCATGAAAAAAAAAGCGACAAGCAAGCAAACAAACTGTCTGTTGAAAAACTAAATGACCCTCAAATCAAATTTAAATGCATGCAAAGATGGGTTTTTAGTTTATTCTATGATGATATTAACCCCGCTGACCTCCTGGAAAGAAGTTCAACTCTTTCGTCATTTCAGTCATCATTTAATGTCTCTGCCTTTGAAGTTTATAAGCGCGCACACATCTACACGCACACAAATATTGTAGTTGTATGTGTGCTCTCTCTGATCCACCTGATCTTATTTCCTTCCTCTCTGTTCTGTCTCAAACAAGGCGGAGCTGGAGGATGGAGGCTTTGATTTCCCTGACAGGCCTTTGTCTGCTTTTGTTTACTGTCTTCTCCGCTGCTTGTGCTCTTTGGTGCAGAGAAGAGGGCTTTGTTTTAATAAAACACAGTTGTTCATTGTTGCTTTTTCTCTGATGCTAGATTTAATTTATTTCATTTTGGAAGGAAAAGGGTATATAAGTTCCTGCCTAATGGGCCAATCCTAAAAAAAGATTAAGTAAGAAAACAAGCTTCAGTCTTAATTGCTTCTCCCTCCAGATGTGATTCTATGTTTGTCTGTGTGTGTTTTAGATGCTGTGGAGCCAGTCAGCTGCCCCGCACTCACAGACTTTGTGTGTCACAATGGCAACTGCATTGAGTCCCACCTGGTGTGCGACAACAAGGCAGACTGTGCTGATGAATCAGATGAGATAGACTGTGGTGAGTAGAAAATTGAAAATAGATTTCTTTGGCACTGGGAAGGAATAAGTCTTATTTTAGACCAGAAAAATAACTTTCAAATCACCTTTCTCCCTCTTTTCTTCCATCTCTCTCTCTCTCTCTCTCTTTCTCTCTCTCTCTCCCTCTCACCCTCTCTTGCCCTCTCCCTCTGTCTCTCCCTCTCTGTATAATCTGTCTTGTAGACCATATATTAAGCTTGCCAGGTGCTTGTAATTTTAATATGGGTGAAAACCAGTGGGAAGAGGCCTGCCAGCTTTCTCAGGACCCCGATGATTACTTTAATTGGAGGATAGGTCACCAGACTGAGACTTCTGGAACAGGACCTCAAGGTGACCACAGTCCGGGTCAGTATCTCCTCTGCTGCAAACCATGTTTCCTAGAAATTACATTTATATACAAGCCTTCCAAATTAAACAAAATATATCTGTTTTTCCATGCCCTCTATTATGACAGTATAAACATTTTCTGATTTTACGTTCCTATTGGCCGGACAACGTTATTTATCAATTCCTTCCAAAGCTAATAGCAGTTTTTAGGAAAAATAAATCTGTTTTATAATGTGACAAAACCGGGGTTAAGGTTTGGTTAGGTTCAGGCACTTTATGGCTCTATTACAACGTCAACCAACCTCCACGTTTCCACTGTCAATTTGGCATAAACATATGTAAGCAATTATTTTTTGGCATTTGCTAAAATGACTAATTTGGGGATTTTTCTTGGGAGGATGATCTCTTTATATGCCACTTACTTGCAACAGAAAATACAATTTAATCAACAACATCAACATAATGAGGAAACAGTTTAATAGGATTCATTTGCCGCTTTGCAAAATTTTGATTCTGGACTATTTGCAAAGCGTTCCATGACAAAGCATTTAATTTGTTTTTCCAACAATATGCCATACAATATCTGATCATAGGAAGGGAAGCATTATTAAGATTTATTCTATGGTCGTCTTCAGGCACTAACAGAATTTGGTTAAGGTTAGGGAAACAGTGTCTTCTGGGTTGAGAATTGAAAGTTAAGCAAAACACAAGTCACAACTTGTTCACTTGAGAAACATTTAACCAAACCCAAGATCTTTCCCTAACCTTTTCCAAAGTGCTTTTGTTGCCTAAACCAAACCACATGTGGGTCTCAGATGCGAACCCCTGGACTCTGGTAACAAAGTTCTGTTCACCATCCACCCCAAACCCCTCCCTAATTCATTCGTTCAATATAAGAAAATAGCACATTTTTCCACTGGAAAACGCTGCCTGTGAACATAATCCATGAAGTGACTACACCAATGTTCCTTCAGGTTTTAATTAAAAGTGGGAACTTCAGATTCTATTTTCATGCATGGGTTTATGAGTTTCACTGACCTTTGACTTCTTCGTCATGACAGAATGAACATAAACCAAGCTGTATTTTTATACCAAGGATCATGTTTACATATTCAGAACTCACTTTGTGTGTTTGCTTTCTTCCTTTATTTTTTAGTGAGAGATTAATAATGTTATCAAAAAATACATCTTTCAAAAATGACAGAAACAACTTCTACATCCTCCTGATGTGCTCCTTGTTTTCAGCTCTCAGGTGGCCCAGTTAAGTGCCTTTGTACTTACAACTTGACAGCTGGGAAATAGTAGCTTCCAACAAGCATGTGAAGGCAGGGTTAATAATATGTCCTGATCAGTGTCATGCTGAGTCAAACTGAGCTAAAAGGCAATGGACTTGTTGTTTGTCTTGTAAACTGTAATCCCGCTGCATCAAAAAATGATTTTTTTTTCTGTTGCTACTGATTAATTGAAAATTAATCTAGGAGTATAAATCAGCAGCAGTGGTGCAGAGGTTATAATTGCCCTCATACATACATATTTACAAAGTAATGTAAACTCTCATTTCCATATGAATTTTAATTTTTAATGCATTTAATATTGTATTGTACATTGGCTGTCAGCGTGTTCTGTTTGTTGATGCTGCTTGTTGGGTACATAAGGAACAGCAGCACGAAAATAATAGAAAGAATTAATTACAGTTTTGTACAGGAGGGAGGCATTTAGCATGGAAGGCTATTTAGCAGTGTGCAGTCTGCTTTCCTTCACAGAGTGAAAATTAAGCAAAAGACAACAAGTGATGAGTCCAGTCATAGTAGTTAGATTTAGGGCGTCATCGAGAGATCAACATTTTATCTAAAACCTTGATAATCGATTAATCATTTATTGAGGAATATTTTTAAACATTTACTATTTCTGCCTCTCAAAATTTCAACATCTGGTTGCTATTTCTGCCTCTCAAAATTTCAACATTTGGTTCCTTCTCTGTTATTTTCGGTTGCTGTTGAGCAAAAAACTTCTTTGAAGACCTCACATTTGAATGGAAAATTCTGCGGCAGTTTTGATCAGTTTCTGTATGCAAATAATGAGGAGGTCTGTTATCACCAAGTCATCATATCATTTAAAATATTGCAATAATTGGCCTTACCCTTAAAAATAAAAGTGTTTCTAAATAGTTGACAGTGCAATTACAGAACAATTTGTCCCTTTCTGCGATATACTGTAGCTATAATTCTTCCTTATTGTTGTCTGACAGTGGGCTGCTGAGTCCACAGCCATTTCTGATTGGCCAGTTGAGTTTATTGATTGGAGAGATGAATCTGGGACACTGGGTGCTGTGTCATAGAATGAACAGATGATCTCACTACAGTGCAGATCAATAAACCTAGCCATCTGTGACACACACACACACACACACACACACGCACACAAGAGCAAGACATGACTCTGAAAACGTCACATATTTGCACTATCATGTTCAAATCTGAATGACGGAGCAACATCTATGTGCGCAGCAGATCTTGGGAAACAGGTTTAACATTAATGAACGCACAGACATTGTTTTGATTTTAATTCTTGGAGTCGAGAGGAAGAATCCAGCGTTGTGGGTGGGTGGACAGTTTGCTGTGTGCTCTGGATTGTGTTGGTCTTAAATCCGTTTTAACTCATGTGGAAAACTCTCGCTTTGTTCTGGCATCGCACAGATGCCGTCTCATCTATGAGCCCAGCCGGGCTGAAGAAGCTCTGCGGAGCTTTTGGCTGTAGGCTACGACATTTCACAATAACTCAAATGCTTTCTTCTCTGCAAATATTGCAGACTGTATATTGGAACAAACAGAGGAAATTTATTGGATTTCTGTCTTGCAGAAAAACTCAAAGTTGGTTGAGCAGGGTTTAGCTGTGGATATCCTTTTACTGCAGAGGGAATATAACTAATAACATAAATACAGAAATATACTGCTAGATTGAAGTGTTCTGTTCTGCATTTATCTCCGAAGGTGGTGGAGGGAACTTCCTGTATATACACTCAGCTGCTCAGAGGGAGGGCGACATTGCCAAGCTGACAACAAGGAGTCCATTTCCAGCCAGCATCGGAGTGTGTCACCTACGCTTCTGGTTCTTCATGTACGGCTCTGACAGGATGGGAACACTGAAGGTGATCTAATCTGAGCCACATTTCCATAAATGATTCAAAGTCTTGTTGTATTTGTTTGTTCTCAGGTGTCAAGCTTCGAAACACGTTTTTCAGTTTTGTGTTGTTTTTCAATGGCCATTTCCTGCCAGGTGATCCATCACACTCAACTGGAAAGGCTTAATTTGGTATTGTCAGAAATTTCTGTCATGTTTTACTGAGCCTCTCACTGTGACACTTTGCTTACCGTCAATCACCTGATACCCACAGGACAAGAATGAAAGTATCCCTGCCAAGAAATAATCTATCAAAGCACAGCACCTCACATCTTTATTATTATATCCATCTTTTTATGTCTTTTTTAGGTACCTTTGTTAGCTGGGTTAATTTCAAAACAACAAACAATAAACACGTTAAAAAAAAAGCTAATTAGAAAGGATGTGTCCTTAAAAAAAAAACTACATGAGAGTAGACTAAGTGCTCGTAGATGCACTTTAACTCAAAATGGCACCAGTATTCTCCTTTGAAGGTTAAAGTAATTAGACTTCCTTTATCAAAGCAAAAATGTCAGGCAAATGCAATGCTGTATTAAAATTAATGATTCGTTTGCCTTTCAGACTTTAACATCATTCACTCCTGCGTTCTGTAAGAAAAATATATAAAACATAACCCAAATCATTTTTTTTATATTTTAAAAGAGAGCTATAATAACAGTGAACAGAAATACTTATGAAGACCGAACTAACTCACTGTGGCACATTTTATGTACAAGTGAATATTTACTTTAAAGAGAGAAATGAGAGATTAGTATCAGAGAAATAAGTACAATGTGAGAAGGATGTGTATGTTTGTGATAGTGTGTAACTAAGTACATTTACTCAAGTACTTTGTGAAAGTACAATTGGACATACTCGTAACTGAGTATATTGTTTTACTGCTACAGTTCTTTTTTCTTCTTCTCCACTACAATTCAGAGGGAAATATCATGTTTTTTACTCCACTGAATTCATCTGACAGCTGTAGTTACTTTGCAGATCATGTTTTGATGTTCATAAATTATGATCAATGTATGAAATATGATTCTATATTACTGACTAAACTACCCAACGACATATAAAGTAGCAAGTAGCAAGTAAAATTAGCTCAAACCCAAATGCCACATTAAGATGCTGCTTATATGTTAATACATCAATAATAATAAAAAATATACAGTAATATGATGTGTGAATAGGGGAATTCTGCAAATGAGCACATTCACTTTTGACATATTTAGTAACTTACATGGTACGTTATGTACTTTTCCTCGAGTAAAATTTTTAATGCAGAATTTTTACTGGATTATTTAATACTTTGGAATTGCTTCTTTTACTTAAATAAATGAAGAAAATAATTACTCCGCCAATGATGAAGCCCCAGAAAGCATTGTATAACAGTTGTAGTGACGATGACAATGTGTAGCACATTCTCATATTG
The DNA here is from genome assembly GCA_016859345.1 of Istiophorus platypterus. Taxonomy (NCBI): domain Eukaryota; kingdom Metazoa; phylum Chordata; class Actinopteri; order Istiophoriformes; family Istiophoridae; genus Istiophorus; species Istiophorus platypterus. The sequence goes on from CM029125.1 coordinate 14,054,226, forward strand.
TGTTCGGTAGGAAGTAATTGCATACTCTGTTTTTTTCTAAACTGTTTGTTTTCATATAGACTGAAATACATTTCTATTCTGTTTTCAGTTCATAATAATAATTTCATTTAATACTGTGTGTGACCTAAAGAGTCCATGTTCCTTCTGCACCTCCTCCTGCTTAATAGGTCTACACTGTTGGAGCCAGTGGTACCAATCTGTTGATGTGGGCAGCCACTGGAAACCATGGCAACCAGTGGACATATGCTAATGTCATCGTGTCCAACCCAGCACCTTTCAGAGTGACCTTCCAGGCAGAGGTGGGTGGAGACATCTGGACAGACATTGCCCTGGATGACATCTCCTACACTGAGGAGTGTGTGGTAGGAGGTAGGGTTATTGGAGATTTTTTTTTTCTTTTCCACTGTGGTGATTTTGCCCTTGAACTTTCAATTATTTTTTGTTTTTTGTTTTTTTTTCCCTCTGCCAGCACTGTGCTCATTTATTGGGATTTTTCCACTGGTTTTCACCTTCTGCCCTTCTTCTCCTCTTTTTTTCCCATCTTCTCCAACATCCTTGCTCCTCTTCTCCGTTTCCATATAAATTGTGAAGACCTTTGGGAACAGTGTTGTAAGTTAATGGAGCCTGTTGCCCTGTAGGTCCATATAAATTCACAGTGAGGACTGGGTCAGTGCCAAGGGACAGCAGAGAGGGCAATGGTGGGGAAAAGCAATTACATTTATATTGTGTTGTTTCCTCACTCTCACCCTTCTATTCTCCCTTCACACCTGAGCTGCTTCCTAACTGAGAGTGAGCTCCTGTGGTCTCAAAAAAAAAAACCCTATTAGCATACCTCTCTCTTTTTTTCTTTTTTTTTTACCATGTACACTCCATGTCTTACAACAGTCCTCTGAGATTCCTCAACTCAAGGATGCTTGCTGCATGTAAACTAAAATCATTTAATAGGGATTGTTGAGCTCCCTGTGTGCATATGTATTTATGTGCCCACATCTTTCCTGTGATATGCCACCTCAGGAGAGGTAACTCCTCAGCCTCTGACCTGTGGTGTGGACCAGTTCCAGTGTGCGTACTCCTTTCAGTGCATCCCGGAGAGCTGGTGGTGTGACAGAGAGCCTGATTGTGCTGATCACTCCGATGAAGAGCACTGTCCCACCTCGGTACCTGGTACTATTCCTCCTCAGGACCACTGTCCCACTGGGTATTTTCAGTGTTCAGACTATCTCTGCCTCCCCTCCATCCTGCGCTGTGACGGTGTCCCCGACTGTCCCGACGGAGAGGATGAGAACGGTTGCCGTAAGTATTTGTGTGAAAGTCCAGTGCCGGTGTAGAGATGGGGACAGACAAAATCTTTTAGGAGTCTCCCCATACCAAACAATAAATAGTAGCAATTATATGGCAGAAAAACATGTGTGTATCACATACTTTGCTTCAGTTTAAAAGCTCGTGGTATTCTGATATGGAATTACTCACTTTTTTTCTAAGCGATCACTTCTCCATACAAACGTTTTTCACAATGTACATGAGTAAGTCAACACATCGCTATTCATACGGCCGCAACATCCAGTGTAACCTGTTATGTTCATTTAAGTGTAAAGCTAGCAGCACTTACAAGACTAATGCCTCAGCAGCCTGTTATTTACAATATATTATATTATATTTGCACACATTATAATATTACGATGGTGCTTTGCCTGTTACTGCCTTTTAATATGCTTCTAATGTGACAGCTTTGATTTAATTTCTTCTTCTTCCAATTATTAATTTTCACAATTAAATGTCTGATTTGTTTTGGGTTTTCTTATACAATTTGATTATATAATAGAATTTATAATATTCTGCCCCTCACTTTAAAATGCCATTTTAAAATCCATCTTTTTATAACCAGTAGAATCTACAGGATTACTTTTATTCTCTGTTACATTCATTTACCCACTTATTTTCAACTCTCATTATTTCAGGGCATTTTTAAAGCAACTTGCTCAGCATTTCTTGTTTTTAAATGTGCTTTTAGAAAAATCAGTTTTGACTTGGCATCCCAGGGTTCTTAAGTAAGACCAGCAGGAGTATGTTGCCTTACTAGGGACAGATTTTTCTGGCCCAGAAACAGTTTGTTTGGTTGTAGAAGTGAACTGAATTATTTTGATTTTCATTGCAAGAACTGGCAGAGTGTCTGCCTGAAAACCAATACGGGTAAGATTAGTAATGTCCATATGATTATCTTCTGAGGGAAAGTAAGAAGGCATACACATATTATCTCACAGATTAGGATCAAAGTGTCAAAGCAGCTTTAAATTCTCTAATCCCTTTTTCATAGTATGATCATAGTAATCTGTGAATACACCCTCTTCCTCCTCTCAATATTTTACCAATTTTCCATGTCTCTGCTTTTCATTTTTTTTTTCCCCTAGCCCTGCTGCAGTGCGACCTGGGAGAACTGGTGTGTGAAGGTTCACGTGGTTGTATCCCTCTTCACCACCGTTGTGACAAGTCGGTTGACTGTCTGCCTTTCCACTCTGATGAGTCGAGCTGCCGTGGTAACATTTTTTTACCTGCCTTTCCCTTTTTAAGCTTTCATTATTATCATTCATTGTCCATTTTATGATTCCCTGGAATTGAAGACATGGGGAAAGTGGTACAAACTGCACCTTTCACTTCTAGTATATTCTTTATATTATACTTTCATGAGTCACCGGTCACTTTTGACTAAAGTGTTGCCAAATCTTCATTCAGGCCTGCTCATTTTCAACCGAGGCATGTCTCAGGACATTTTCAAGTCTGGCTGTTTAGTCTTCAAAGCACACCTCACAGGTTACTGCATGCTGCCAAAATCTATTAAAACCCCAGATTTCCTGCATTTTCAGGTATAAGACCAAACCTCACATGTAATTTACATTCACTGTCAAGCCAAAGCTACTTTATCAAGGGCTGGAAACGGACGAAACATGATGATTATTTGACAGGCAGCCCTTGCACAATGTATGTACGGGATGAAAATGGATGTACACAAAGATATTTGTGGTTTAAAGGTTATGCTGATCCTATCTGAAGAGGTTAGGGGATGAAACTGCACAATGCAGTTTCCCGCAGCAATATGCATTAGTGCTGTGGAGTGGAGGAAACATTTTCAAAGATTTTCTTTTTTTATACCATATTCAGCGGTAATGGTCATTTTCTTTTGTCCATTTTGCAGATTGCCCTGCAATGTACTGCCTCGATCATGGCTCATGCCTTGTGGAGAGACACGGGCCTGTTTGCATGTGAGATAAACCCAGACATACACAAACACAAACCAACACACATTCATAAACAGACTAATGCACACACCTACAAACTAAGTAACCCACAAATATGCAAATGCGCAAACAAATAAAAGTATCATGTCACTTCCTCTTCTCCCCATCCCATCCTTTATCTCTCTTTGTGAGATTTAAAACATGGAAATCCCATCAGTCTTGTTTCTTTTCTTGGAAAAGACATACTCCATGAGGCATGTGGGAATCTGCTTATCCCCCACAGCTTATCCAGGGTGGTTCTGCCTTAATTTATCCACCAGTGCAGTGTTTCCTGGGAATCTCTGATGGATTTTCCTGGTCAATATTTAAACAAGGCCACCGCTACCAATGGTCTTAGTGGATAGACCACAAAAAAGTCATGCATCAGATTAATCTGCTAAGAGGCTGTAGGCTGGCATATGACCCTATCTCCCTTTCAAAAAAACACATTCAGGACAAACACAACGCTTGCTCTGTTGGAGTTTTTTTTTAGGAAGCTCATGAATTTAGTTGTCTGCATCAGCAGACTGGAATGTCTGCAATGAGATACTTCATTATAAAAGTAAGAATGCAATTATAGGACTTGTTGCTGGTTCTGCTAACATCATTATGTGCCAGTAAATCCCCCCTGAAAGACTCACATTTCGCCACTCTTGTGTCAAAAGGGTCAATTCTCGAAAAAATAGATTGTGCAGCAGGCGAGATACATGTTATTCTTGTGTCACATAAGTGGCCGCTTGCCATTTTACTGAGACGTTTGACAGCATTTTTCTTTTTTCTTGCTGTTGAATTTTCTGATTTTATTGCCATATTTTGGCAAAACAAAGTACGCAGTTTAGTAGTTGATCGGAAAATTTTCCCCCACTGACAGGTGCTTCAAAATCTTTAAGCGGGTCACCTACCGGGTATAACATGCTCCGTTAACCTGTCAGTGTAACATCGCCTACTGTATAGGCTGAAGTTATGTCTTCTAGTATGTGACACAGTCTTCATCGTAGGAGGACTAAAAATTCTTCCTGATAAAGCTGATATCTCAATAACCGATCCTGGATCTTCCTTCAGTAGGAGACCAACATAATAGTGCACTGACTGCAGAGATAACTGGTCCCCTACCAGGATAACATACACTCCATGTGGTTTACTATGTGACTAAGGAAAATATCAGCTTCTCAGTGTAGATGTACTTGATTTGATTGGGTACCGTTAACTTTAACCTAGTACTAGAGCAATTAGGTTTCAATGAGAGATCAGTACAAAAACTATAGATAAATATACTCACTCTCCACAGCTAGAATACGAATGAATGGGCACCCATCCCAACCCATCAAGCTAGAGAGAGGGTGTTGCTAAGGTTGCCCACTTAGGTCTGCCCTTTTCTCATTTTTCATGGAACCCCTAGTGCAGGCAATAAGGGCGAATCCAGATATTATTGGGGTTTTAACTGGGGATATTGAATATAAGATAAGCTTCTTTGTAGAAAACATTATACTTACTTCAAAAAAGCCAGAAAGAGGTGTACCCAAATTGATGTCCCTGCTGAAACTGCTTAGCTCATACTTATGATCCAAATTGAAAACATTAGATTCCCAAATACTTTCTTATAACTTAACAGCAAATGCTGATTTGTGAACTAGATTTGACTTCAAATAGGAATTACCTGCTATTAAATATCTGGCAGCAATATACCATAATCTTCGGTCTGTGCAATTTTAAAAACCTGTTCTCTACTAAAAAAGAAACTCGGCCGCAAAGGTGGGTTTAGAGTATGAAAATAATCTTGCATGAAGCCCAATGTGTCACTTTTTGTCAC